>CM021107.1:375492002-375783723 GCA_007115665.2 Sequoiadendron giganteum | reverse complement strand
ACACACATGTCCACATGTTCCATAATGGTTTCACCTTGTATATCTGATTGTCTTCCAAGGCTAGATTAGAGGACTGTTACCATTGGAATTTTGCGTGTGCAGCGAGTTCGTGGGCATTTCTCATGGTTGGAGTGTTGGCAGTCAAACTTCGTGGTTTCATCATACAACACTCTTCCATTGAGAAAGATCAAGGAAAACGTCAATAACGTAAAGTTGCAAAAGAATGCAGAAGGTAGTCATTTCGAATACAGAGCCGCCACCAGTTAATACTACACTACCTTCCACATCAAAATGGAAACACAAACAAAAAGACAAGGAGTAACCCTCCTAAGGGAAGCACAATGAAGGAGATACATACATCTAGTTGCTGACAACTGAGGCATATGATGATCTCCGTATGAATAAGTCAACGAATGGTTAGAAGAATTGTTGACCAAAGGTGATGTGGTGTGAAACACCCAGTTGGGATGTCCTACCCTCCAAACTAGCATTAATGACAAACATGAGTTAACTTGATGCCTCTTTCCAAGTTAACTCGCTATCTCACTGACCATGCATGTCAGATCTCACTAATTATGGATGTCTATTTTAGATCTCCACTAATTGTGGATCTCAATTTTGGAGGCACTTTGTACACTGGAGTTGACTTTTAGTTTAGTTTTAGTTAACTGAAGTAGACTTTCCAGTTAGCTGCTAGGTCACCTACATTTAAACATAGGAATAAATCTTGCAGATTGGCAAGAACTATTTGTTAACTCAAGGAGATTTTAGTGTTGCCTACTCCTTTGAGTCTCTATAAATAATAGCCTTTTCTCTTTATTTTGTAACTTTTATTTACTACGCAAAATTGTTGCGCCATTGTTGCCAACAAGTTTGAAAGTGCATATCTGTTTACTCTTGGATGAGAGTTAATTGGTTTGATAAGAAATTGTGTATGATTTCATACCTTTGCATGTCCCAATTCTTTGTAATTTGTTGAGAAAGCTTGAAGAAGGAAATCAAAAGGCACATGCAGTTTGATCTAAAGATTTGAGTTCTTCCAAACGTCTTGCTTCTTATACCTTATTGTTTCAATCTCCTCCTTGGATAGGGGTTCCTCCTCCTTGGATATTTTGATGTTAATAGTTATCGTTTGATGTTGTGTAATGAGTTGTCTTTCAGCCTACACTTTGGACAGGTGTTGTCACCTCCTCGGGAATCTTGTTAGCCAAATCATCGTACTTTGTTGTTTCTAGTGAGTTGTTTCCCAGCCTATACCTCGGACAAGGGTTCTTCCTCCTTGGCAAGTCTTAGATCCAACTTACTGTAAAGAGTGTTTGCTTGCATAATACCTTATCCCAGTGTAGATCTGAGAGTTCAGAGCTTCGGGCATATTCTGAAGAGACCGTGGATTCAAGTAATCCAACCAACCCATTCCAGCTCCTATGCCCTCATGCTCTATTTATCTTGAGGAGATAGGATAGATTAAAAGCTAGTTTAGTTGTAGTTAAAATCTGCAGAAACCAGAGAAAACCTTAGCTGCAACACATTGTGTTTATGCAGCTTTGTGTCATGCTGCTGAGTAAAAAATATAGGAACCTTGGTTTACTCTACTTTTTACACAAAACATCAACAAAGAGGGATCTTCCTCTCTATAATTCGAAGAGTAGTTACTCAAACAATTGCAATAGCTATCTGTTTCCAATAAGCATTCCAGAGGTGCTAATTGAAATGCCAACAGTTAGGAATCACCATTGTACAAATTGTGTTTCCAGTTTGGGGTTTCATGTTGAAGGTTTGTGATGTTTTCTAGCTGCAAAGATTTTTTGGGATTTGAACGCTAATCATCTTGCAGAGTTTTGTGAAGGAGTTGAAGGCGATTTTGAAGGGTTTCCTATTTGTTGGTTGTACCCTTCCTCTCTAGGCCTGGCCATACCATTAATAGGTATAAGGGTTTGACAACATTGTTATTATCTTTTGTTTCAGCACCTATCTTGTGTTTGCAGGGCATACAGGGCATTCTGAGCAGATTATTTAGTGTGGGAAGCCATACCCAAGTTCTAGCTAGTTGTACGGGATGCCTTAAGGAGCTGGCGTGGGTTTTCTAGGCTGGAACGCCTAGTTATTTGGGGCCTATTTATTCCTTCTGGTGCCCCCTTGGCATTTTGTCTCTTTTTCAGACCTTTCTACAGTGAACAATCAGAGTTATGAGGTTTTCTTGACTAATGATTGTTGGCTGCCACTGTTCTAGCACCATTTTCAGTGCTGTTCAAGACTGAAAATTATCCCAAGCTGTTTAAAACTTGTTCTTAGCGAGTTATTTAAATGTTTAGAGCTGTTTGAAATGAAATAACAAAATTACCACTGTTTGAGAATGATTGAGGCGAGTTTGGCAAGCTTATTGGACAAAGATTGGCTGTCCCAAGATTGTAGCAGTGCTCAGTTAGTAAAATCAGACATGCAACCTGTCATTTTCCTTGCTATTTAGAGGCTGATTGGCAAAGCTTGGTGTGTAGGAAGTTAATGGGAATTTCTAGGAGGACTTTTATGAGTTTGGAAGGTGTCTTTGAAAGGTTTCTACTATTATTGACCTACACACAGGTATTTTAAGACCTGCAAAACCTTATTAGTCATTTTCAGACCTGAAGCATCTCATACATCGGCTTATGTAATGATTTCCAGTCTTGATATGAACTTCAAGCTCTGTCTTTAAGGTACAATTTTTTATAGTTGATTTAAGCATTGTATGTATGACCTTAAGCTCATTTTGAGTAGTTCCATCAATTCTATGTTGTATCTAGAGTGTTATGTGGCTACTTAAATAGGTTGCTTAGGTTTTCAATGCAACCATGTTGTTGAAGCCATAGTTAGAATACTCGCCATTTGCAAGTACTCAACAAGCCCAAAAAACCCATTTTAAAAAAAACTCGGCAACTTAAAAAATTGCTTAAACTTCACTAGGAACGCATTTTTTTTGCAAAATTCAAAGATAAGATGCATCCAATGAGTCAATAAATGAGTACATATAAGAAACAAGCTGCATTTGATTGATTTGAAAGAAAATTGGATACAAAATGGCATCCTCATGTGGAATGCTCAATGCGCTCATATGATAATAGTTTGAAACAAACTGAAAATAGCAAATTGTTTTTGTAAAACTGAAAGTAAATACTACATAAACATTAATATATTTCAGTTTTTACAAAATCACATCTTCCTCTTCCCATGTCTACATCTCAGTAAGGGACCGAAAGAGGGTCTAATCGTAGGACTCTACTCCTGCTGTGCCTATGCCTGTGGCTCCTCAACCTCCATCCTGGATGTAGATCCTCCTACAGCTGTTAGTGGTGGCACTGAAATGACTCCTCAGGGTCATCCTCAAGGTCATCCAATGAGAATGCAAATCCACCCTCCTCCATTGCCTGTCGCTCTAAATCATAAATGTCATCCTTGGAAAACAATGGGGGCTGCTCCCCTCGCCCTGTCCAATCATAGTATGGATCTATCACATCCAAATCAATTGGATCATTTGATATTTCCTGGACCTTTCTTGTGTGCAATCGAAGATTATATTGCACATAGACAAGGTCATTGAGGTGTTTTTGAGCAAGTTTGTTCCTCTTTTGTGTGTGGATGGCCTCAAACAAGCTCCAATTGTGCTCACAATTGGACGAACTACAAGGTTGGCACAAGACACGTTGGGAAAATTTTTGAAGATTTCGGGTTTTTCCACTCCAATTTAACCACCAAACATCTACAAAAAAAAGAAGAGTTAGAAACTTGTAACTTGTAACTTGTAATTATCAATTTTTGTAACTTGTAACTTGTAAATTTCAAATTTTATGCCTAGTGGCTAATTAATTGTTGCTCTCTTTGCCAGGTTTGAAGAGAAGAGTGCACCCCCTTTTTCCCTATAACTTTGCAATTCATTAACAATGCGGTCTGCCTCCTCAAGTATGCATGTCATCTGCTGAATGCAAGTAGTGAGGCCCTCCATAACCTCTCCGATAGGATCTGCATAGGTGCTTCACTTTTAATAGCCTCCTTGGCCCTATCCATGGCCTCATAAAGATACCCCATTGGTGTTTGATCCCCATCCACCAAGTAGAGCACTCTAACCAAGGGCTCCTACACCTACAATATAAATTTAAAAATGCAAAAAAGATGAGAGTTATAATTTACAATGGAAGACATTAAGAAAAAATACTCAATTTGAACTTAGATTCAAACTCAAAGTTTTGAAGTTACCTTCACAATCTCCATTGCTCTTTGTGCAAAGAGGGGGTCAAAGACAATGTTTGAAACTCTATCTCCTTTTGGCTTCTTTGAATAAGTTGAGTCTACCCATGCTTGACTCACAAACATTTGTTTCAAAGCTATCAATGCACCAAGAATGCTTTGCAATGTTAAGAAAACTGTTGCAAACCTTGTCACACCGGGTCTCACCAATTCTCTCCCTTTGGTGTGCTCCCTCATCAAGTGAAGAACCCAAGGGTGATTGTAGATAAATTTAGTGACCCTCCTTCCATCCTCTACAATCGGTGTGACCCAATCTAATTTGCCTATGTCCTCCAAAATAAGGTCAAGGACATGGGGCAGCACATGGTGTCCACAAAATTGTGTGGTGTCTATCTTGGAAGATTCTTCCTGTTGCCACATATGCCGTTGCATTGTAAGTTATGATTTGCACCACATTTTCAAGCCCAGCCTCCATGTACACTTGCTCCAACATTTTAGCCAAATTTTTTGCATTTTTTACTATGTTAGAGGCATCCACGGATTTCAAGAACACCACCTCATCTTTGCAAGAAACCAAAAAATTAATGATGGTACGGTTTTTTCCATCCGTCCATCCATTAGAAAGAATACTGCAGCCATATTTTTTCCATTCTTCTATTGCTGCCCTTGCCCTTTCAGTTGCATTATTAAGCAGCCTACAAGTACAAAGTGAAATTAAGTACACAATTTTAATTTGTAAACAAAAAAATAGCTTAAATTAATCATAAATTAAACTTAAAAAACATAAATTAAATAACATAAACTAACCTCCCACTCAAGTCTTTGCGCGAAGGCGCCTTGTAGCTTTTCCCTGCAACTCTCAATGCAGTCACCAAATTGTACCAGTAAGGTGAGCTTGCCACATTGAAAGGGATGTTGTTGAAGTAACAAAAATCGGCACAAGCAACATCTACCTATTCATGCACCTCCTTATTCTGCCCAGTTGCCTCTAAAGAAGGTTGTGCACCAAGTGTGTTTCTAGGCACAAAAAAATCACCAATGCGTGAACCCATAAGTGCTGATCTCGGTACTCTACTAGAGGTAGATGAAGGGATGGAGGTGGTGGTGGGTTGCAACGATTGCGTTCACACACGTGGACCATGAAGAGAGCCCACAATGTCGGTTACTACACCATCATCATCTGACAAACTCAAGGTTGACTGGAGCACCTTGAGAAGAAGCTATGGCAACTTGCATTGCCGCTTTTGCCTTCGCTCTTTGCACCTTTTTACCTTCTACAGCGGAAAGTATTGCATTCATTTGTCTTTTTATTTCCTCATTGGTGTTTATGCAAGCCTTAGCATCACGTTCAGGGATGCCTGCAAGGTGGTATTTGAGGCGATTGATGCCTCCACGTTCTACATTTTTACATCTAATGCAATACACTAATCCAGGTTTTGGTCCTTCATATGCATATTTCCAAGTAGGATCTCTAGCTCCTGTTGGACGAGTGCCTACATATTTCCCACTCCCAAGAACAGATGGGGTTGAGACAAGGGTAGAAGCAAATTCAAAAGCCATTATCAATTAACCTACACACACAAAGTAAGGACACAACTTGTTAGTTTTTTGATAGAAAATTTAAAAACAAGCTAAATTAAATAAAATCAAAATAGATTACATTAAATTAGTAAAATCTAAACTAATCTAAGATTCTAAACATTTTCATAAAAAAAATGGATTCAAAAAAGAAAATGATAAACTAGGATTTCAAAAAAATGTGAAAAAATGTACAAATCAGAAAATTACTTTAAATTAGTAACAAATTAAGCTAATATATGATTTTAAACATGTTTTCAACAAACAAGAAGAATCAAAATAAAAAAAATAACGGTTTGAAGAAAATTTCAAAAAAATGAAAAAATCAACAAAATATGTAAAAAAATCAGAAAAAAATGTCACATTCTTATTTTGATGAATCTAAATCTTCTTTTCAACAATATAAATGTATTTAAATCTATTTTACAATTCATTCATGATGTTTTTTAAACATACAATCAACAAAAAAGGAGAAAAAAAAAATAGAACAAGAAAAATTAGAAAACTTACCTGGAAATCCAATTGGCCTTCGAAATATGATGAGAATCTCCTTCAAATTTCGTCTCCTTGATGCAAAATCACTAAAAAATGGTGCAAAATGCTTTGGAGTGGGTTTTCGCTCTACCAAGAGTGAAAACAAATAAAAAAATGAGATGAAAATGACCTTTTTGTCGGCCGTAGGCTTCATACCCAAATCACGAAACTGTTTTCTAAAAACTCGCCATTTTTTTGACAAAAACTCACCAAAAACCCGGCGAGTTTTTATCAAAAAAACGATGAGTAAATATGGCAAGTACTTTCCGTTTAAACTCGTTTCAAAACAAACTCGCGAGTTTTTCGCAAGTAGTCCAACTATGGTTGAAGCTACTATAGAGTTTTGGGTTATTCAGATGGCTAGAGAACTCAAGGTCTAGCACTTGATTGTGTTGGTGTTTCAATTTGCACCACTGGAATGCAGATTAGAAACGGACAACTATGCATAGATTAACTACTCTTCAAATTAGGAGGGGAAGCTCCCCTCTTTGCTAATGTTGCTTAAAGAAAGTAAACTAAACTAATTTGCCAATATTTTTGTTCAGCTAAGAGCACAAGGTTTTAAAACTCAAGCGTCATAGCTGAGATTTTCTCTTTATGAAGTTCAGCTATGACTAAGCCTAATCTAATGCGTTTCTAACTACTAAAGTAAACTCAGAGCTTGAGAGGTAGAAATGAACAAGGAGTGATTCTTTGACATAAATACTTAAACAAAATTTCCTCTAATGCACATCTACTATACTTTCAATGTAAGCTGAAATAAAGGTTATGTAAGTAGAACACATAAAACGAAAATCTGAGATAGTAGATCAAAGCAGCAAAGCAGGCATAAGATTTTATTTTCTCAAATTTCAAGTAACAAAAGATCACACTTCGGGATAGCACGATCGTAGCAATAACAGGCTTACATTTTAGCCATCAAACCAGAATACATCGACACAAGACACATACACTGAACAATTACTTGCAGCTAAAAGAGGCTTGCAAAGTTACTCTAACACTAAGTGAACTAACACTGAATAACACCTTGTAGGCAACAAGTAGGCTCAACAGTTTGTTATTACAAGCACAATTAAAGAAAAATGGGCAAAATTGCCCTTATTTATATACAAGTAGAGTAGGGAGCCCTAAAATCTCCTTGCTTTTACAAATAAGGCTTGCCAACATGCAAGCTTTAGTTATAAAAATAAAACAAGATAAGCATATAACAACCTATGAAAGCATAAAACAGGGAAAATGCCAACTATTACAACTTGATTATTTTTCTTTCACAAAGAATGGATAAAAATGAGACAAGAATAGAAAGAAAACTCAGAGAAAGCTTCAAGTTCACTGCTGCTTTAAATCTCAATCACATCTGCCAAAAAGCTGGAAACTATATTTCTATTAGGGGCATCAATACTATCTATAGCAAAATTTCGCTTTTCCAGGATTTCCTCGCCTTCTGCAATTGAACTTTAGAAAATCTTTGACATCTTTAGCTGCCTTATCAAATCTTGCTACTTTCAGCGGCTCTGCAACTGGAGTGATGACTTTTTATGAATAAATCTTCTTGCTTCATCATATCTTTTGTAGTTTTTATGCTTCTAACACTTCTCCTGATTTTTTGAGGGAAGAGTATTCTACAACTCTTTTCCAATACTTGTCCTTTTGCTCATACCACACTTTTCCACGTTGTCCAGCCTGAGGCTGCAAACAGTCCGCCCATCTGCTGCTTGGTTTTGAATTCTATAGGAGAATATTGCATGCTGAAAAACTCGAAGATTGACTGTAAACTCGACTATGCTCAAACAAGTTTTGCACAAAAGCTAAAAATAGCTTGCTGATTTTTCTTCTTCAAACAGGCAAATTTTTCAAAATTATTTTGATATATGGGTTTTGTGTAGAATCTCATTACAAAGAGACCCAGATTGTCCAATTTTGAAAATTCTTGATGGTTGGTTGAAAAAGGAGAAACCCTAACATTTTAGGATTTTCTTTTGCAAAAAGTTGAGTCGGGTTTTGTGCAGAATCACGTTTTACATGAACCCAGATTAGTTTTTGAAAATACAGAAGATTTCTTGGACATGTGAGGAAAAAGCAGTTTCTTGAAAGTTGAAAAATTCTTCAAGGTTGTAGAGAATTGAAAACCAAGCTGAACCAGATTGTTGAAATTGGAAAATATTGACCTAAAAATTGATGCCCTGGAAAAATAAAGCATAAAAAAGGAAGCCTCTCTGTGAGCTGATCTAGAAAATATGAAGAACTCTGAAAACGCACCATGTTTTGACCTCTAAATCTTGAAATGAATAAAATTCTTTATTTCCTCCTCTGGATGCTAACTTGCAGAAAGTGAATAATGAATGCAAAGGCTTTCTTAAATAGGTTTTGAGGAAGAAAACGCTTCTATTTTCCAACTTTAAAACTTTTGAAGCCAATCTTGACTAGGTTCATCGAATGTGGATGTTTTTGAATGATGCATGATGAAAACTGGAAAATTCTCTAAGGCATGAAAACTTGGATGCCCTTCTTGGGAGACTTAGCCATTTTCTTGGAATTTCCAACTTTTTGCTTCATTTCTGACAAAAGTTTGATCTTAATTTCCAAACGTCAGATTGATCCTGTGAACTGGCTGATGATCTCGTTGCGGAGCCTGATCGAATCTGACGAGATTGTCCTGGAGGCAACTTTGGATAAAAACATCATTTGGTCCTTCAAAATGTTGGGCGCCCTTGGCTACCTGGGGCTCCCATGGCTCACATTGTTAACCATTTTTGTATTGTTCTTCATTTTTCTGACTTCTAATCTTTTGATGAATTCTTAATTCTGGGAGCTAGAATGACCTGATGAACTAGCTGTCAGATGCGTTGGATATCCTGATTGATTTTGAGGGGGGTCTCTTGGAAGTGATTTGCCGGGAAAAACAACTTTAAGCCCTTAAAAGCTTGGGCACCCCTGGCTAGTTGGGGTGCCCATACTTGCCAGAGTCAATTTTTTTCTAAGTTTCTTTCTTTTGACTTTTCTCCACCTGTTTGATCTGCAATATCTGATGACTAGTAAGTCTGATGAGCTCACCATTGATTCCATTGGAGAGCTTGCAGGAATCTGAAGAAAAGTTATGAAGACTGTGAACCCTGATTTCAAATTTTAGGCACTCAAATCCTTGGGCGCCCCTAGCTACCTGGGGCGCCCAAACTCTCCAGACTATCATTTTTTAGGCATTTTCATCCTTCGAACTTGAAACTTCATGTTATGCCCTTCGTTTGATCTAAAACTACAAGTAGTTGATGAGTTTGATGATCTGGCTAAGATATTCACTATGAAGCTTGCATAATTCTGAAGACAAAGCATATTTGCAAACCCTAACCTTTGTATTAGGTTTTCCAAAACCTTGGGCGCCCCTGGCTACCTAGGGCGCCCAAAGTTTCTAGACTTGAGAATATTTTCTGATAATTTCATGATTTGCATTTTGCTACCTTGTCAAGATTTCTCCATTCAATCTCAAACTCCGACTGACTGATAGATCTAATGATCGTGTCGATGGATTCACTGCAAAGCCTATTGAATTCAAAGCAACATTGTCTGGGAGCATAAACCCTAATTCTATCATCTGAGGCTTTGAAAGACTGGGCGCCCCTGGCTAGCAAGGGCACCTTTACTGGCAAGAGATAGAATTTTATTTGAAACTTTCATCTTTCTCCTCGTTCCTCGTGCTCATCGTGGTTTTGACTGCAAAAAACTGAAAAATTTCTAAGGCATGAGTGTCTAGGCACCTAGACTGGGGAGGGGCACCTAGAGTTTCTAGATAGTCAAAATTTTGCAATTTTCAAGATTTTCTAGCTTTTCCATCTCATTCCTCAGTCCTCAATCATCTTTCACCATTGATTGATCTGTGTAGTGTTTGAGAGCTTGAATCTGACACCTGGCAGTTTGAGCAATCTCCATTAATGGCCTCAGAGCTCTTGTTTAGCTGAAATATCCCCCTTACAATTTTTTTTCAATTTTAGCCACAACACTTCACCCATTAGCATTAGCAAACCAAAACCAACTGAGAAATGTAACCCTACACTAAGAATGTACACCAAGATCCCAATGACGGGCGAGGTGTGAGCATATGGCACCGGGGATCGTTAGCTTGTAAAACAAAACCTGCTGGAAAGTACAATGAGAGATGGCTTAGCCAATCAAAATGAGATGAGATGCAAAGTCGACCACTTATTCAACGGGAGTGTATTACAAGATTGAACATGAAAGACGACTCATCCGATCGGCAATATGAGAGATGCAACTCGAACATTTATTCAGCAGGAGTGTAATATAAAGTACTAAAAGTAAATGGACAACAAGGCCTATCTCTTCCACTAAAAGTGGGAATACAAAAAGTAAAATGCATAAAGTAAAGAGCTGATCAGTACTACTGATTCAGTGTTACAATAAGATGAACAATCTGCAAATACAATGAGATATAGATAACCAATGATCTCTAGAATGTTAGAAAATGAACTCCAAAAAAGTACAAACTATCCAACATATCAAATATAGCAAAAAGGACTGAAATATCAGGTCTGATATAAAATTGCAGCAATCAGATAATTCATACCAGCAATCCCTAGAATCACCAAAACGCTCATAACTTCGTCAAAACACCTCTAAATGATGTGAAACTGAATGCAAATGAGAGCTAGGAGCTAGGCGACCAAGACCAAGTGAAGAAACTCTTCCAAACAGCAGTGATTAATTTATGCATGCTTCCCAATGCAGCCTCAAAAAAGGTACGACCTCCAGAAATGGTCGACCGGCAATATAAAATCCAAGACACCTCCAAAATATCTGAACACTTGCAAGGAGGGGTTCCCAAGGTAGACTAAAGCATAGGACCAATACCCAAAACCACCAAAAAATCATGCAAGGAGCAATGAGTGAAAGTTCATTACAGCCGAACTCAAACTAGCAACACCAAAATGTGAAATATCAATCAAATAACCAACTTGAAGCTCAATTTGCAACCTCTGGATGAAGAAGCAGTCTCAACCAGCTAGGTAGTATCTCACAAGTACAAAACTGATAAGCTTGGAGGTATGCTTTCCTCAAAGCAATGTGTCTGAAATCATTTCAACAACATTCCGTTAAGATAAACAATGGATGACTCCAAATGAAGGCCAAGTCTCATATTTATAACTTCTTCTCAAATTTGAATTCCTTTTCCCTCCAATTAGGGTGTCCAAGATGAAACTCGCATTCATCATCAAATTTGCATTTGAGTTTCATTAGCCTCCTCCAAATCGTCCCAATATGAGAGACAAATAAATTTATAAAAATGCAAATAAACAAGATAGGCGTCCCAAATAATAAGTGAAATATTTTAATAAAAAACACTTATCTCTCCTTCTAAGCATCCACAAGATATAAGTGAAAACAAACATTATAATCACTTAAATAAATCGACTTATCTCTCCAAAATAGGCGTACTCCATACCTTAGCAAAAATATTTCACTTAAAATATCATTTTATCAAATATCAAACTTGCCAAAATAATCACCTCAAATGCTGGAGACCAAACTGAATGAACTACCCTGCCAGATTTAGCCATAGTACCAAACTGCTGAAACACTGCCAAAAATAGCACCAAGGGTGTTGGAGACCAAACTGCTGAAACTGACCTGCCAGATATAGCCATTGAACTGAACTGTAGAAACCCTGCTAAAAATTGCACTACTAAAAATAGATTTTACTAAAATAGCATACTGCTAAAAATAGTAAGTTGTTCCAAACTCATTTTAACCACAATCCGAGCAGTCGTCATAACTTACTAAAAATAGTAAATTCGGAAAAGTCTTCCATTGCAGTTGCATGTCACACCACTACGAAGCTCTCTGAAAACTCAGAAGGAATCCAAAATCCAAACTGCAAAACTCCAACATGCAAGCCTCTGAAACTACCAAAACATCTTCCAAAAAATAGGAAACCCTAATTTCAGATGCATGTCATACCATCCTAAAGCTCTTTGAAAACCCAGAAGGAATCCAGAAACCAATCTGCAAAACTCCAACATGCAAACTCCTAAAATCACAAAAGAAACCTCCAAGCAGATGGAAACCCTAATTCTGCCTCTGACTAGCCTACGGGCATCTGGGAATAGGATAACAATCACTAGAAAATGTAGTGCTAAAAAATGGGGACATTACATTAGCTTTTGAAAAAGCAGAATAGACCCACCAGGGAAAAACTGATCTTTTAATGATTCTGACTAAACCAACCTAATGAGGAAGTATTTTCGACCAATCAAAATCAATTTGAATCCTAGAAGCCAAACTTTCTAATTTTTAGAAAATTTTGCTAGCATACGTTTGAGAAGAAACCCAAAAAAAGTCTATTTTTAGAAATTTTCCTAAAATTTAGGGTCAAAAAATTGAGATCTAGGTTTTGTAGACTAGGTCGCTCTAAGTAGACCCAAATTGTTAGATTTTTTAAAAAATGAGTTTTTGACCCTCATGCAAGACATGCAAATTCCCAATTTTGACCTTTTCGACAATTTTAACAAGACTTTTAACCATTTCTTCAAAATGCTTAAGTGTATCAAAAAAATTAATTTGGGGTACAACATTTGGCTCTGTATGGGGACCATGTCAGATACTTATGGCATAAGAGAACCAGGAATCTCTTGACTTTTAAGCTTAGTCCAGTGCCTTATCCATTGGGTATCGAAGTCAGCAACATTTCCTAATCACCTAAAACAAGACTTTCCCTAAGTCACCTATGACGGGACTTCCTAGAATCACCTAATAGATGGGACTTCCCTAAAAACACCTAAAACAAGATGCCTAATCACCTAAAACAAGACAAAACTTTCACGGAAAGGGGAAACACAACATAATGAACACATTACGTAAGGGGGAAACACATCACGAAAACAAAATAAAATTACTCAAACCTCGAAGGATGTCATTTATGCTTGAAAGGTTTTACTTCTCTTCTCATGGGTATCGCAGGAGACAAATTTGTCGGGATGAAGATTCTCATATCTTCATACGCCCAGGCAGAGTCACCCTGACAAAAGTCAAAATATGGCGTAGAGAGGGAAGTAAACACCACTGAGGCATCGACTTTGTTGTCATCCATCCTCGAGATGTCTCTGATGTCGAACTCTTCAAACCAGTCGATCGCATTCCAAACTTGGTTTCTATAATACCGTGGGTGATCCTTCCTGACCTGGAAATATCCTTTGATTGGCTCATTGATCAACTCTCCATCCCCTTTAACACATAGGAGTTCAATTCCCATGTCTTTAACGTTTTTGAGGCCTAACAAAAGCGCCTCTTTTTTAGCTTCAATGAATTCCAATTGTAGGCAACGTGCAAATTGGTGCAACTGTCCTTTAGGAAGATGATTATTTCTCCCACCCCTGAACCTCTTGTAGAACCACCCCCATCGAATTGTATTGTCCATAACTTCATATCCTCTATCAGTTTCTTTTCAGGACAAGAACTGTTTTGGTTTTTAGTTTCTATTTCTAACAGTGTCACATAATTACCAGGACCCATTTCTTAATAAAGAATTTAGGCTAGGGGGTTTGGGATTTTCATCACCATGAATCGGGATTTGGGCTCGGGTTCTATCTTGATTTTTCCATCCTTTACAAGAATGATCACGGATGACCAATCTAACTGCATTGCACCACCAAGATCTCTGCAGAAGCTCTGGCTCAACAACATCTTGTAGCTGGATGGAATGTCAACCACTAGGATATTCGTCTTTATCTTTTTCTCTAGGCAATCTACCAACCTTACTTGAGCGTCCTCCAATTGTCCAATCAACGACACCGACTTAAACTCAAATGAATCACTCGTTTTGAGTTTCTGTGCATGCGAGTCCCAATGCATTCATTATTGGTAGAGGCATGATGTAGTCCGAGGCTCCTGAATCAATAATACAATTTGTCAATTTAAATCCTCCTATATACAAAGATATATAGAAAGGTTTAGGCCTTTCTTCCACTGGAATAGATGACTCGAGCAAGGTAGGCTGAATTGAAGCTTCTTTCTTTACATGTATTATTTTGTCCAACTGGTCAAGATGATCACAAAGATACTCCAGCTGTGAAATCTTAAACTTGGTCTTCACCATGGAGTTTACAATGTCAAATTTGCTACAGATGGGTCTTGAGCAACCGCTTCTTTAACTTGTTCTTCAGCTCTCGACCTCTCTTCTTCCTTTTGTACTTTCAAGTGCAGAGCATGTGTGAACATAGGTGTCGAAGGTCTTCTATGATTTACTACAAAAGAGTAGTGATGGAGGTCTTCTTTTTCTTCAATAATGGGTTCAAAGTATATGTTGTGACCTTTTCACACATCGCCCCATTCAAATGGGGACCCCCTAAAATTCGCTCCTTTTTGGTCTTTTGGCTTTGGTTTTGAGTTGTTTTGTGTGTCTCTCTCTTTGGTCTTTTGTTCTTCCAAGGATGTCCCATCATTTGACCTGGTTGAAATTGTGGCTAAGTCTGTGAAATTAGGGTTTTCATTCTTCAGGCTTATTAAAGGTCAAACTGAGCTATCAAAGTGAAATATGAGCTTAGTACTGCAATCACAACGCGTCAGGCAGAGTCCCACTGAATTTTCACTGAGTTCTGACAACTTACTATTTTTAGTAAGTGCTCAATCTAGCATCTTCTTATCAGGATTTTGGAATCCTGACTACTCCAACACATTCAAGGTACTTTTAGATACTCACGCAAAATTTGAGCAGAATTGGACAACTTGCTATTTTAGTTCACTTCAAGAGCCATTTGCAGGGTGCACGTGTATGATTTTTCAATGCATGTCTAGAGAATGTTTCTGGGTTTTTCAAGACCTTCGCGATGATATAACATGCGAGCCAGGGTGATGACTTTCAATAGTTCGATCTTTAAAGGCTATATTTAGGGTTTGCATGTAGAGTTTTTCAGTGCATGCCGAAATATTCCTTATGGGTTTTTCGAGAGCTTCGCAATGTGTTGGTTGAAAAATTTGTATACTTGGGAAAGCGTACAAAATTGTGGTTTTAGCCACAGTACGTGAGATAAAACTCTCCTAATTAAGGGAAGGCTCCCCCTTTGCTTTCTATTTTAACAATTTAGAAAATAACTCTAACTATAAATCTATTCTAAATCTGGGTGAAACTTTGTCTTGTTCTCTTATTTCAGAAAAGAATCACAGCTGAAAGCATAAATGATTGATGAAGTAAACAAATAAAGAAGCAAAGTTTCCATAAAGGCACAAAGTCCTCCGTTGCTCCTCTGGGACAGGAAAACAAATTGAAAGCTCAAAGTCTTTGACAACTTACTCTCCTATCAACCTTTTTAGATGGTTTTCTGGTAACCAAGTACAATATGTAGTAGCTCAAAGTCTAACTACATGATGCACTTTTTATGCACAAACATATAACATAAAAACAGCACAAAGTCTACAAGTTACCCCCTTTGCTTGAGGGTTCTACAATAGCTTCAAACATGACAAACAACTCAAAGTCTGTAGTATCATATATGAAAAACCAATCTAAAACTCCAAACATAATAAGCAGCTCAAAGTCTGCAAAATTCAGTTTGAATTCCTCTTGTATAACACCACAAAACTCACAATCAATATGCAGAAAATGTCGTCACATAACACCTTGAATCAACACAAAGTTTGAAAGCAATTTGCCTCTTTTAATTGACTGTAATTTGATTTACATCTAAGCTCAAAGTCCTAGAGTGCACATACAAACTGGCAGAGGTTTGTTGCATTGCCAAAAGATAGATATTACAATAGACCCCCTCAAATATTTATAAGAGAGAAGCCTTGAGAAAAAAGTGGGAGGATCCCGACAAACTTGAGAAATTCTATCAACCACTAACTAACTGCAATTGACTTATTCAACATTACAAGTCCTATTATATTTCGACTTGTAATGTAATCACATGTAATTACATTTTATAACTTTGCAATTACAATTTTCCATTTTACATGTAATTTGTCAAAACTAAATTACAAGTACATAATTGAAACTATTTAAGTGTCTGAAGACACGACTTGAACTACATCATCCTTGATTTGGTCTTCATGCTGCTGTTTGGAAAACATGTTTCCATCTCTGTCTTGAAAGCATTCTATGCTCAATTATGTCACCTGTTCAACTCCTTGTGTGGCTTCGTCATGTTGTTGTTCTTTCTTTGTATCATTCTCTAGCCTTGGAATTTGCTTGAAAAATAAGGCCCATGCCTTATATTATTCATTTGGTAGGTCATGTGTGCAAACAAGACTAATGAGAATGAGACAATGGGGCTGCAAAAGTGGGGCCAAAGCTCAATTTCGGGTTTTGGAAGGCCGACTGCAAGTGCAAATGAAAGGTGACTTATGTGCAATATGAAAAAACATTATTACAAGTATGGGAAGGAAAAATGATAAGACTAGTGAGATAATGGCAAGGTAAATGGAAGAGAAAAATGGCAAATGGAAATGACGTTTTGCTGAGATAGTGACCATTGAAACAATGACATTTCCTGACACAATGAGTATGATGCTATTCAGCTGCAAAAATCGATTTTAGTAACAACACGTGTTTACTAGAAACCACGATTCTGCTGTGAAAAGACATGTCTTCTATTGTTTGAAAATAAATTTCGCACTATGCAAGGAACAAAGATGTTTTTGGCTGAAATGATAATTTATCAGTGTACCGCGGGGACACGTCCCCCCCCCCTAGGCCCTAGCGTTCCCGGAACGGGGACGTCCCAGAGACGTGGGGACGGCGTCTCCATGTCTCCGGAGGCGCCACCATTTTGCTCCCCCACCGCCGAAGACGCCAAAACGCACTGGCGTCTCCGAGACGCTGAGGGAGACGCTTGGGCGTCCCTCGAGCGTCTCGGGGACGCCCAGGCATCTCCCGCGACGGACAGTCATAAAGGTCATTTTTTTAATTAAAAAAACTCATTTTTTTATTTTTTTTTAATTCTATTCGAACCCTAAGGGCATGTGGGGCCCATCTACACTCTTCTATGCTATCAAAAGCCCCTTCTAACTTCATTTTTATTCACATTTGCATTTCTACTTGTCTGCTACAGCAAGAAGAAGAAGAGTGAAGAGCTGAGGAAAGAGTGATTGGAGGAGTGAAAGGAGTGATTGCAAGTGAAAGAGGAGTGTCAAGGAGCAAGAAGAAGAAGAGGAGGAAGATTCTTCAGCTTGTTGAAGAGATTTTTCAAGCAAAAGGTAAGGTTTTGAACTGATTTTTTCTTTTATTTTCTGATTTTCAATGTTCATTGTTTTAGTTTTTTGAATTTTCTCATTTTCATTTCTAAATTCTAAGTTCTTTGTTCTTGTTGTTTCATTTCTAATTCTTGTTGTTTCATTTTCTAAATTAGTTAAGATTTTGTTTTGCAATATAAAATTTAAAATATAGAGTTTTATTTTTTTAATTTTAAAGTAGGGCATAGGCTGAAACTATGTGTTTATTGATTTTATTTTTCATTTTGTGAAATGCAGTGTCAAAATGATCTCCCACAGTCATGAAATGAGTGAGGATGAGATGGAATTGGAAACTCATTCTCATAATGCAAGCCATTCAGAATATGAGCCCGAGCATGAGGATGAGCACAATGAGGGGGGTGAACATGGGTCAAATCCAGAAAGGCAAACTAGTTCCATAGCTAGTGCAACAGTTGCTACTGATTGCCCCTCTCAGCTTTTGGCAGAGTGGGCTAGGGGTCCTTATGATCCCAAATCTCCTCTCAAATAGTTTGCAACAAGAATAACAGCCCCAACATCATCATCTGGTGGTACGAGAAAATGGAAATGCAACATTTGTGGTGATGATTGGTTTGGGAGCATCACCAGAGTTTAATGCTCACTTCCTCTTTTGGCCAGGAAAAGGTGTGGGAGCATGTGCTTTTTTGAAGGACCCTAAAAATATGAAATACAGAATTGAGTTCAACAAGCTTTGGGGTGTTCCAGATGACGTGGCAATTCCTATGCCTACTACCTTGTCTGGTAGGCAAAATATTCAGACTATACAGCAGATTCAGGAGCAGCATATGCAGAGGCAACCACATATTAGAGCAGAAACATTGTCAGGGGCAGCCTCAGGACCTTCATCCACCTATAGTGTTATGCCTGAATCGCAATAGGGCAAGGGGAAACGCAGGATACAAAATCAGCCTAACCCCATAGCTGATTTATTTAATGTGCACCAGAAGGATCAGATAGATGATTCCATTGGCAAGTTCTTTTTTGCCAATGGAATCCCATTTCATGTAGCTCGATCTCCTTATTATAAGGAGATGATGTCGATGGTGGCGAAGGGAGGACCATCATATGTGCCACCAGGTGAGCACAAATTGAGGACAACGATCTTGGATAACAACTATACCAAGATCAATTCATTGATGGAGACGATGAGGGCATGTTGGGAGGATTCTGGATGCAACATTGTTATGGATGGGTGGATGGACATTAGGCATCGTCCACTCATCAATGTCATAGTTACATGTTCAGAGGGCCCATTCTTTCTCAGGGCAGTTGATTGTTCAGGGCATCAAAAAGATGCTGATTTTCAGTTTGAGATCCTTCAGGCAGCTATTGAGGAGATTGGGCCACAAAATGTGGTCCAAGTAGTGACAGATGCAACACATGTGTGCAGAGCTGCAGGGAGGCTTATCGAGACAACATACAGACATATTTGGTGGACTCCATGTTGTGTGCATGCCATGAACAATGCACTCAAGGACATGGGGAAAATTGAGTGGATTAGAGGAGTGGTCAACAATGCTAGAGATGTGCAGATGTATATCTGCAACCACCACACTTCACATGCCATCTTCAGGAGCTTCGCGAAGAAGGAGTTCTTGAAACCAGTTGAGACCCGATATGCATCCTATTTCATTCTTATGGAGAGAATGCTTGAGTTGCAAGAGCCATTGCAACTCATGGTTATGACGCAAGAATGGAATCGGTGGGATGGGGCCAGGACAGAGCAGGGGAAGAGGGTGAAGGAGATAGTGAAGAGTGATGGATTTTGGAATGATGCAAAATATATTGTTGCCATCATTGAACCAGTTGTCCAAGTCATCAGATATGGGGATGGGGATGCACCTAACCTTGGAGAGGTGTATGAGTGCATTGATTCGATGCTTGGCCAGATGAGGGCAGTTGTGCAAGAGAAGGGCCCCACTCTAGCATTCTACAATGTTTACATTCAGCCTATTATTCATCACAGATGGGATAGCCTAAACACTCCCTTGCACATGGCTGCTTATTCATTGAATCCGAAGTGGTACATGCCTAGGCCTGGTAGAGTTACATCGATTCGGGATGAGGAGGTGAAGGAAGGGTTCTTCAAGTGCATTGATAGGATGTATGATGCTGAAGATGCTGGCAACATTCGCACTGAGTGGACAAAATTTGCTACTCTTAGGGGTTACAAGGCTGCGGCAAAGGCGGATATAAGAACTATGGCACAGGAGGATCTGATTTTGTGGTGGACTTGTCATGGACCGAAATCACTGACTCAAACACTAGCCATTCGTGTGTTGTCTCAGGTTTCTAGTTCTTCAACTTCTGAGAGGAACTGGTCTACTTATAGCTTCATCCACTCTCTTAAGAGGAACAGACTTACCTCTAGGAGAGCAAAGAAGCTAGTGGCTGTACATAGTGCCTTGCGTATCACTGACTGCAGGACACGTGTGTACAAGGAGAGCCCAGCAGCACGATGGGATGTAGAGCCAGAGGAGCCATCACAGATTGATAAGGATGAGGATGTTGCAGATGTAGGGCTAGTTGGTGTTCCTTTGGCAGATCTTGACCTTGGGGAGTCCAGTGGTTCCAGACTTCCAGTGATGAGGAGTTTGCCGACCTCCCGAGGGATGATTAGAGGCCTCCGCCTACTTCACTACATTTTGGCATTTTGACTTTGTAGTTTGTACTTGTTTTGATATTCATATCATGCTACTCATTGTAATCATCTTTATGATATATCATATAATAGAAATCTTCCATTTGCTGATTCGACAATTGTTACATTGTAGTATTGAGTATTCTAATTTCAAATTTGAAAACTTCAATGTTCAATGGTTCATTCACTAGTTCATTGTTAATGTTCAATGTTCAATGTTCAATGTTCAAGTATATTGTTATACATCTTTTCATAACTAGCATTTTAAGTACCATATGTATAGTATATAGTATATACAGCCCCCGCCCCCCCGCAGTCCCCCCGCCGTCCCCAAATTGAGGCCCCTTTGTCCCCCCGTCCCAGAAACTTGTCTCCCCGTCCCCGACGTCGGTGTAACATAGTAATTTATCCCTATGGATATCTCTTTGCACAATGAGATTTAAGACAATGAGACTTCTAGGATATGACATTCTAGCTGAAAAAATGTTTTTTAGACAAAAACGTGATTGCCAAGAGCCATGGTTTGACTGAAAGGAAAACACGTTTTGCTTTGGAGACTCATTTCTTACAAAATACAACTTCTTTCAGGTCACACAAGGGAATGACGATTTCTTCGAACAATGACATAAAACAGCTTGGAGAAGAGAAGCTGAAAGTAAAAAATAAATAAATAAATGAAAACCCTAGATGCCTTGTAAAATCTCAAGAAAAGATGAAGGCACTTATATTCAAATTGAGAAGCTGCAATTTTTGTTGAAGAATTTAAGAGAGCTCCACCAAAAGAGGTAAACTATCAAATTCAAACACAAACTCTCTTCAAAACTTGGGCGAATTTCTACAATTGCGTATTTTCAACACAAAGACAAGTGAAAAAAACACAAAAAAGACCAAAATCGGGTTTTTGAAAGCTTTCAACAATTTTTCTTTTTACTCATGGAAAAAATAGGAACTTTTGGCTCATTTAGCAATTTTATTTTTGACAAAGAGGCAAAATTGGAACTTTTTGACAACTTAGCAATTTTTATTTTGTCATTTAAGCGAAATAGGAACTTTTTGACACTTTAGCAAAAATAGGAACTTTTTGGAGTTTTAACAATTTCACTTAAAACACAATAGGAACTTTTTGACACTTTGACAATTTTTGTTTTATGACTTAAAACTTCATATTTTGCTGAGCTGTCTTAAAAACCGGAAATTGGCAAAAAACACAAGAAAAATGACTCAAAAATTTTCAAAAACGGAAAGGGGAGTTGATGAAAGGATGCCCAAGGGAACCATCAATTAAAATCCAAAGTTTTACAACCTCAACACCTCATAAAACGTGCTTTAACACAAAAAGATCCCTACTTGCAATGGTGATAAAAAATCCCGAAATTGGACAAAACAAGGGGAAAAACATGTCAAAATGCTCCCAAATTTTGCAAAAGGCAAAATAGGAAGGAGACCAATGGCTGCACAATTCAATTGGAGAATTTTGGTGCCTTGAAATGCATTCCATAGAGATTTATGAAAAAAATTTAGGCAAAATTTCATATGGGTTGTCTAATTTTGAGAATACAAAATTGAAGACAACACAAAGATGTGACATGCAAGCAGAGTGGATCATGTTTTGGGAGCTTAATATTTTTAGCCAGTGCACGCATGCAGACCAGTTTTTTGGGTTTTTCTGGGTTTTTTGAGATCCCTCGAGCATTGTGACATGCAAACTCATCCGACAGTCAATTGATCGCTTTTCAAACACTTACTATTTTTAGCAGCCACACTCCAATAGCCATCCGACACTTCAGTATCACGAGCAGAGCAACAAGTGACAAAAATCAAGTCAAACGGAGATTGTTCAGGGCACATACAAGTTAGATTAGGGTTTCCTACTTTGGTGCCTAAAAAGAGGGGTAAAAGGCCAGAATTTTGAAAAACAAAGGTATCCCACTGCAATCGACATCCTTCAGGCAATCTATTGGTAAAATTTGGACGCAATCCGAGCACTTACTATTTATAGTAAGTCACTTTCAGAACAGGGCTATAAATAGCAGGTTAGCACGAGAGGCAGGTGTGAACAGGTTCGCCAAGCGATGAGGACCACGTGGTGAAAATTTCAAGTCAAATGGAGCTGCAAAAGTCAAGCAATTTTAGGGTTTGCTAAAAATAGCAGATGAGCTTGGGCAACAGGTATAAACTGGGTAGCAAGGCCACAAGAGGCATATCACGCCAGCTCCAGATTCATAACAGATAAAAGCCATGGAGATTCACACCCCTTTGAAATTTGTTCAAAATAGAGTGGCAAGGGGTAGCTGAGCATTAAAAATTTCCAAGTTGAAAGCTAGGGTAGGCAGGTTGAAAATAAGCCAAGTGTTTAGATACGCCAAAAAGGGTAGCTTGAAAAATCTCCTAAGTCAAAAGGTCAACACTCACCCTCAAATTCGCCCTTGACAAGTATGAGCAGGGTAACATAAAATTTGCCTAAGTCAAAAATAGAAGTATACCCTCTCATATGCGCCTATCTAAGGGAGGAGGTAAGAAAAGTTTCCAAGATATTCAAAACAAAAGAAGCCTACCTCAAATGCGCCCTCTGTTATACCCAAAATGAAATTTTTGGCATTCTGCTTAAATTGAGCTAAACAACGTAAAAATGCCATCTAAAGTATGTTTTAGGTCAAACCAAATATGAAATCCTTGTGGGTTTCTGTCAAGGAACCTATGGTTAAAATTTTGAAAAAACGAAAATTAGGGTTTTACACCCCTATTTTTATGGAAACCCTAAAAAATAGGACCTTCCCGGAAATGATTGAAAATAATTCTGATAGGATTAATTGCCTTCACGATCACACTGATCAAGTCAGAATTATCAAAAAATATGTTTTACTCTGGTGGGTCTATTTCTATTTTTCAGGAACAAAGTTAGGAGCTCCGCAGCCATTAATGGCAGATTGGCCAGTACCAGGTGCTGAAAGCTAAACCTCAAAAGCTTCAACGAAGAAACCATGGCGGAAAAGGATGAAAATGATGACGTTCAACGAAGGAGATTCTCAAAACGGAAAAGGCCAAAATTTGGCTAAGTCTGGAAGGTGCACGTTTTGTCTACCAAGGCAAAACATAGTCTACAGTGGTTAAAAGCGCCCCTCTTGAAGAAAGGCGCCCTTGAACCTCAGAGGGCAAATCAAATCATCTGGCAGTGTCAAAACAGTCATCCTCTTCACTTTCATACTAGCTCGACAACGAAACAATCAGCAAGATCATCTGATTCAGGGATCATTGACCAACCGTCAGCGAAGTATGGAGGATCCATTGACGACAGAAGTGCCAAATCTGAAAGCTTCAAGGTAAAAGCGCCCCTGCTGGCCAGGGGCGCCCCTCAGTTGCAGACATCAGATGAATCCAAGAGCTGTAGCTTTATACATGATATCTTTCCAGCTTCCTCCCGGCTACGTGATCAATCTAACAGCAAGTCCACAAGACACACCAGACGATCACGAGACGAGATCAAGCAGAAAAAGCCAAATTTGAAAAACTGGAAAGATAAGCCAGAAAATGGCTAAGGCATGGCTAAAAGCGCCCCTCTCAAGGAAAGGCGCCCTTTCCTAAAGGTGTCCAGATTCAGCCGGAATCTTCACTGCCTCCCAGGATGACCTTCTCAGCTATGACCTATCTCGTCAGCGAGACTATCAGCAAGAACTTCCGACAAATCAATCGACTGATGGAGAAGGTCAAAGACTGGCAGTCCACAACCAAGATGAAACCAAGCAAAAGCTAAAAGCGCCCCTGCTGGCCAGGGGCGCCCTTTAGTTTGGAAGCCCAAAACTTGCCAGCTTCCACTGCAAAGTCAGGCATCGTGAACAAGACTGAACCAGCTACCCGACGCATCGTCAGCCAGAATCATCTGATTCATCAAACATCGGGAACGTCAGATCAAAGCAAAAAGGGTCTGAAAAGGTCAAAACGAAGAACGAGTCAGTGAAAATTGACTAAGGCATTGTCAAAAGCACCCCTTTCAAGAAAAGGCGCCCTTCTTTCTGGAGACCTAAACTCAGTTTTCTGAGCTAACCTCTCCCAGACATATCTAATCACACTGATCTTGCCTCAACAACAGAACTGTCAGATACTGCTCGAGATCAACTGAGCAACCTGAATCGAAGATCAAACAGGAGCACTTCAGCTTGCAAAATAGGCAAAAAAGATCAAACTCAAGGTTGGACGCCTAAAGGAAAGTCAAACAGAAATGTTGACTTGAGTTAGCAAATTTGGAGCCAAAAAAGAGAAAAACACTCCACAATCAGTGGAAATCATCTTTTGGAACTCCAAATCAGGACTGAATGATGAGTTATCTTCCATACTTTGTGGATCTTAACCCTAATTGCCTTATATTCATGCTAGGCGTCCCTTTCCTCATTATTCTTTTTGCAGGTTGAAGGATAAAACATCAAGTAGCTCCCAAGAACAAGTTTTCAAGATCTGGCAGGGGTTTTGAACGAATCTTCAATATTTTTGAAGATCATTGGCAGTAAAAGCATTCTTCTCCCAAGATTGCTTCCAAAGACAGATTATTGCAAAGTGGCAGTTTATAACTTCCAATCCATCTTTTGTCTATTTCCTATACTTTTGTCTATATTTATATTGCATGTCACAAGAAACGACAGATTTTCACAGATCTGACCAACTGGGTATGATCAGCACAGCTTTTTCAACAAAACCCACATGGTAGATTTTTTCAGAAAAAGTAGCCCTGCTGCCCCTATTTTTTAGGGTTTCCGGAAAAAGTCATAATATTGAAAAACGGACAAACTGGGTTTGTTTGGCTCTGAAGCACGAACAAAACCCATGTGTTAGATTTTTTCGAGAAAAATCACTTTCTGGTGCCCTTGCTGCCTCTGCCACCGAAGGGCTCTTGCATGTCAAAGAAAAACTCGTTTTTTCGAATTTCTGACGATCTGGGTCTGTTTAGAAAATCATTCTTAACAAAACCCATGTCTCAGATTTTTTCGTAAAAACTACCCCCGGCGAGGCTATTTTTAGCATTTCCAGAAAAGTGTCAGAACAGGGTCAAGTGCCCAGTCAATATTCAAGGTTTTCAGAATGCAGTACTCTCAGGTACAATACAAGACCAAAACAGTCTTATACCATGATTACCTAAAAACGACTGATACAGACTTATGGCAGAAAAATCCAGAGGTCAGTTCTGAAGACTTGGAGGGCATGAATCAAATCACATTGCAAAACATCGAAGAATCCGGTTTGTTTCAAGTAGCATCTATTCCAATCACCTTACAAAGCATCGAGCTTGTAATTGCTTGCACTAAGCATTACAACCCGACTACAAGAGAGATCCTGTCAGTTGACGGGAGGGTGATTTGCAGCTTGAAGCCGGTAGACATAGAGACTTGTTTTGCAATTCCACCATGCCCTACCAAGAAGGTCATATCAGTGACAGAATGCGAAAAGGCATTCGAGGCTTCGAAAGACAAGTGTTCGCTTATAATGGCTGAACATTGGCTGAAAACAAAGAGAAACAGCTTGCCCAGATTAGTTGGTAGAGGAGAATTCAAAGACGAGTACGGAGTGCTAATCACCCTACTCAGCAGAGTCACTGGACAAGAGGAGGGAAAATCCTTCCAGCCGTGGATGTTCTACATTATTGGCAAGATAATCAGCAGAAAAGAACGTTACGACTGGGCCTCCCTGATCAGTGACACACTCCACCAACAATTCACCGGATTTCTAGAAGAGCACCGTTTCCACATGTGTTCATACCTGGTCTACCTGATAGCCTTCCAAGGCGATTTCAGAACATTAAACACTGTGGGAACCCTGGGTGTGCAAAAGGTACAAGAATACTTTCCTCGCTTGGAGTTCACTCTAGCGGAAAGACATTTCAAAAGAATAAATGACCTTTTTACTATGCACACCGTGCACGAGCTAGACCATGAGATGCACGTGCGTATTTCACCAGCAGCTAAGGCAGCAATGGTGGACTGGGCGGATTGGTTCATACAATTCCCCACTTTCACCTACATACGCGTGTATGGCTATAATGGCCACCCCGCCATGATGCCACGTTACCCCTCAGATAGGGTAGTGTTCATGGAATTCCTGAGGCAATTGGCCGAGGTTCACTCTTACCTTCGCGTAAAGAAAAAGGCTGCAGTGAACTTTCCTCTTCAGATGGGACTCTACAGATGCAGAACTGCAGCTGATGCAAGGTTGATAAGCCAAGAAATAGTGAGATTTAATCTCAAGTACCTCATCGACAGGAGGCCATCCTATGACCCCAGAGGCATCTTCGCAGCTCACCTTGAGCAAAGATCATCACATGAACCTTTCATGGAAGATTTTTGGGTCAACTGCGAGGATGAGTTCGAAGTGAGAAGAAGGAACCATAGCAGATTCAAGCTCTCGCAGATTGCAGAATTCATGTCAGAAGACATCGAGGGCTTATCTGAAGACGAAGGAGAAGTTATTCTTTCTTCCTTCTTCACGGGTCTAGTGGATTCACAACCACTCGGCAAGGTAGACTGGTACGCGAAAGAGAGTACGTCTATTGAGGAAAGAACGGGTAGAGTAGTTCGACACAGTCAACTCTACCTGGACAGTAAAAGGACAAGGAAGGTAGTACTTCCCCGATCAGAGCCGCCAGCGGTTCAGTCTACACTACCTTCCACGTCTAGGAGGAAACCCAGACAGAAGAAGATGAGCTTTCCTCCAGAAGGAATGCGGATGTCAGGAAGCACATGGGGGAGAAAAGGAATTGCCAGCACAAGCCGGCAAGAGGTACAGGTGGAGACAGCCACCAATTTGCCTGAGACAGTTGAGACCGCTGCAACTACACAAGAACCAGTGATTGAAATAATCGCTGTAGAGATGGAAACCATTGTAGAAGAAGTTGTAGCAGAAGCGGTGCCAGTGATAGAAACAGAGCCACCAGCTTCACCACCATCACAGAGGTCACAAAGTCCTATTGATTTGGACTCGCCACCACGAGACATTGCCACGGCACAGTCTCGTTCTTCTAGCATTCAGGGGACCTATGTTCCTCCTCCCAGCGATGCTAGCCGAGATTCTATCTGGCTGGAAAGCTCGCTTGGGAGGAAGAGGGAGAGGCCTTCTTATCAGCTTGACTTCTCTGAATTCCATCATGTCCCACAAGACATGCCGGTAAAGAAGTTGAAGAAGCAGACGCATGTAGAAAAGAATGCAGAGAACGAGGTTATCATAGAGACTGCTGCCCCACCTGAAGACAAAGATATACATAATGTGAGGGTTGAGGATTTCACGCTTTCAAAGGTGAACCTTGGAAAGACCACTCGACAGGTGGAGGCAGACCTTCTTGGAATTGCCTCGGCGAGTGTCAAAGAAAGGATGACAAAAGATGGACAAGACAAAGCAGCCTTGAAGGCTGAAATCCGTCAGCTAAAGTTGTACATTTCTAGTTTGATACATGACACTCCAAACTCCTCGGCTTTGCCTCAAGGACTGTTGGATCTCCCAGCTGAAAGAAACCATCATCAGTTGATTACATACGGTAAACACTTGAGACGTCAAGTGGATGAGTTTGTTGTCAAAGGGCGGTGTGTGTTGACAGAAGCATATCAGCTGAGAGACAGAGCACATGGACTTCGATCAGAAATCCAGAAGTCAGATATAAAGGCAGCTCAAGAGAGGCCGAGAGAGGAGGCGACAGTTGCTGATTTGCAACAAGCATATGAATCAGTTACGACCACAGAAAATAAACACCATCTCTTTGAGTGGAAAGAACAGGTGGCATACAAGGTGAGAGCCTATGATGCCAACTCTGTGGAGCTGATTGACTATAGACGCTTCGTCGCCAATATTATCAACTTCGCAAGAACGTTGGTAATATCCTTCCCGGAGTTAGAATATCAGCGGGAAGGAGGAGAATATGTGGAACTTGAAACCGTGCAGACACGATTCCAGGATGTCATCCGATCTTCATTCCTTGAAGATCCCAATGGCTGCAAATTAGCCAAAATTGCAGCCATGTCTGTCCAGTTAGATGAAGCAGCTGCCCAATGCATAACCTATCATCAGCAGCTTACGACGGGTGAAGAAATGCTTAGACGCCACATAGTCATCTTGAAGAGCATTAATTGCCCGGAGGCCGAAGAGGTCAATGACTGGATAGAGACTTTGTTGACCAGTGGTGAAGAGGTGTAAAGCACCAAGGGAGGACGTCCTACCCTCCAAATAGCATTAATGATGACTGAAGTCAACTTGATGCCCCTTTCCAAGTTGACTCCAGATCTCCACAGATCATGCATGTCAGATCCCACTAATCTAGGATGTCTATTTGACTCCCACGATTTGTGGATCTCAGATCTCCTCAAAAGGTGGATGTCTATTTGGAGACACATTTGTAACATAAGTTCACTTTTAGTTAGGTGTCAGTCAACTGAGGTAGACTTCCAGTTTGACTTTTGTTTAGTTTCAGTTAACTGAAGTAGATTTCCAGTTAACTGTTTGCTCACCTACTTTTAGACATAGAATAATATCTTGCTGATTGGCAAGAACTGTTTGTTAACTCAAGGAGATTTTAGGGTTGCCTACTCCTTTGAGTTTCTATAAATAAGAGCCTTAGGTTCTTTATTTGTTTAACCTTTATTTGCTAGCAAAATTGCTGCGCCACTGTTGCCAGAGTTCGCTTGTTTATATCTGTTCACTCTTGGATGAGAGTTCATTGGTTGATCGCAATTGTGCATGATTTCGTGCCTTTGCTGTCCCGACCTTTGTAATTCTTTGAAGAATCTTAAAGAAATAAATCAGATGGTGCAAGCTTGATTGATCTAATTATTTGAGTTATTCAAAGTCTTGTTTTTAAATAGTGCATTGTTTCAATCTCCTCCTTGGACAGGTGTCGTCGCCTCCTTGGATATTTTGTCATCAATCATTATCGTTTGATGTTGTTTAATGATCTTTCTTGCAGCCTAGACTTTGGACAGGTGTCGTCACCTCCTCGGGAATCCTGTTAGAAAGGCCATCGTTCCTTGTTGTTTCCAGTGAGCTGCTTCCAAGCCTATACCTCGGATAGGGGTTCCTCCTCCTTGGCAAGTCTCAGATCCAGTTTACCGTAACGAGTGTTTGCTTGTATCGAGCCCTATCTTGGTATATATCCGAAGGTTCAGAGCCTCGGCCATATTCCATTGAGACGGAGGATTCAAGTGATCCAACCATACTATTTCGCTCCTACGCCCTCATGCTCTGTTTATCTTGAGGAGGTAGGATAGTCTAGAAGCTTAGTTAGTCGTAGTTAAGATCTGCGGAAACCAGAGAAAAAGCTTAGCTACGGCGCATTGGTTTATGCACCCTTGTGTCCTGCCGCTGAGTAAAAAAGATAGGAAATCTTAGTACACCCCTTTTTTACAGTATAAAATCAGCAAAGAGAGATCTTCCTCTCTATAATCCGAAGAGCATGTACTAACACACTTGCAATAGCTGTCCGTTTCCAATAAGCACTCCAGAGGTGCTAATTGAAACGCCAACACCCTCACCTTGAAGTAGAGGACTTGTAAAAAAGTCTAAAGCATTGAAATGAAAGTGCAAAGGGGGAAATGCGCCCTCAAGAAGGAAGGGACTTAGAATTTTTCTAAGTCATGCAAAGTCTAAGCACCACTAGGGAAATGCGCCCATGAAGTGAGGAGGTGTTATGAATTTTTTCTAACGCATGGAAACATAGGCTCATGCCTTCAAATGCGCCAAGGATGAAGAGAGTGGTGTTATATGAAAATATTCTAAGTTATGAAAATTGCAGCACATGGCCTCAAATGCGCCCACCTTGCATAAAGTCACTTCAAAAATATGCTAAGGCATGGAAAATGGGAGCGGGCTATGTAAAGTGCGCCCTCAAGAGAAATGAAAGCTCACCCTCTCATTTGCGCCCTCAAATGGAAGCACCACCTTCAAAATGCGCCCTTGATGGATGAAGGCCACCTCAAAAGTTTCTAAGGCATTAAAAATAAAAGTTAGAGGGCAAGATGCGCCCAGGTTGAGTTGGGGACTTGGAAATATTTCTAAGGCACAAGTCAAAGTGGCCCATGCTAAATGCGCCCAAGCCTAGAGGAGATACATGGCGTAGGAAAATTCTAAGTATCAAAATGGAAGCTCACCCTTCAAAATGCATCCATCATGCAGGGAGGTGTTTAAAGAATTTTCTAAGTATCAAAATGGAAGCTCAAGGGTGGAAATGCGCCCAAGATGGCAAGGTGAGTTGGAGAAATTAAAATTTCACTAAGGCATGAGCAAAATAGAAGCTCCACCCCTAAGATGCGCCCAAGAGGTAGAAAGGGTGGCTGAAAGTTTTTAAGGCACAAAATCAAAGAGCAAGGACCTCTAAATGTGCCCTCTAAGGAAGTATGAAGGCAAGACTTAAAAGGATTTTCGAAGTTTGAGGAGAATGGAAGCCCATGGGTGAAGTGCGCCCATCATGAAGAGGTTAAGCTAAATATTTTCTAAGGCTTGGAAACTTGAAGTGAGCCTTCCCATATGCGCTCACAAGGAATAAAGGCAAGGCTATTAGATGCTAAGGCATGGAAGTGCTTGGGAGATGAAGGTGGAAGCATATGTTAGGAAGTGCGCCCTAGGTAAGTTAATTAAATTAAAAAGTTTCTAAGGCATTTCCTAAGGTAAAGATGAGAAGTACGCCTAGAGGAGGTAATATTAAATTTTCTAAGTGCAAGGTGAGTTGTGCCCGTAAGCAGGAAGATAATTTCTTCGGGGAAACAAGAAAAACGCCAAGGCATGAAAAGTGGAGGCTACAGGTGTGGAGTACGTCTAGAATTAAAATGAGATGAACCTTAGCAATTTTTATTATTTTTCAAAATTAATTAAAATTAAACTTACCCCTTCGTCTGGATACACATGAAAATAATGATTTTTGAGGGGAAATTTCTTCTGGGTATTGGACATCTCCCACTAGGAGATGATTCTAAAATTTTCCACACCTCGCTCAAGATTTTCGACAGAGATTTTAGCCCGGTGTCGGTTGATGAATTTCCTAGGCAAAAATAAATTTTCTAAGGCAAATAAAAGAAACGTTTTTTACAAAAAAATGCCTCAGTTGGTGATGTCAAAATGAGTGCCCAGATTACAGTGGATGTAATTTATAAGATAGGTAGACAAAATTGTCTAAGGAAAGGGAAAATAAAGCAACAAGGGGTCAAATACACTCACAAGGAAGAGGTGAAATTTGTCTAAGGTATGAAGAATTTGAAGATGAAAAGAAGCGCGAACATCAAGCATTCAAATGTGTCCTCAAAGTGAAATATTTTCTAAGGCACAAACTCCAAGCACAAGGTGGTGGATGCGCCCTTGAAGAAGACCTCATGAAATGAACACCATGCACCCATGATGAAAGTTTGCTGAAAAAGTGATGAATTTTATCAAATCTAGAGGTCAAGCAGACCTTGGAAATCAGAACATGGAAATTGGGTAAGTGAAGAGATTTTATTTTATAAGTGTTCTGATGCTCTTATTTTTGTTTTGCAAGATGAACACCGAGGCTTGGGCATTAAGAACGTGATGCGGAAGAGGCAAATGCGCCCAAGCCAGTGGGCTGGAGAAATATAAAAGTTACAAGGAAGAAACGCATCCAGGAATTAAAACAACGGGAGGGTTGAACGTGAACAACTGAGTAGTTGAACTCCGGATCCTATCAAATTTTATTATCTGTGGAGACAATCTTGGAGACTCTTTTACCCTCCTCCTAGCGCAACAAAATTGGCAGGCAGGACAGTGGGAACACGTTTCTGGACGAGAATCTTCTGGAGGATAGTGGGCATTAATTGCTCATAGTGGTTCCTACAGAGGAGTGGAGAATCTTTTGTTCATTCATTGCCCCACTCCTCCCTGTGGCGGTTTTTAGGGCAAAAACCCTAATTAGGGCATATGTGGCTCAATCCGAGCCCTTGATTGTGATCAAATCTGAACCGTCCACTAAAATGGGCTTGTTATAAAAGGGGCATCCCCCCTCATTTGTAAATTATTAGAATTAGAGCTAGACACTAGAGGATTGAACTAGAGAGTAGAGCACATAGTGAACAGTTAGAAGTTAGCTTAGTTTGAAAAGGAAAGAAAAACTTTCCCTTTGAAATTTTTTGTAAAAATTTGTTGTGGAGAACTCTCATAATACAAAGAATTTCATTGATTGGTGATTCCCTCTTTCGTTGTGAGTAGTTGGCAAGGCTTTTTTGTCTTTCTGATTCAAGTAGATTAGAGTGAAGTAGATTTTATTTTATGCAAGTAGTTGATAATTGTGGAATGCGGCGTTTGATTTGAGCAAGTCTTCATTCATCCATACCACTAGAGGGCAAGCTGACGGTGGCTTCGCCCTGCATGGTCAACTGGAGTATTGGCACTTAACTTCAATTGTGATTCATATGTCCATATGCATCGTTGTGATGGTATGTGCATGTTGTGTCATAATTTGAACATCTTTCTCATCCTTTGAAGATTGCACCGATTTTGTAGAAGTTGTCCGAAGGGAGGCGAAGCAAAGTTTGGTTCGAAGCTTGTTGAAGTTGATCCTCGTATTCCACCTTTAGGAGTAGACTATAGAATCTCTACCCCTTATCCCATTTAATTTCGGCATTTTCTGGTTAGTTTAGGAATCAAGGCATTATTGTCAAATCATTCGCATCTTGTAACTGCTTCCAGTTGAACAATTGTTTAAGTCCCATTGAAATACCCAGCAATATCACATCGAACCAACTGAGGCTATCCCCTTGCATAAGGAACCTTGAAGTTGAACACATGATCTTTCACGCAATCTTAGCATGCGGGACACTTTGATCAAGAGAGGATAGAGTGACTGTTGGAAACTTTATTTTGTGTTGGTGCGGTCACAAAACACCCGTCAACAGTATCCTGCAACAGAGTCGCCATCGAAGTTGTTTGTCTATGGTAAGACAACATTTGAATTTGATGTAGGGACAAAATTGGAACTAGGTGCAGCCTCAGCATATCCCATCATTTGATTCATTCTTATATTTTCAGGACATGTAGAGCTGGTATGTGCATCGGTGTCATGGAAAGAACAAAATACCGCATTTTGTGTAGTTTCAATCGTTGGTCTTGATGGAAGTGTTGGCTATCGTGGCTGAAAATAATTTCTCATTGACTGGTACAGTTGTTGAGCTAGAGATCTAACAGAATCTATTTTCATCAATCCAAAAGTAATCATATTATCCTCAAGCTCAATGGTGTGTTCTTACGCATCTGTCAATTTGATATCTCTTGCCGTCTAGAGGAAGAAGGCTATCTCTAATGGGAGAGCATTTATGAAACAACTCATCAAAATCTCCAATGATGGATTAAGTGTAGACGAAAGTCGTGTAGCAAGATGATTAAATCTTGCTACAAACTCCCTCATGGGCTCGTTGTACTCCATCTTTGAATTTGCAAGTTGGGCAAACAACCAATGACTATCTTCAAAAGGCTTGAATCTCGCCAAAAACTTTTCGCTCATAGTTGCCCAACTTGTAATAATGCTTGGCTCCAAGTGATTGAACCAGTTGGCAACATTTTCCACAAGGGTCTCCACAAAGAGACGCACTGCGATGTCTTCATGTGCCACATCCAAGATAGCGCAGGTTGTTGAAAAGGCGGAAAGATGATAATCAGGATGTTGAGTTCCATCGTCGTGAAACCGTGGAAAGTGCTTCCTTGACCCTTTAGGTAATTCATGATATTCTCGCAAAGCCAAAGGTCTAATGTTATTACCCCAAGGTAATGGGGGTGGACGTCTCAGATTCCTGCCAGCATTATTGTTGTTATCACCAATTGCTTCTAGCTGGATCACGCAATAGGGTGCTAGATGATCATTCCTGTGTCATAAAATGTAAGCTTTTCTAAAGTTTTATGCCTTGTGCCCCATGGTGGGCACCAGAAAACTGTTGACGTTTCAATTCGGACCTCTGGAATGCAGATTAGAAATGAACAATCATGCATAGATTAACTGCTCTTCGAATTAGGAGGGGAAGCTCCCTCTTTGCTAATGTTGCTTAAAGAAAGTAAACTAAACTAATTTGCCAATCTTTTTGTTCAGCTAAGAGTACAAGGTTTTAAAACTCAAGTGCCATATCTAAAATTTTCTCTTTATGAAGTTCAACTACGACTAAGCCTACTCTAATGGCGTTTCTAACTACTCAAGTAAACTCAGAGCTTGAGAATTACAAAGGAACAAGGAATGATTCTTCAACACAAATACTTAAACAAACTTTATTTCAACGCTCATCTACTATACTTTCAATGTAAGCTGAAATAAAGGTTATGTAAGTAGAACACATAAAACAGAAATCTGAGATAGTAGATCAAAGCAGCAAAGCAGGCATAAGATTTTATTTTCTCAAATTTCAAGTAACAAAAGATCACACTTCTGGGACAGCAAGATTGTAGCAATAACAAGCTTACAATTTAGCCATCAAACCAAAATTCATTGACACAAGACACATAAACTAAACAACAACTTGCAGTTAAAAGAGACTTGCAAAGTTACTCTAACACTAAGTGAACTGACACTGAATAACACCGTGCAGGCAACAACTAGACTCAGCAATTTGTTATCAGAAACATGGTTAAAGAAAAATGGGCAAGGCTGCCCTTATTTATACACAAGCAGAGGAGTAGGGAACCCTAAAATCTCCTTGCTTTCACAACTAAGACTTGCAAACATGCAAGCTTTATTTCTAAAACAAAAAAAATAAGCATCTAACAACCTACGAAAGCATAAAACAAGGAAAGTGCCAACTATTACAACTTGATCATTTCTCTTTTACAAAGAATGGACAAGAATGAGACAAGAATAAAAAGAAAGCTCAGAGAAAGCTTCAAGTTCGCTGCTACTTTAAATCTCAATCACATTCGCCAAAAAGCTAGAAACTGTATTTCTATATAGAGCATCAATACTATCTATAGAAAAATTCCGCTTTTTCGAGATTTCCTCACCTTCTGCAATCGAACTTTTGAAAATCTTTGACATCTTTAGTTGCCTTATCAAATCTTGCTACTTCCGGCAGCTCTGCAATTGAAGTGATGACCTTTTATAAATAAATCCTATTGCTTCAGCATATCTTTCGCAACTTTTATGCTTCTAACACTTTTCCTGATTTTTCGATGGAAGAGTATTGTACAACTCTTTTCCAATACTTGTCCTTTTGCGCATACCACACCTTTCTATGTTGTCCAGCCCGAGGCTTCAAACAATCTGCCCATCTGCTGCTTGGTTCTAAATTCCATGGGAGAATACTACATGTTGAAAAACTCGAAGATTGACTGTAAACTCGACTATGCTCGATAAAATTCTGTAGAAAAGCTAAAAATAGCTTGCTGATTTTTCTTCTTCAAATGGGCAGATTTTTCAAAATTATTCTAACATATGGGTTTTGTGTAGAACCTCGTTACAAAGAGACCCAAATCGTCTGATTTTGAAAATTATTGATGGCTGGTTGAAAAAGCAGAAACCTAAAATTTTAGGATTTTCCTAAAAAAAGTTGAGAGCTAGGTTTTGTGCAGAATCATGTTTTGGATGAACCTAGACAATTAGTGTTGGCATTTCAATGAGCACCTCTAGAGTGCTTATTGGAAACGGACAACTATTGCAAGTGTTAGAGTATTGCTCTTCAAATTATAGAGAGGAAGAACTCTCTTTGTTGATGTTATACGTAAAAAAGGGTACTAAGGTTCCTATCTTTTTTACTCAGCGACAGGACACAAGGGTGCATAAACACAATGCATCGTAGCTAAGTTTTTCTCTGGTTTCTACATACCTTAATTACAACTAAACTAGCTTCTAAACTATCCTATCTCCTCAAGATAAACAGAGCATGAGGGCATAGGAGCAAAATGGATGAGTTGGATCACTTGAATCCGTCGTCTCCTTAGAATATAGCCAAGGCTCTGAACTCTCGGATATACGTTGAGATAAGGTTTTATACAAGCAAACATTCTTTATGGTAAGTTGGATCTAAGACTTGCCAAGGAGGAGGAACCCCTATTCGAGGTATAGGCTGGGAAATAGCTTACTAGAAACAACAAAGTACAATGATATGGATATCAGGATTGCTAAGGAGGAGGAACCCCTGTCCGAAGTATAGGCTGAAATTTGGATCACTAAACAACATCACACAATAACTATCAATAACAAAATATCCAAGGAGGAGGAACCCCTGTCCGAGGAGGAGATTGAAACAATAAGCTATTGGAAACAAGACCTTGAACAAACTCAAATCTTTAGATCAAACATGCACATGCCATCTGATTTTCTTCTTCAAGCTTTTCCAATGAATTACAAAGATTGGGACAACAAAGGCACGAAATCATGCACAATTGTGATCAACCAATTAACTCTCATCCAAGAGTGAACAAATACAAACTTGCAAGATTGTGGCAATAATGGCGCAACAATTTTGCATGGTAAATAAAGGTTAACAAATAATGAGCCCAAGACTCTTATATATAGAAACTCAAAGGAGTAGGCAACCTTAAAATCTCTTTGAGTTTAACAATCAGTTCTTGTCAATAAGCAAGAATTATTCCTAAGTCTAAAAGTAGGTGAGCAAACAGTTAACTGGAAATCTACTTCAGTTAACTGAAACTAAACAAAAGTCAAACTGGAAGTCTACCTCAGTTGATTGAAACTAAACTACAAATGAACTTAAATTACAAAATGTGCCCCCAAAATAGAGATCCATAATTAGTGGAGATTTGAGATAGACATCCATAATTGGTGGGATCTGACATGCATGATTAGTGGGACATGGAGTTAACTTGGAATGAGGCATCAAGTTAGCTCTTGTCACCATTAATGATATTCTAGAGGGTAGGACGTCCTTTGTGGGTGTTTTACACCTTATCACTTCTAGTCAATAGTCCTTCTATCCATTCGTTGACTTCTTCCACCTTACGCAATCTGCTTTTGATATTCGATCTTCTTTGCAGCTGCTTTATCCAACCTTGTTGACATGAAATGTGTAAGGTAGTGTGATAGTAACCTAATGGCGGCTCTGTGTTTGGAATGACTAACTTTCGTATTTGGCTATCCATTGAGCGGTGATGTCATTCATGCCTTCCAAGGCGTCCAACTTGACTATAGGCTTTACTTGATGCATGTTTGTGTCAAGTGTTTTCAGAAAATTGCAAAGTAGGACCATTTTGGTTTGGATTTCAACTTGAGAGTACTATATTCTAAAAAACTTGGCCATTGCCTATAAACACAGATATGTTCAGACAACTTCTGAAAACCCTTAAAAATAGCCACCCAACGAGAAGTATTTTTTCGGAAAAAATTTGACACATGGGTTTTGTTTGTGCTTCAATGTTGAATAAACCTAGTTCGTTAGATTTTTTATTCTGAGACTTTTCCAGAAAAATCCCTAAAAATAGGGGCAGCAAGTTTGTTGTTTCTGAAAAATTTGAAGAGATGGGTTTTACTAGAAAATTATGTTGGTCATACCCAATTGGCCATATTTGTGGTAGCCTACTATTTTTTGTGACATGCAAGAAATTTAAGACAGAAGAGAGGATGTAGACAAGAGGTGGATTGGAAGTTATTAGCTGCCTCCTTGTAAAACTCTTTCTCTGGATTCAACCTCTGAGAAGAAATCTCTTTATGCCACTAATCTTCAAAAATGAAGAACAGTCCAAAACCCTTGTTAGATCTTGAAAAGACGTCCTTGAGAGAAAATTTATGTTTTGATCTTCAACCTACAAAAGAAATAATGAAAAGGGACGCCTAGAGTTGATATATAGTGATTCAAGTCTGAAACCTTCAAGTTTGGGCGCGAACTCATGTTTTAGGCCTGATTTAGCTTGATTTGGAGTTCTAAAAGCTGATTTCCACTGATTGCAGGACGTTTGGCCTCTTTTTGCCTCCAAAATCTCTTAACTCAAGTCAACAAATTCACCTTTGACCTTTTAGGCATCCTCTTTGAGTGTTGAACACTTTTTTCATCATTTTCCAGGCTGAAGTGCCTCTGTTCGATCCTTGCTCTCGATCGTTCAGTTGGTCTTTAGCAACTGTTGACGGATCTGTTGTCGAGATGGAACCATCCTAAAGAGGTATGCCTAGGAGTCATCAAGTCAAAAACTTGAGTATGAGGCTCCAAATTCAAGGGCACCTTTCTTCAGTAGGAGCGCTTTTAGCCCTGACCTAGTCAATTTTTCATGACTGTTCTTCGTTTTCACCATTTAGACCCTTCGTGCTTTGATCTGACGTCACCGTTGACTGATCAGTCAAATAGCTTTGCTTGACTGTGCATTGGGTAACCAGCTCAATCTTGGAAAGGATGACTAGTTTCTCACCTCCTGGAGGTCTATTTAGGTTCTTCAAAACCAAGGGCGCCCCTGGCTAGTAGGGGTGCTTTTGACTTGTTGACTGATTATGTTCATGCTATAAATTGCCTTAGTTTGGTCTTTGTCATCAGATGACTGAGTTGTTTGATGTCTTCGCTAACGGTTTCGTTGTCGAGATCGATCAAAATGGAGAAGGTCATCCTGGAGGTCACCGAGCAAATAGACTACATCTACATGCTCCAAAGACTGAGCACCTTTCTTCAGTAGGGGCGCTTTTTCCTTAGTACTTAGCCAAGTTTTATGTTCTTCATTCAGTCTTCACCTTTGGCGTTTTCTGCTTGATCTCAACCTCTGACTGTTTGACATGTCCTGTGAACGTGTTGTCAGATTGATCACGACGCTAAGAGGGAGCTAAACAAATGCCTTGTATAAAGCAATTGTTGATAACTTCATCAGTTGCCTTGAAATGAAGGGCACCCCTGGCCAGGGACACTTTTGCTATGAAGCTCACTGATTTACCTTTCATTTGGCATGTTCTTGCTTGCAACATCTCCATACTTCATTGATGTTTGTCGGTGATCTCTGAATCAGATGATCTCGCTTGAAGATGCATTGAATAGCCAACAGGAACATGAAGAAGGTGATTGCTTCGAATGGATCTGGTGATTGCATTTGGCCTTTGAGATCAAAGGGCGCCTTTCTTCAACAAGGGCGCTTTTTGACCCTTGACTGCATTTTCTCCTTGGTAGCAAGGCGTGATTTTCCTAGAGTTAGCCAAATTTTGGCATTTTCAATTTTGAGAATCTCCTCCATCAAACAACATTTTTTTTAACCTTTTCTGCCATGGATTCTTCGTTGAAGATTTTGAAGCTTAGCTCTCAACACCTGGTACTGGCCAATCTGCCATTAATGGCTACAAAGCTCCTAACTTTGTTCCTGAAAAATAAAAAATAGACCCACCAAAGTAAAACATGTTTTTTGATGATTATGACTTGATTAGTGTGATCGTGAAGTCGATTAATCCTATCAAAATCATTTTCAATCATTTTGGGAAGGTCCTATTTTCGGGGGTTTCCTTAAAAATAGGGGCACGAAACCCTAATTTTCAATTTTTCAAAATTTTACACATGTTCCTTGACAGAAACCCACAAAAATCTTATGTTTGGTTTGACCTAAAACAAACTTTTGACGACATTTTTACATGATTTTAGCTCAATTTAATCAAAATGCCAAAAAATTATTTTAGGTACAACAATTAGTTTTTGAAAATACTAAAGATTTCTTGGACATGCGAGGAAAAAGAAGTTTCTTGAAAGTTGAAAAATTCTTCAAGGTTGTAGAGAATTGAAAAACAAGTTGACCCAGATTGTTCATATTGGAAAATATTGACCCCCTTCTGAAAATTGATGCCCTAGAAAAATAAAGCATAAAAAAGGAAGCCTCAGTGTGAGCTGATCTGGAAAATATGAAGAACTCTGGAAAAGCACCACGTTTTGACCTCTAAATCTTGAAATGAATAAAATTCTTTGCTTCCTTCTTTGGATGCTAACCTGTAGAAAGTGAATAATGAATGCAAAGGCCTTCTTAAATAGGTTTTCAGGAAAAAAAACACTTTTATTCTCCATCTTTAAAACTTTTGAAGCCAACCTTGAGCAAGTTCATCGAATGTGGACGTTGTTTGAATGATCCATGATGAAAACTAGAAAATTCTCTAAGGCATGAAAACTTGGACACCCTTCTTGGCAGACTTAGCCATTTTCTTGGAATTTCCAACTTTTTGCTTGAATTTTTACCCTAGTTTGATCTTAATTTTTGGACATCAGATTGATCCCGTGAACTAGCTGATGATCTTGTTGTACCCAAACCGAAATTTTTGCTTCATTAAGGCATTTTGCTTAAAATGGTCTAAACCTTGTAAAAGTGGGGTCAAAACTCAGTTTTTGGGCAAATAAAGTATGGGCTTTTAGTCAGTGTGATGCCAAGAAGATATTGGCAAAATTTGAAAATTTTGAAAATTAGGGTTTCTGAAATCTATTTTTAGCCCGAAACCCTAAAAAATAGGAACTTGTCAGAATTGGTTGAAATTAATTTTGATTGGCTTATTTCACATCACAATCACAGTGGTGAAGTCAGTTTTAGTTAAAAGTCAATTTAAGGCTGGTGGGTAGTTTTCACTTTTTCAGGAGAAAAGTTAGGATCTTCGGGGTCATCAATGGTAGTTGGCCAGTACCAGGTATCAATATCTAAGCTTGAAACTCAAAGAGCAACGCTCTACGATAAAAGATGTTGGAAATAATGCTTTTTGATGGAGGGGATTTTCAGATTGGCAAAAAAGTGCTAAAATATTCTATGTCTGGGAACTTTTCACTATGTAACGTAGTAGACACTTGCGCAATCAACGTGCAAATCAACTTTATAGTGTCCGTACATGTGAAAATGATGAAGTATAGTCATCCACACACCTCAGCAGTCACAACGCTTCGACATGGTCAACCGCAGGGATGGATACAGCGTTTGCAAAGCATAAAATGGTGAAAATCAATGAATTCAAAACAAATCCGCTCCCCTGTAGCCTAGGGGCGCCCTTCCATTTGAAGGTCAAGATTTGAGTGTTTTGGATAAAGGATACATTCATTATGTTCAGTTTTCAGTCAGCTTTCCGATTAGCCATGAAGCAAGATTATCCGAGTTACAGAACTCCGGCAAACGAAGACAGAAGCAGAGGTTGCGAAGAGTGTTTTCATCAAGGAGGCAGTCTAGAGATGCAAATCCGCTCCCTTCTAGCCCAAGGGCGATTTTCTTTTTGAAGGCCCAGATCTAGATGCATGTGTGTTTTGATGGTTTCAGTCTTTGCAGAATTAGTTTGGCTTTTCAACGAGCTATCAAGCGAAAGCGTATCCAGTACAGAAATCCGGTTATCAGCGTTAGAAGTGGAAATTGCAGGCAGGATACATGTCAGAAGAAATGAATTCAAAGCAAATCCGCTCCCCTGTAGCCCAGGGGCGATCCTGAATAAGACCTGTTTGATGGATGAATTTGCAATTGAGGTCTTCCTGAGATCTCTTCCAGCTCAGTTCAGTTTTGCAGTGTATCCGTTCACAAGACGATCCGATGTTCTGAGTAACTGTGACAGAGGTCCTACCGAGCACGTAAAACAGAGGATGGTGAAGCGTAGCTACACAAAGCTGCACAGCTGTAGGCTAGGGGCGATTCTCCTTTAGGCCTGCCAGACGGGGTTATTTGCAATTACAGTCTTCACAAGACTTGTGTGCAATTACTCAAGCTATCCAACGAGTCTAGCCGACAGCCTCCGGGATTTGGCGAATGCTCGTACGTGCGAGGTCAAGATGATAATGCTGTAAAGAAGAGCTGATTGAAGGCAATTCAAAAAATGACTAAGTGTAAGAATATTATTTTCTTTGAAAAAGGCGATTTTCTTTTAGAGGCCTTAAAAGCAATTTTCTAGCTTCGTCGTCTCCAAGAACATCTCTTGCAAGTTGACCAAACTGTACAGCAAGACAGGCGGCACGCGTATCGGAACATTCCAGTTCCCGGTATCAAGGGTCAAAGTATGGTGTTCAGATGAAAATCACACTTTTGTCAAAATGGTGTTTGAGCTATCACAGAATAGGGGCGCTCATTCTTTTGGGGTTCTTAATACAATTTTCAAATCCCTCATATACAGTCATTGGATGCAGAATACTTCTAGTCATGCAATGAATCCATTATTCAGTCAGTGGAGTTCATTATTCACTGTCAACGGCAGTTTGAAGCATCAGAAGGCAAAACTAAGAAATGGCTAAGTCTGGAGTCAAAACATCAATTTAATCAGAGGCGCCTAATTTTCTAAGGTATCAGATGATGATTTTAGCAGTTGTTGCTCCCAGCAGACATTTCATCCTTGTCATGCAAGCTTCGCGGTGGATATCTCAGCACGGTCGCAGGATCATTCAATCATCCGGAAATCAGAGTTGAACAGGGTCAGTTGTAACTTTGCAGTCAGCTACAAAATAGGAGATTCTCAAAAATCTCATAACTCTTGCAAATGGAAGCCTAAAAGATCAAAATTTGACTTTTTGGAATCAGGGAAGTGTGTTGAACACAGCAAGATGCTATTTTTGGCAAAAATGAAAAAAAAAAAATATTTTGCATGCAAAGCATTGAAAAGTGACGAATTTCTTCAAAGACAAACATTGGCGCCATTTTTAGTTTTTTGCATGTTTTAAAATTAAGATATTATTTTTTAGTCTTAAGACTCAGAGACAGTGGCATTTCAACTGGAGAGAAGCCAATCGAATTTCTTTTTTCTAAATTAGGGTTGCATTATGCATGCATGATGGTACGAATTGTTTATTTAAACAAGCATGGCGCCTTTCATCATTCACACAGCTTTGAAAGTTCGAATTTCTTCAAAGAGATTGGCGAATTTTCATCAAAGGATCAAGTTCGAAGGTGATAAAATATTCTTTTGCAAGTACAAGTTCAGATTCAACATCAGATTCAAGGCAGAGTGGCGATTTTGAAGGAAGAAGATAATAAATAAATTAAAAAATTAAAAAACATCTTTCTTCTTCTCTATATTTCTTCCATCTTCTCGTCTTAAATTCTCTTGCATGTTCGAAGTGTTGGCAAATTTTGGCAAAACAAAATATCTGGGTTGATTCAGAAGAGCTTTCTCAGCAAAACCCATGTGCCAGAATTTTTCAGGAAAATTTGTTCCAGAACATCTGTTCTTGAAGCTTTAATTTTCTCAACCGAAATTCTTTTGCATGGCTGAGTAAAGGGTAAATTTTTGCATTTCTGACGTTCTGGGTTGTCTTAGAATCATTTTTTGGACAAAACCCATATCTCAGATTTTTTCGTAAAAATTCTCATCCGACAAGCTATTTTTAGCCTCAGCAGGCTATTTTTGGCTTTCCAGAAAAGTTGTCAGAATATAGCCGTGTGCACAGTCAACAGGCAAGTTTTTCAGAATGCAGTTCACTCAGCTCGAATTCAAGACCAAATCGGTCTTAACCCACACTTCATCGGAACAGTTGATACAGATCTACATAAGGTGTTGCCGGAGGTAGTTTTGGATCCACTCAAAATCAGGGATTCAGTTATCAAGAATATTCAGCAATCCGGGTTACTTGAGGCCGCTTCCATACCTATTTCGGTGCATTGCGTGGAGTTTGTAATATCTTGCATCAAGCATTACAATTCCACTACACGAGAGATACGGTCAATAGATGGACGTGTCATATGCAGTCTCAAACCCCTTGATATTGAGCGAAGTCTGGATATTCCTCAACATTCGGATGGGATGGTCATTTCCATGAGTCAGAGCGAGCAGGCATTCAATGCTGGACTGGATAAGTGTCAAAACAAGATGATAGAGAGGTGGCTGAAACAAAAGAAGAGCAAGTTGCCAAACAACTTGGGTCGTGGCGAGTGTAAGGATGAATACAATATTTTGATTACACTACTTAATCGTGTCTCAGGTCATGCAGATGCAAACAAATTTCACCCGTGGATGTATTATATCATTGGTAGAATCATCTCTGGGCAAGAGCATTATGACTGGGCATCCTTCATTAGCGATGTTATTCACGAGCAAATCACCGGTTTCCTAGCTGCGCATCAATTTCATATGTGTTCTTACCTGGTGTACTTGATTGCTTATCAGAATCAGTTTAATGGTTTGAATACGGTGGGCATACTCAGTGTACAGAAAGTCTATCGTTACTATGACCAGCTTGAGTTCACAAAGGCTAAAAGTCATTTTAAACGTGTACAAGAGGCTTTCTTGACTTATACAGTGAGAAACTTGGACCGGGAGTTGCATATTCGCATCTCGACAGTTGCTAGAGCAGCAATGAAGAATTGGGCAGATTGGTACATTCAGTTCCCTACATACACCTATATCCGTGTCTATGGATACACAGGAAAACCAGCTATGTTACCACGTTATCCTTCGGATAAAACAATATTCATGGAGTTCTGAGGCAGCTATATGAAGTTCACAAACGTTTGCGCATCAAGCGTAAACCAGCTGTCGAGTTTCCTTTGCAATTCGGGATGTATTGGTGTAGGACGGCAGTTGATGCTAAGACCGCAGGTCAAGAGTTAGAAAATTGCAAACTCAAGTACCTAGTGGATACACGCACATATGATCCTTGGGGTCATTACGCAGCTCGCCTGGGTAATCTCTTTTATCACAAACCTACGATGGAAGATTATTGGGTGAATTGTGAGGATGATTTCGAGGTTCACAGACGTAGCTATAGCAGGTTCTCTCTTCCGCAGGTTTTTGTTTTCTTGGCAGAAGATGTGGAAGGATTGACAGAGGATGAGGGAGATACACTTCCTCAATTTTACAGAGAACAGGTTGATGGACAACCACTGCCGTTAGTGAACTGGTATGTCAAAGAGTTCGCATCAGTAAAGGAGAGATCGAGCAGGGTCATCCAAAATAGTACGCTTTATTTAGAAAGCAGAAGGTTGAGAAAGGCATCCATGCATAGAGCAGAGCCGCCACCAAAAGGACTTGTATTGCCTTCTTCTTCAAAACCTAAGCAAAAGAAGAGGAGCAATCCTCCTAAAAAGAATCCAGCGCCTAGTAATTCGAAGGGAAAAGCATCTGTTGCGATTCCACATGTAGAGCCAGTCAGAGAAGTTATTCAGACTTCTCCGCAACTTGAGGTTCAGCCCCGTATGCCGTCACCGACACCATTAGAGCAGCCTCCCGTTCCAATTCACATTGATTTGGATGTAGATTCACCTCCTCGCAGCGATTCTTTTACACATTCACATTCATCAGATCCTCCTGCGACTAGTACAGATCATTCCAGTGGGATTAGTCGGGATTCATCTTGGCTTGAGAATCAACTGGGAAGAAAAAGGAGACAACCATCTTACATACTTGATCATTCAGATTTCGATCATGACCATCAAGATGTGCCTGAAAAGAGGATCAAGAAACAGATACATATTGGGAGAAGTGCAGATAAGGAATTCATTGTTGAGACTGCTACACCTCCAGAAAATGAGAGTCTAGACGAGATGGAAGCTCAAGACTTCGAAGTTATCACAGTTCATTTCGGTAAGAGTACTCGTCAGACAGATATTGATCTCTTACAGGTTGCTACAGATAGCGTCAAGGATAGGATGGTGAAGGATGGTGAAGATAAATCAGCTCTCAAGGCTGAAATACAGCAGCTTCGCCAGTACATTTCTAGATTTGTACATAGGACAGGGGATGTTGTCACTGCGCTTCCACATATGTTAGAACCACCAGCAGAGCAGGGTCAGATTGATCTCTTGGTTGCATATGGTAGGTGATTGGAGGAATGGGAAGAGGAGTTTGTTGCTAGAGGCCGCCTTGTACTTACAGAATTGTATCAATTGTGGTATAATGCACGTGAGCTTCGTCTGCGACTTCAAGATGAGGAACGTGATTTGGCCATTAGTAGACCCAGGGATGAGATTCTGATTGCCAACCTGGGAATGTCATTTGATTCAGTCACAGAGGCAGAAGATAAAGAAGAGGTCTACGTTTGGAGAACACAGCTGATCTTCAAGGCAGAGATAGAAGGAAAGATAGCATTTGAGGTGGCTGAGAGCAGAGAGCATATTACTAGTGCACTCTGCTATATAAGAGACTTTGTGTCTCAATTACCATGTGTATATCAGCGTGTGGGTGGTGACTATGTTGAGCTTGCTGACATCCAATTAGAGCTCCAAGCACTTATTCACGGTATTTTCAATGGTGAGACCATTGGCTGTAAGATGAATCAGCTTACAGCCATGTCAACATTGTTTGATGAGGCAATCAGGAGAAAGGGTGAGTTCTAGTGTCAATTGACTAATGGAGAAGACATGCTGCATAGACATAGGATTCTTCGCCAGAGCTTCAGTTCCCCAGATGGAGATGCAGTCAACGACCTCGTAGATGGGTTAATTTCTCAAGATCAGGGCCAGTAGACTTCAGTTAAAGGCGTCCCACCTTTTCCAAGATAGACATTAGACACAGGAGTTAAACTCGAGGCTTCTTTCCGAGTTAACTGGTTGTTACACATTGCATGCCATGTCTTTCTTGGAAATATCTACATATACTTGGAGATTAGATTAGATTTTTTCAGTTGACTGATGATAGCATTCCAGTTGACTTGCTTTCAATAAGGACGTGCATGTTGCACCTTGTCCATTTAGATTAGATGTTTCAGTTAACTGATGATAGTTTCCCAGTTAACTGTATAGTTTCATTCAATTAGGGTTTAGGAATAAGATCTTGCATGCATTGCAAGACTTTAGTTGACTCAAGGTGATTTTAGGGTTGCCTACACCTTGAAGTCTATAAATAAGAGCTTTAAGCTCATTTGTAATTTAACTTTTGCTTGATAGCATACATGCTGCGCCTACCTTGCCTGTAGTATTGCTATTGTTGTATCTGTTCAAAGAGTAATTGCTGTTATAATAAATTGTTGCGCCTACCTTGCCTTCATGTTATTGTTATGGTGTTTATTCGACCTTAGTTAAATGGGGTTGCTGGTTTGATCGTTATTGCATGCGTGTTGCGTCTATACAATCTACTGTCCCAGTTGCTTACCTTTTGTTTTTGTTGATTATAAGCCTATTCAGAAGAGCAAATAGTTGCGCCTACCTTGCCTTCATGTTGCGAAACTGTACTCAAAGCTTATCGTATGATGTGTGTTATAGTAGACTCATTTAGCCAAGCAAATAGTTGCGCCTACCTTGCCTTCATGTTGTAAAGCTGTACCAGGTTTACCGTTCATTTGTTTGTTTTAATAAACTTCTTCCCGGATTAGCAAATAGTTGCGCCTACCTTGCCTTTATGTTGTGAGCCCGCACCTGGAGTTTATTGTACAATACATTCCTGCTCCATTTCCTCATGCTCTGTTTCTTGAGGAAATTGGATAGATATTAAAGAAGTTAGCTTAGTTGTAGTTACATGATCTGCGAAACCAAAAAATACTTAGCTGCAACGTTCTAGGTTTTCTTGACCTTGTGCCTCTACCAGCTGAGAACAAAAAGATAGGACATTAGTTTAGTTTTCTATTTTATGCGTTCCAGCACAACGAGGGAGCTTCCCCTCCTAATTTGAAGAGCACTCATTACGTAGTGTGCATAGCTGTCCATACAAACTCACACTCCAGAGGTGTTAGTTCTTACGCCAACAGATCTCATTGCGGAGCCTGATCAAATCTGATGAGATTGTCCAGGAGGCAACTTTGGATAAAAACATCATTTGGTCCTTCAAAATGCTGGGCACCCCTAGCTACCTGGGGCGCCCATGGCTCCCAGTGTTAACCATTTTTGTGTTACTCTTCATTTTTCTCTGACTTTTGATCTTCTGATTAATTCTCAATTCTGAGAGCTAGAATGATCGATGAACTGGCTGTCAGATGCGTTGGATAGCCTAATTGATTCTAAGGGGTGTCTCCTGGAAGTGATTTGTCAGGAGAAGCAATTTTAGGCCCTCAAGCCCATGCTTGTCAGAGTCAAATTTTTTCTGAGTTTCTATCTTTCTTTTGACTTTTCTCCACCCGTTTGATCTGCAATATCTGATGACTGGCAAGTCTGGTGAGCTCACCGTTGAATCGGTTGGAGAGCTTGTCGAAATCTAAAGAAAAGTTATGAAGACTGTGAACCCTGATTTCAACTTTTAGGCACTCAAATCCTTGGGCGCCTTTGGCTACTTGGGGTGCCCAAACTCTCCAGACTGTCATTTTTTTGGCATTTTCATCCTTCGAACTTGAAACTTCATGTTATGCCCTCCGTTTGATCTAAAACTGCAAGTAGTTGATGAGTCTGATGATCCGGCTAAGATATTCACTGTGAAGCTTGCAGAATTCCAAAGACAATGAGCATATTTGCAAACCCCGAACTTTGCATTAGGTCCTCCAAAACCCTAGGCGCCCTTGGCTACCTGGGGCGCCCAAAGTTTCCAGACTTAGAATATTTTCTGATAATTTCATGATTTGCATTTTGCTACCTTGTCAAGACTTCTACATTCAATCTTGAATTCCGACTGACTAATAGATTTGATGATCGTGCCAATGGATTCACTGCAAAGCCTATTGAATTCAAAGCAACATTGTCTAGGAGCACAAACTCTAATTCTATCATCTGAGGCTTTAAAAGACTGGGTGCCCCTAGCTAGTAGGGGCACCTTTACTAGCAAGAGAGAATTTTATTTGAAACTTTCATCTTTCTCCTCGTTCCTTGTGCTCACCGTGGTTTTGACTACCGGAAACTGAAAAATTTCTAAGGCATGAGTGTCTAGGTGCCTAGACTGGGCAAGGCCCTCTAGAGTTTCCAGACTTAGTCAAAATTTTGCAATTTTCAAGATTTTTTAGTTTTTCCTCATCATCCTCGTTCCTCAATCATATTTCACCATTGATTGATCTGTGCAATGTTTGAGAGCTTGAATCTGACACATAGCAGTTTGAGCAATCTTCATTAATGGCCTTGGAGATCCTGTTTAGATTTTGAAAAAGCAAAATAGACCCACTAGGGAAAAACTGATCTTTTGACAATTCTGACTAGACCAACCTGACGAGGAAGTATTTTTGACTAATCAAAATCAATTTGAACCCTGTTACACCCCGATTGTATAGCTACTATTGCATAGGGCAATTGATTGTAATGTTTGAATCATTGAGATGAATAAAACATGTTTTTGTTATGAAAATGAATGTGTTCTATTTAAATGATTGTCTCATTTGATTGATACTTCTATTGGTGTAATTCTTGTTTAATGTTGCATGCAAGTTATGGAGTAATGAATATTCTAACTTAAGATGTTTTCTATACTGTTAATGTTGTGAACAAGTAACTGCCGAGATTGTATGTCTATGGTTGCAGGTACATGAACCATTCCTCCAGGCGGAGGGGAAACATCACTCGGGAGAGGGGCTTGGTCGGGTAACCGGTAAAGTAGATCAATTGAGCATACACACACACCCCTTAGACTGAGTAAACCAAGTCAATTTTGTATGAGTATAAGGTAAGTCATCCATAGCTTGTATGTCTTGCAAGTAGAGGTCTTGACTGCTTGTGTGTGTGAAGTTTATCCTTGTTCTTGATTGTGAGATTATGATCATCATGGTGGTATCATGTTTGGATGTGAACGTCGGAAGTAAGCATATATAACATGTATAGTATATATACACATCTGTAAGTATAAACATGTTGATATAGGTGTAAGTGACTAATGGACTAGCCATATGGATGTGTCGATATGGTATACGTACGTATACATGTACATAGAGGATTATACTGTAGTATATATATGTTTATAAGCATACGTATGATAATGTGGAAATATTAAATATTTGCCTGGAATTTATATATACACATACATATATATATATATATATTGAAAGTATGCTGACTGGCTCGCAGTATATATATATAATCAACAATTAAATATGTATATGTATATATATTTATATTTGTTAAATATAAATATATTTATATATGTAATTATATATAATATTATTATAGTTATATTAAAATATATAAGTATATTAAATACTCGGGTATTTAAATATTTATATGTTTAATATATTTAAATAACTATAATAATATTTATATAATAAAATATATAAACGTATTTAGTTAAATATTCTAAAACTCTAAAGTGTAAAAATTAAAAGATTTAAATCTTTTACTTAGAGTTAATATTATATAGTGAATTTTGGAGAAATAATATTATATATATAAATATATTTTATTTTTTTATATAGATGAGTATTGCTTTTGATTGGAGCAATGAACCAGTGAGGACACATTTGGGGGGCCTCATCCCATCAATTTTGTTTCTCCTTGGGCCTTTGTTCTCTAGCAGCTATCATCAACAACCGTCAATGGGTGAGTCGGTTGTGCCTCTAGCTCCTGAACGAACACTCACCCAGCCTCCATCTCCAACCTCTTCCTCTCCTTCCTTCTTCGCTGCCCCTTCCTTCCTTCCTCCCGCCACAGCAAACCTCCCCCTAACACCGACACACCCTTTTGTATCTCCTTCCGTCACCCCGCCCTCCTCCTTCCTTCCTTCTTCTTTCCCTTGCCTCCTTCCTGTTTCTTCGGGCAACCTCATCTTCCTCCCTTATCTCTCCGCATTTCGTTCTTCCTCCTGTGAGAGCAGCGCCTCCTTATCTCTCTGGTTGCACCCAACCCTCGAATTTGCCTGCTCCACCAGCCTTCTTGCCAACGATCACTTCTGCAATCACTCCAACCTCCAGCCTTCCCTCTGACCAATGCCTTCATACAGTGACCTACGACCCGCATGTTTTTTCCTTGTCCAGCGTGCCCTCGATCTATGGGTTCGTCGTTCCTGGAGGTGGAGAGGTTCGAACCAATGACTGCCCTCTCAACAGGGCTTGTGACTTACCGTCACACTGCGGGGTCATCCCCTATATATATAAATATATATATTTGTAATAAAAGAAGAAATTTATTTGGAAATAAAAGACTTAACTTTATTAAGTCATTTGGTAATACCGATTGTTTCACCGTGGGAAATAAACTATGAAATTCGTTTGAAATATTAAGTATTTTATTCACCATAAAGTGCTGAGAATAAAACGCCAAACTTAGAAGAGGGAAATATTTCATTGATAACTATATTGAAACATTATAAGGAAATAAAATGTGAAAGCTACGCTGAAAAAGAATGTCACGCACGAGACTAAAGCACACGCCATTTTCTGAACTCTCCATGGATAAAAACACAGGCTGAAATGTGTCTTCTATCCCACGAATTTTGGCACAATGGCAAACATGAAACCTTGACCGATTCACTCAGGATGAATCATTTCTTCATGGGTGCCATAACTGGTAAGTTCCTGTAGGTGGCGTTTTTCCCTTTCTGAGTTGATTTAGTCATGATTTGCTGGCTCAAATAGGGTCGATTCACTCTTGTTTTTAATGATTAAGGGTTTAGAAATCTGCCAGGTAGCATTTGAATAAGTCTGGGCACTTCGTTGTCATTTTACATACCCTCAATGGTGGAATTTGTTGCAATTTCGGGCCTATAAATAGACGCCAACCATTCTTTGTTTGATATCATTGTGCAATTTGAGTCTTGCATTTTTGAGAGCTCCCATATCCATTCATTTGAGTTGTTGTGTTCTCTTTATTTGCTGCATTTTCCTATATGCTGAGTGTGAGAAATACAGTAAGATTTTACCAAAAATTATCAAATTATTGTGTTAAATCCTTTTTGAGCTTTGAGTGAAGTGAAGCCATAGTTGAGAAATCTTTTATTAGAAGAGTCCAATTTGTGAGAAGTGACTTGAGAGATCACCACAGTTTGAGAAACTTGCATAGAAGCCATTTTCATTTGGAATTCTGGAAGTTTGTTGAAGGAGTGTCAAGAAGAGCAGTGTTGGGAGAAGGAGCTTTAAATATCAATTATGAAATCTATTTTATTGTGATTCTTTGTTTGATTATGATATGCTGCATTCTCTTGGTCTTGTGATTGTTGTTTGCAAATAGTTCAAGATAATTAGTTATGTTTTGTTAAACTTTCATAAGCAATGCATTTAAGGGTAAAAGTATAAGGGATTGTAAAAAGGGGATTAAATGTATAAGGAAATTCAATGCATTTAAAGGTTAAAGGGATTGTAAAAAGGGTAAATAAAGCATTCTAGAAAAGTAAGACTAGAAATTGCATATTGTGTGATTGCATTATTGAGTGAACTCCATATGAGGAGACTATGTCTTTACTAGTTAATATATGCTAGGATCAGAATGAGGATAGGAGTCAAGTATATTCAAGCAGCTTAGAGTTTTAGGTTACCTGAGATAAGCTAAGGAATTCTTAGGATAAAGATTTCCGAAACAGGAGAGAAAGAATGAATTACTTGTCAAGCTGGATTATTTCTAGTAAGTTAGAATGTCATAGGTTGGTCTAGGATGATTGATAATCTAGTAAAGGACTTGAACCTATATTTGTTGTCTTAGATTAAATTGATGTAGGATAGTCTGAGATGATTGGCAATCCAGTGAAGGACTAAGCCTACGCGTAGTGTAAGATAGCCTTAAATCAAATCAGCCCTGAGTAGTGTATATGATAGATGACCTTCATTCGAAGTATTGAATGAGAATACTTTGGCCAAAGTAGTGAAATGTACGACATCCACTTAGATGTGAGATAGTTGAGACTTCACTGTCAGTTCATCGCGATCCTTGTACTAGTATGAGATTGTGAAATAGCAAGGTTCTAGTTGTGAATAGGACACAACACTATGCTCAATTGGGTTGTTGCAGCCGGATACTCTACCAATCTCTTCGTTCGAAGGGAGGGCCATCTATCAAATGATAGATGTGCGGGGGACCGCATTAATAGTCTGTGGTTGGTGGAAAAGCGCTTGAGTGATGTTTCTCCTCCACAACAGGTGACAGATACACCAAGATTTGAAAAGAAGGGAACCTGGACCGTCTTACTACTATTTGTGCAAACACTTAAGAGCTATGTATGTAATTGTTATACTTTTATACTTTGATTTATATTTGCAATGAAAATGGAATTCATGTGGAAATATATATTGTAACTTGCATGTATTTATCAATGAAGAAAGGAACGATTTTATTGTAATGTCTTTGTTACTTGTTATTTTTATATGTTTGAAGTAAAATGTTGGAAAAAATTTAATTACCCAAGGATGCGGTCATTACAAACCTTGGAAGCCAAACTTTCTATTTTTTTTTTAAATTCTGTTTTTAGAGAATTTTGTCAGCATCCGTTTGAGAAGAAACCCAGAAAAAGTATTTTTTTAGAAAGTTCCTAAAATAAAATTTTTTCTAAAATTTAGCGCTGAAAAATTGAGATCTGGGTTTTGTAGACTAGGTCGCTCTAAGTAGACCCAAATCATCAGATTTTAAAAAAACTAAGTTTTAACCCTCATCCAAGACATGCAAATTCCCAATTTTGACCTTTTTTGACAATTTTAACAAGACTTTTAACCATTTCTTCAAAATACCTAAGTGTATCAAAAAAAATTAATTTGGGGTACAATAGATTGTTGAAGGAGAACTCCCTCAATGTTATCAATTTCCTTAAGGGCCTTTCTCCCCACTTTTGGAATATTTATAACATTATTAAGGATGCTAGGGAGCCCCTCCAATTCTTCCCTGAGATGAGTATTGCACATATATTCTGAAGGAAATGAGACAAATAATAGGCTTACCAAAATGGATTCTTTGATGGAAGGTCTTTAGCATTGGAAAGATGTAGAATCCTTGCCTTGTGAAATAATTGATGGTATTAATTATGATAAGCATGCATGTTTGTGATTCTATGCTCTATGGAGATTCCTCAAATGACTTGATGTTTTCTAAGACCTTTCAAAATAATTATTTGGGGTACTCTCAATCCTCCATGATTTGTAGTTTTAATGAGAATCATGGCAACTTTACTTCCTTTATTGGCCAATGGTGCGAGTCAATCAATCTCTTAATTGACAACTCATTTAGAAGCTACCAACTCCTTATTTTAATAAAGAGGCTCTTGAATTTCTTCATTCTGTACCCATTCCTAAACCTGAGCAATTGGATGTTTATTATGGGGGGTGAGAAGCTATATATTGAACCTTCCTCTTGTAAGGATGGCAAAAAAAGGGGATTGTTTGGCTCCTTGTGTGAAGGGGATTTGAATCCATTTTTGGAATTCATCAATGGATATGATCCCTTGGTCTCTAGAGAGTTCACTATGTCTTGGAGGAGCAAGAGAGTTACTGTGAGAAGCTTGAGCTTCATAGTCTTCAAAGAGTCTATTTGCAGTTGCTATTGGTTTTTCCACAAAAGGATATAAGATCCATAGAGCTAGTAAGTCTAGAAGCAAAGGGCACATTGATGCTTCCCTCAAAGGTTTTGAGAAGCTAGTCAGATGCCAAGCTGGGTATCTTCAGGAGGCTATACCACCACCCTAGAATGAAAATAGCTCCTACCTCATCAAATACTTTACCTTTGAAGGTAGGTTCAAATGTGTGTGTTCCCACCACTTCTGTGAACAATAAATGTAAAACATATGCTTGTGACTTTTCTGCATTATTTATTTCTTGTTAATATGTACACACGAACTTCGAGAAGTTATTTATCAGATCCAATTCAAAAAAATTATTTTTATGAGAAACACTTAAGAACATCTTTAAACAAAGGCATTTTTACATGCTAAAAGCATGCACAATCTAAGATTGTATAGAATACCTGTAAGTGGACCCATTGCAATTGGGGAAATTAGGCTTGCAAGAGACTGAACACCAATAAGAAATCCTTGAGCTTTGCCCTGCCATAAAATACTATCAAATAAGTCACTATCTATGTTTTAATATAAATAGTGAACATATCTCAAAATCATTTCTGCTACGCTAGATGCATATCCAATAATTATAAACAAAGCTCATGTGAAGTTGTGATCGTTCTTTCCTCTTTAAGTAATTTCTAGCGATGACACAATATATAATTGAAATAATATAAAAATATCATATGATTTTGACATGGGTTTCTAGTACAATGAAAGTGACAGGCAGCAGTAAAGAATATGGCTCTTAGAACCAAACAAGAAAAGTGTAGGCAAGAACAAAGGGAAATAAGTGGAAGTGTAGCAGATCAAAAAGACCCAACAGATCAAGGAAAACTCTTGTGGAATAAGGGAGGAAGAACTGGTTCCAAAGACTCAACTTATCGGAAAGCTGAGAGATAATGTGTTGGTTCTGACATTTACTTGCATAGTGCAGATGTAGCCAAAATTGAGATTTTTATGTGTACCTAAATTTGTGTAGAATATTTTATATTTTATCCCATGTGGGTAGTCTTCCATTAGAGTTTTTACCTTGCACTCTTTCACTTGTTCTGTGTTGGTACCCCTACAAAACTCAGTTTTTATGCCTTTTTGTCGATCCGTTGTTGGTTAGTCCTCTCGTTTACATCAATTCCAAGTCAATTGTTGTCTTCCAATTAGTTTGCAAAGGTTATTGTTTCCTAGTGTTTCAACTAATGGCTTTTGTAGTGTCCGATGATCACCTCAACTCTATAAGGAATAAACAATGATGATAATCAAGAACGGATCAGAGAATAAAGGAAAGATCAGCAGCATGTAAGAACAGCAAGCAGGGTAGAAGTCTAAGGAGTATGTTCAGTCACCATCCAAGAAGAGATAAAATCAAAAGGACAACTGATGAAAGTGTGCCTATAACTTAAAATGTGGCAAATGCACTCTAAAGCCCTAATCAAAAGGACAACTGATGAAAGTGTGTCTAGAACTTAAAATGCAGCAAATGCACTCTAAAGCCCTGCCTATGTGATGGCAAACATCTTATGAAGGTGTGCTGATGGTGAAGAAGAGAAACGAGTTAGATGGTGGTGCATATATTGGATGGCTATGTCATGAATAATCCATGCTAAGAATTAAGTTAAAATGACAAAGAGCTGATGAAACTCTGCCCAAGGTGCAAGTGTTCAAATGATATGAGTGGTGCCATTTGAAAGTGGCAGAGCCAGCATGAACATGTGCAAAAAAGTGTCAATAAGTGGAGCAAACTGCACCTTAGGAAGAACAATAAAATGTCTAAGTCTGAGTGCCATCTCAAGTTGGCAATGCCATCTAAATGTTCTGCACAAGGACCTTAAATCATGGCAGATGCATCATGAAATTCCGCTAGCCAATAAAAGGAGAAAAAGAAGCCAAAGTTAGGCTCCATTTGAAGGCAGCAGATCCAGCATGAAAATGTACCAAAAGGGTGGCGATTACCTTATGAAACAATGCCTAAAAGTGGCAAGGCAAGTGAAAAGCACCCAGGCTGTAATGTCCATTTTTGAAGTTGATAAGACAGGATAAAGTGGCAAAGTCGTTATAAAACTTTGCCATAAGCATTTGAAATATAATGTAATGTCCCTTTCCCAATGATCGCTCCAAGAGGACTTTATAGCCTATTTAATTAACGTAGGCTATAGTTGGACAAAAGGAATTAATTTATTTAATTATTTAATGTTGCCTAGCGAAAAAGTACATTTATAATGGTAATATTAAATAATTAGATTAAATGGTGTTGACATTGGGGAAATATTAAAAAAGTACTTTATAAAGTCACTTTAAAATAAGAGATGTTTTATTCAGTGTTACAAGACTCGGACTCGCCTTGGACTTAGCAAGCCGATTTTTGGCTCAACCTCGGACTCAACGCAGACTCGGCAAATAGAAAACCCCAAGAAATTCAGAGATTTTTAAGGATTTAAAACTTGTTTCATGCACTCTTTAATAAATAAACCTTAAAGACACAGTAACATCATCAAATAGAAATTACTATGATCCCATACACAAACATACATCGATCACATAAGTATAAACACAAATTTTAGCTTAAGGAAATAACACGTTTAGATATATAAATATTGTCAAATGTATACAAAACTCATGGAATATGAAACCCATGTCATCAAAACAAATATCAAAACTAAAAATATAAATCTATGGCTCAGAAGAGCTTGCATTACTCATCCCAACATCACGACAAGTCATGCGCTAGTGTCTTAGGTCCTAGATGATGATGTAGCCATGATATTTACTTGTGTCTCAATGATTGGTGTGTACATTCAAGTGAGGAATTTATTATTAAAATTTTATTGAAGCCTTCAAGACTGCATGTTTTTGTAATGTCCCCTTCTCAATAGCCACCCTGGAGATCGTTAAGCCTTTATTTATTCCCAAAGGCTAAACAGGAGAATTAAGCGAATAAATATTAAATTAATTATTTGTAAAATTATCTCAATAAATTAATATCATAAAATAGCTTTATATTTAATTAATTTAATAAAGTGGCTAAAATAAATATTATATCATAAAGTCACTTGGGAATAAAATAATATTATTTTCTAGAAGCTTCTTGAAGGTGATTGAGAATTCTTTATAAGAAGTTGAATGCAAGCCATTTGATCAGGTCTTGAGTTATTCTATTTTCATACCTGTGTGGTGAGAGCTTGTATGCTTGCATTATACGAGGGTTTGAAGACTCTAGGATACCAAGTTCAGTTGTGCAACATCAACCCTAGTTGGAATTGGGTGGGAGATATTTCAGTCTTCCAATTTGGGGCAAAATTTAATGGTCCGAGACCAAATTTTGGTGAAGTGGAGAAAATCGATTTTGAAGAAATCATTTGCAAAATTTTGAAGAGTGTTTGCAGCCATTGGAGAATTTGACTTTTGCAGCTTGGAGGTCATCTTTCAGTCACAACGAGAAATCGATCTTTATCATTTTCATAGTGGAAAGTCATGGATCCTCTTGCATCATTGGCGTGATTTTCTTGGCTTCAAGGAAGTCGATTTTAGAGTTTGTATTGGGCATTTTTGGGATTGTTGGTGTTAGAATTTGCACCTCGGGAGTGCATATTGGCAACGGACAACTATGCATAGTATTAACTGCTCTTCAAATTAGGAGGGGAAGCTCCCTCTTTTGCTGATATGCATGAAAAAGGTAAATAATTCTAAATTGCTATCTTTTTGACTCAGCTGGTAGAGGCACAAGGTTAAAAAACCAAATACATTGCAGCTAAGGTTTTTCTCTAGTTTTGCAGATCTTAACTACAACTAAGCTAACGCTAAAATTATCCTATCTCCTTTAGATAAACAGAGCAAGAGGAATTAGGAGCGAGGAATGGTATACGATAAACTCTATATCAGGATTCCCAAGTAGGTAAAATACTCTATCTGAGGTATAGGCCGAAATAAAGGTTATTGGAGACAACATCAAACGGTAAACTAGTTCTTAGGATTCCCAAGGAGGTAAAATACTCTATCTGAGGTGTAGGTTGAAAGTAGGTTACTAGAAACAAACATTAAATGGCAAGCTTGATCTTAGGATTCCCAAGGAGGTAAAATACTCTATCTGAGGTGTAGGCTGAAAATAAGATTACTATAAACGTCATCAAATGATAATCTCTATCTCTAAATTCCCAAGGAGGTAAAATACTCTATCCGAGGTGTAGATATGAGAGAAAGTTCATTATAAATGAATAAATTTGGGACAACAAATTGCATTAAGGAACTAACACACAATTAACGATCAAACCAGCTTTATGTTAACAAAGTGAACCAATACAGAATAGCAATATTGCACAGCAAGGTGGGCACAACAATTTTTTATCACAACAAAAGTTAAAATACAAATGAGCAAGGGTGCTCTTATATATAGAACCTCAAAAGAGTAGGGAGCCCTAAAATCTCCTTGAGTTAACATTAGTCTTGCAAGCATGCAAGATTTATTATTAGGTCTAAATGTATGCAACTTAACAGTTAACTGGAAAAACTACTTCAATTAACTATTTCTAAACTACACCAAATGGACTTTGCAACAAGCAAGTCTTATTCGATATGAGAGTCAACTAATAACTAACATCAGTTAACTAAAATCTAACTCTAAATGCACATAGGTGACTCCAAAATAGACATGCAATGATATGTAGGACAGCGAGTTAACTCGGAAAGAGGCATCAAGTTAATTGTTGTGTTTAATATCTATCCTGAAAAGGTGGGACATCCTGATCTATAGTTCATTGGTTGTGTCTCTGAGCAACCACCTCCTCCAAGAAGTTGTTAACTGCATCTTCATCCAAGGCACTGATACTCCTCTGAAGTACTCGATGTCTTCGCAGCATCTCTTCACCATTTGTGAATGGACACTGCAGTTCTCTTCTACTCTTGGTCACCTCATCAAATTGTGTTGACATGGCTGCAAGTTGACTCAACTTACGGCCAACTAAATCACTACTGAAAATGCTACAAATGAGATTTGAAAACTCTGACTGTACATCGGTGAGCTCGATGTAAGCACCATCTCCACGCTGATACTAGCAAGGGACTTGCGACATGAAAGTTCTCACGAACTGGAGTGCACTTGTCACCTTTTCTCTGCTCTCGGTCAATTCTGCTGAAATTGTTTCTTTTGTTTTTACCTTGAAGATTTGTTGTTCTCTCCAAGTAAAAAACTACTTCCTTATCCTCTTCTGTTGTAACTGAGTCATATGCCATCCTCAAGTGAGAGATTAGGATCTCACTCCATGCTTTGTCAACCGCTATGTCTTACTTTGAATCCTGAATTTGTAGGTGAAACTTGTGGGCATTGTACCTTAACTGATACAATTTTGAAAGTATGAAGCAGTCCCTTGTGACGAACTCTTATTCCCAGTCCTTAAGGTGCTTCCCATATACAAGTAGTTGACTTAGCTGATATTTTTCTGCTGGTAACTCTATCTGGGGAGCACGGCGGTGAAATTTTAAGTGTTGTGCATAAGGTTGGATATATACCGGCGAAGCTGCTGGTTTTCAGCCTTGAGGGTTGCTTTTTATCTTCACCATCCTTTATCACTCTCTCCTTTATGCTCTCTGTTGCAACTTTGAGTAAGTCCACCTCTGCTTGGCGTGTGTTTTTGCCAAGGTTGACCTTTATTAAGGTGAATTCATCAACTTCAACCTCATTCAATGCTTCTTGCACTTTTTATCTAGCATGTCCTGGTAGACATGATCAAAATCTGCAAAGTCCAATTGATAGGATGGCTGCCTCCTCTTCCTACCCAAAAGATTCTCAAGCCAAGACGAATCTCGACTAATCTTGCTGGAAGGATCGGATGTAGACCTAGGAATTCCTGATGAGTGAGAGTTCGTTGAAGTATTGCTATGTGGTGGCAAGTCTAGCTCCAAGCCGATGCGAATCGGGAACTGTTGTGGTGTTGGTGATGAAATGGGAAGCTCTGCTTCTATTTTTGGCAGATTCTCAATTGTATCTGTGGCTATCTCCACATGTTGTTCTTGCTGATCCAAAAAAATTGGTGCTTTTCCCTTTGTATTTCCTAACACTCTGGCTGTTCTAGGAGGATTACTCCACATCTTCTATCTAGGTTTTGACTTTGACGAGGAAGGTAGTGAAGTAACCACTCGTGGCGGCTCTGTATTTGGCATGTTTGCCTTCCTCGACCTCCTGCTATCCAAGTAAAGTATGTTATTTTCTGACAACCCTGCTGGATCTTTCCTTCACAGATGTGCATTCTTTGGTGTACCAATTAATGACTGGAAGCGGCTATGTGTCAACTTGAACTTTGAGGAATTGAGGAAGTGTGACATCCCCATCATCATTTGAGAACCCTTCAACATCCTCTGACATGAAATCAGCAATCTGTGAAAGGGTGAACCTGTTGTAGTTGTGCCTTCGCATCTCGAACTCGTCCTCACAATTGAACGAATAGTCTTCCATAGAAGAATTATGTGAAGAACGAGCGCCAAGGCATGCTGAAAAATGACCCCAAGGGTCATATGAGTGTCTCGACAAGATACTTAAGGTTAAGCCTTGTCATCTCATGGCTCATAGCCTTGGCGTCAGCTACTAACTTGCACCTGTAAATCCCCATCTGAAATGGAAAATTGGCAATTGGCTTGCGTTTGATGCGCAGATAGGAGTGGACCTCATACAACTGTCGTAGAAACTCCATGAAGACCACCTTATCCGAGGGAAAATGAGGTAGTACGGTTGGATGACCTGAGTACCCATACACGCGGATGTAGGTAAAATTTGGGAACTGGATGAACAAATCTGCCCATTCTACCATCGCTGATTTGGCTTCTACTGAAATATGCACATGTAACTCACAATCAAGATTCCTCACGATGTAAATTAAGAATGCTTCTTGCACTCGCTTGAAGTGTCGCTCAGACTGTGTGAGCTCAAGTTGCAAGCAATACTGATGAACTTCTTGTACACTTAGAATCGCCACAGTATTCAACCCTCTAAATTGGCCTTGGAAGGCTTTCAAATACACGAGGTAAGAAAACATGTGGAATTCGTGAGCAACCAAGAAACTGGTCATTTGTTTATGGAGAACATTGTTGATCAAAGAAGCCCAATCATAGCGTTCCTTTCTATTGATGATTTGAGTCTTGATGTAATACATCCAAGGCTGAAATTTGTTGGCATCTGCTTGACCGGTGACACGGTTAAGTAGGGTGATCATTACCGCATATTCATCTCTAAATTCTCCACGACCCACATTCTTTGGGCAAGTTAGTCCTTTTTTGTTTGAGCCATTTGTCTGCCATTCTTCTCTGACATTTCTCCCTCTCAGAATTGAATGTGTTTTCACACTTTTCCATAGACATGACCAAATTGTTTGGATTTAGAGGAATACCGAAGCACTTCTCAATGTCTTTGGGCTTAAGATTGAATATCATTCGACCATCCACTGATTAAATTTCTTGAGTAGTAGAGTTGTAATGCCTTACACAAGCAATTACGAACTCTATACACTATATTGAGATGGGAAATGAGGTTGCTTCTAGCAACTAGATTCTTCAATGTTCTGAAGTGTTGTTTGGTCAATCTTTGAGGTGTTCAAGTTAACCTCCGGATCTACTTGATGTAAATCTGTGTCAACTGTTTTGATGAAATCATGAATTAAGACAAATTTGGTCTTGAATTCAGTCTGTGTGAACCGCATTCTGAAAAAATTGCCTGTTGACTGTGAACACAGCTATGTTCTGACAGCTTTTTCGAAAAAGCTAAAAATAGCTTCTAGCGAGGCTAAAAATACCCTATCGAGGGGCAATTTTCATGAAAAATTCCGAGATATGGGTTTCGTCGAGAATGAAATTCTAAGCCAACCCAAATCGTCAGAAATTCGAAAAAATAACTTTTACTTAGGCATGCAATGACTTTTCGGTGTAGAAGCTGCAAAGGGCACCAGGGTTATTTTTCTCGAAAAAATCTGACATATGGGTTTTGTTGGTGCATGCGAGCTGAACAAACCCAGTTTCTCTAAAATTTTGAGTTTTTTTAGAAAAACCTAATTTTAGGGGGTCGAGGGGCATTTTTTTCAAAAAAAATTAGCATGTGGGTTTTGTTGCCAACACTATGTTGAGTGAACCCAGATGACCAGATTTTGAAAAAGATCCCATTTACTTGTGCATGCAAGAGAAAACCTAAGACAAGGATAAAAGAAATATGAGAGAGAAAATATAAATTATATTATGCCCTATCAATCTTCAAGAAATTCGCCTCCTTGTCTAAATCTAATGAAATCTGCGAAGAATTTGTTGAAAAATTGAGATCTGGGTTTTGAAGAGTTGGTCGCTTTGAGCAGACCTAGATCATTAGATTTCGAAAATTTTGAGTTTTTGACCCTCATGCACGACATGCAAATTTCCAATTTTGACCTTTTTTGACAATTTTAACAGAACTTTGACCATTTCTTCAAAATGCCTTAGTGTAGCAAAAATTTTAATTTGGGGTACAACACACATCTTCAATAAGCAATTGCATAAGTTCCTTTCGGTATTCTTTGATGACTTGCTCATATATAGCAAGACTAGGGAGGATCACTTGAGGCAACTCGATAAGGACTTGACTATCATGGAGGAGAAGTCACTATATGCTAAGGCCTTGAAATGTGAGTTTGGCCTTAAGGAGGTTTTGTACTTGGGTCATGTGATCAGTGCACAAGTGTACAAGTTCAACAAGAGAAAATTTAGGGAATACTCGACTGGCCAGCACCCACGACACTTACAGAGTTGCGAGGATTCTTTGGATTGTGCAGCTATTACAAGCGCTTTGTGAGAGGATTTTCATAGTTGGGAGCACCATTGACAAATCTCACTAAGAAGGGTGCATTCAGTTGGTCCAATGAAGCACAGCGAGCTTTTGACAAGCTCAAGGAGGTGATGAGTAGTTGCCCAATCTTCGCACTTCCAGACTTCACCCAGCCATTTGTTCTTAAGTGTGATGCATCGAGTGAAGGTATAGGGGTGGTTTTGATGCAAAAAAGGCACCCCATTGCTTTTGAGAGCCGCAAGTTAAGAGGACCTGAGAAACTTTACTCCATATATGATAAAGAGATGCTCGCCATAATGCATGCATTGGAGAAGTTTAGGTAGTACTTGGTTGGAGGAAAGATTGTGGTGAGGACCGACCACAATAATCTTAGGTATTTCTTAGAGTAGAAAGATTTGAACGAGAGAGGCAGCAAAAATGGGTCAGTAAGATAAAGGCCTATGATTTCGATATAGAGTATCTATAAAGGAAGAAGAATTTTGTTGCTAATGCCCTTTCCAGAAAGCCTGCCGCTTGTTCACTTTCAAAGATTTCAGCTGATTGGAAGTCTCTCTTGTTAGTTGAGTACTCCAAGAGTAAATTTGAATGTGAGGTGATGCATGGGCGAGTTTAGGATGACAGGGACTGGGTTGTGGATGATGTGATCTTCTACAAGGACAGGATCTACTTCGTGCCAAATTCTAAACTAAAGGAGACGATATTGCAGGCTTCACATGACACTCCTTTAGCAGGCCATCAGGGCTACTTTAAGACATACAGACGGGTCAGAGAGAGGTCCTCTTGGAAGGGCCTCAAGGAGGATGTTTTGAGACATGTCAGGGAATGTGTGACTTGCCAACAGAACAAGTCTAAGCATACACATCCAACAGGTCTGTTACAGCCATTGCCCATTCCAAAGCAGAAGTGGGAGAGCATGAGATATGTCGGGCAATTTTTTCAATTTTTCACAACTAAATTCACCCGTTAACGTTAATGAAATCTCAATCCAATTGAAGGGAACCCTTTCCTCTTATCAACCCAAATCCCATTGCGGGCAAGGTGAGAGCATACTCGAAAAGGGATCGTTAACACAATTGAAACTGCTGAAAGAGTAACTGAAAGGGATACAATCAACTCAACCACTTATTCAGCGGGAGTATGGTTGACGGCTCAGTTGATCAGCAATATGATGAATAATGCATTACAGTAAATAAATAGGCGGCAAGCCAGCCTCTTCCACTTGTTCAGCGGGTGATGCAAGAAATGGAAACCTGAAGCTATAGACTGAAATGAGGCCAGTCTCTTCCACAATCGTGGGAACTGCAAGAGCTAAATAAGAAGAGGAGAATTGCTAACAGTACTACTATTCAGCTTACAATGTGATATAGAACTTGCTAGGAACACATGATTAGAAGTCATACAATGCTGCAATAATGTAAAGGAACTCCCCCACACTCAAACTTGACCTCCTAGACTCAAGCCCACTCAAGAGATGGATTCTCATAATCTGATATGACTGTGACAGTGACTGAAATTGTACAGACCAGCAACCTGTAACCTCACTAAATTGCTCATAACTCACTCAAAACCCAACCAATCGACATGAGATAAAATGCATCATACTCTAACATGAATGGCGACCAAGACTAGACACAAAAACCAACTCAAACGGCCATCATTTAATTTGCATGGGAACCAAAAGCACTTACAGAAAAGTACAGCCCTCTAAGAAGGGTGATTTGCCTTTAAAAATTCCACACTTGCCAATAAAATTTGAGATTTGACAAGAAGGGTCGCCCCTAGCAAGGAAACAAATAGGCACAACACCCAAAACGATACTATTTTTATTTTTCAAGATATGATTAAAAACTACAATCAGGTGAGTAGAATCAGCAACTCTATAAATCTGATAAAATGCAAATAAAGCAACTACAACATGCTCAAAGCTCAACTCAAAGACCATGGACAATCCTATCTTAACTAGTTGCTATCTTCCAAGCAAGAAGTCAAGCCAAGCTAGGGGGTATGCCTTCCCCGAAGTACTCAGTCACCATTCCGGTAGCATAACTTTGCAATAAACTCAAGATGAAAACATGAAGAGAAGCAACTCCCTTTTATAACCTGTGAAGAGCACCCTAAAAGCTTCTAGAAGATACGCCAAAACCAAGGAGTCAACATAATTTGAATTTCCAAGTTGACTCAACCCTCTCACCAAGTTGGCGTCCCATTTCCTTTCATGAAATATTTCATTATTAAAAACAATTTACCTTCCTCAAGTTGGCATCCCTTTTCTCCTTAGTCCACTTTATCATTTTTGAAAATATTTCACTTAACCCCCTCATGAGGCGTCCACCCATGAAGACCACCTTTTAAAACAACTTAAAAGTCATTAGGCTAGGCCAAGGGACAATATTAAAATATAGCATTATTAAAATAACTTATCTCTCTCGGAGAAGCATCCCAAAGCCAAATCAAACACTGCCAACTGAACTGCTAGAAGGGAAAAGCCGAGAGTACTGATGCCAACAGGGTCACTACCAGAAATAGAATTCACTAAAAATAGTAAATTCAAGAAGTTGCTCAGAATAACAAGTCAGCTATACCGTTGCGAAGCTCTCAGAAAACCTAAAAAGAATCCACAAACAGAACTTCGGAATTCCAAGGGCAATCTTCAGAACAAGCTAAACAACCTCCACCAGAATAAGAAACCCTAATTTCCACTTCCAAGTAGCCTACGGGTCCCAGAAATAGGCTAACGATCATCACCAAGATCACTGCTGAGAGGGGGCCATTACAGAGCATTTCCGTGGACTTCATCACAGGTCTACTCAAGGTACATGGGAGAGATTGCATTTATGTGGTGGTGGATCAATTGACGAAGTATGCTCACTTCTTTGCTATCCCTATAAAGTAAAGGGCACCGCAAGTAGCTGAGTTGTTCTTCAGAGAGATCTTCAAGTTGCACAGGCTACCGAGGAATATAGTTAGTGACAGGGACAGTAGATTCTTGAGTGTTTTTTGGCAAGAGCCTTACAGATTGGCAGGTTTCGAGTTGACCCCGAGTACAAGCTATCACCCTCAGACAAATGGTAAGACTGAGATTGTGAATAAGTGGATTGAGGGATACTTGCGCAATTACATATCGAGTCAGCAGAGAGCTTGGATTAAGTGGTTGCACTTGGGAGAATATTGCTATAACCCCACTTATCATATGTCTATTGGGATGTCTCCTTACCGAGCACTATATGGGTATGATGCTCCATCATTCATGGACTTGACTTTTGGGGAGAGTAGAGCTCCTAAGGCTAAGAATTTGATTCAAGAGAGCTAGGACATCTTGAGAGAAGTCAAGGATAATTTGCAGGTGGCACAGAATCAGAAAAAGTCTTATGCTGATAGACATAGGGTTGAGCGCAGTTTTGAGGTTGATGATTTGGTCTACCTTCGTTTGCAGCCCTATAGATAGTCTTCTTTGAAGAAGAGCGGTGCGGAGAAGCTCAAGCCTAGGTTTTATGGACCATACAAGATCATCAAGCGTGTTGGAGAGGTAGCATATGAGTTGGAGTTGCCAGAGAGCAGTGAGATTCATAATGTATTTCAAGTTTCGTGCCTCAAGAAGGCACTTGGACAGCAGGTTACTTCTTCATCGAAATTGCCACTGTTGGATGAGGAGGGACATTTGGTCCTAATTCCTAAGAAGATAATTGATACCCGGGAGAAGAGATTGAGGAATAGGATGGTTAAGGAGTATTTGGTGAGATGGAGAGATCTGCCAAGAGAGGATGCCACGTGCGAAGGAGAGCAGATTCTATAGCATCCCAGTTTGCAATTGCTTGGAGACAAGCAATTTTGGGAAGGGAGGACTATAATGTCCCCTTCTCAGTAGCCACCTCGGAGATTGTTTAGCCTTTATTTAATCCCAAAGGCTAAGCAGGAGAATTAAGAGAATAAATATTAAATTAATTATTTGTAAAGTTATCTCAATAAATTAATATCATAAGATAGCTTTATATTTAATTAATTTAATAAAGTGACTAAAATAAATATTATATCATAAAGTCACCTGGGAATAAAATAATATTATTTTCTAGAAGTTTCTTGAAGGTGATTGAGAATTCTTTATAAAGAGTTGAATGCAAGTCATTTGATCAGGTCTTGAGTTATTCTATTTTTGTACCTATGTGGTGAGAGCTTGTATGCTTGCATTATACAAGGGTTTGAAGACTCTAGGATACCAGGTTCGGTTGTGCAACATCAACCTTAGCTAGAATTGAGTGGGAGATATTTCAGTCTTCCAATTTGGGGCAAAATTTAATGGTCTAAGACCAAATTTCGGTGAAGAGAAGACAATCAATTTTGAAGAAATCATTTGCAGAATTTTGAAGAGTGTTTGCAGCCATTGGAGAATTCAACTTTTGCAGCTTGGAGGTCATCTTTCAGTCACAAGGAGAAATCGATTTTTATCATTTTCATAGTGGAAAGTTGTGGCTCCTCTTGCATCATTGGTGCGATTTTCTTGGCTTCAAGGAAGTCGACTTTAGAGTTTGTATTGGACATTTTTGGAACGCAGCTGTCATATACCAGAGAGAATTCGATTTTGAAGTTTGCTAGTCTGTTTGTGGAGGAAGTCTTCTCTTGCCTGGGCGCTGCTACAGCTAGCTCGATTTTGAAGTTGAGAAGTATTGCTCATGCTAAATCTTGCTGGGAAAATCATCTTCACAAGGACGTCATTTCCAGGTTCTCATTTGATATTAAAATCTGTATTTAGAATTGCATATGCTTGTCTTGAATCACAGCCATTTACAGCAGTTGCAGTTGCTGTAATAGCAGCATTTTGTATTGGCATAGTATCTTGTATTGCTGGGTCATTGGCATTGTAAATCGTCTATCTTCAAGGGCGATTAGTTGCATTTATCATTGGCAGAATTTGTAATCAGTTGGGAGTCTTTATTTGCAATACTATTCAACATGGAGTTTGCACATAAAATGTTTGTAAAAATGTCAACTGGGTGTAACTGCATGTTTGCATGAATTTCAGTCATGTTATTTGCATTGAAAAATCCAAATAAATCTTGCATTACATTTTCAGATTCAGTTCAGTCATTAGTTTGAATCTTTGATGCATTTGAATCATTTTATAAACTCAAAAACCAAAAGAGAAATCAGATATCAGCTGAAAGGAGGTTGCACATCGACCGTTTGACAAAATTTGTTAACTTTCAAAACTAATATTAAGGCCAGAATTTGCAAGGGTCTTTACAGTTTTGTTGTCTAATGTATGAAACAAGATAATCCTTGATTATGGCTTTGACTATGAAAGATGCAGAGATTTGCAATAGGGGATATTTATTTTGTAGGTTTTATGATCATGATTCATCATTGGCCTATTACATACTTTTGAATGGTTCATCCAGTTCCCAACTTCTGAAAATAAGCTAATGGCCAAATAATTGCTCAAGTGCGAGAAGGGGACATTACATTAGTCCTTTCATTAGGTTGCATATGAATATCTATTTGTATCAATTTATCCAACTCCCAACAGGCTAGCAAAAAAACCAGCTTTGATACCACTATACTGTGCCAAACTATTTTTTTTGTATTTTTGGTGATTGTTTGACAAAATGACAGTTGTGATGACAATACATAAACAAATATTTCATTCACAAAAGAAATATTGGAATGCACTACCTTTTCTAGAGGTAAATAGAATTCAAAAATTTATAATATATTCATTAAGTAGTCAACTACAAATATTTGAATTAAAAATGTATATATTGGAATTGGATTGTATACAAGTTCTAACCTTAATTTCAAATATGGCCTGCTGCTGTATTGACTCCCAAATTAGTTGTGATCCTTCTTTATGCTACCAAATCCCTTGTAAATAAGGGGGGACTCATATCCAAGGTTGGCCACTGTCTTTACTTGCTTCCACGTCAATATTCAATGTTCAAAAGTACTTTCATAGTGATGTGACTCCTTTTTTTAAAGTTATGAATGATTCTTAGAAAGGTGTGATTGGTTTTTGAGGGTCCCATGACCCCCTTTTCAACTTACTTCAGCTGCCTAGCTTCCCAGATCACTCTCTTTTTCTTATTCACTTGGTCTACAAGTCCTACAGACATCAAACAATTCAATGTTGCCTCCTATAATATGATTTGACTCCCTTGATTGGGGGGTAATAGATGTGGCTAATCTAGACCACCAATTTCCTTCATAAAAACCTTTGATTTTCTTCACACTTTCCCACACCCACTCACCACATGCACAAAAGTTTTAAAATTCACCAAAGAGAAGGGGCGACTAAGCATGTAAGATGCTACGGCTTGTTTTGAGCCTCATTCGACCTCCAAGAACTCTTCTAATTCTTATAAATATCCTTGTAGATATTCAATTTAATGCACAACTAAACTCAAATAGATAATATTACCTGGCAGGAACTCCAATATCGATTATTTATTTTCTCTACAAATCCTTTCAATATGTCTTTGTACTCAATACCAAATGCATCTGTGAATCCTAAATGAATCCACCAAGAATTGTCTAGTAGGCTTTTCATCCCCAAAACCAATTTCAGCGTAGGGTTTTCATCTTAGAGTTGAAGATGAACAATTGCTCACTCTCCAAACTGAGGTTTTTGAAATGAAAATGCCAAGAAAGAGTTTTCCTTCTCAATTCCCTTCTTTATACACTTTTATTGAAAATAACAAAATATTATTCTTTTTTCCACCTTAAGGGACTTTTATAATTTAATTTTATATTTTGGGTCCCTATAAAGTCACTTTTAATTTAAATATTCAACTTTATAAAAGAAAAATTTAATTAAATGTAAGTTGCTCGAACTTCAAACAGCTTAATTTTGTTTAGGTAATTATTCTTTTTTCTCCTCCCAATTAAGCTACAAGAGTTAAAATAGGCTAAGGGTCCCTGACTGGTGCTTATGCCAATGAAGGGGACATTACATTTTCCATTTTTTTTTTGACAAGTCATTTTCTCACCACACTCCTAGTGTACTTTGATATAATGTCAAACAATGAAGACAAAATTTTGAAAATGTAAAATAGATATCCATTAAAGAAGATAGATTACATTAACAGCACGATCTTGCATTGAAGAGAGTATATGTATTAGTATCATACAACAATCTCTCACAAAGATAAAAGTAAGAGATAACTCTCAAAAAAAAAAAATACTGGACTCCTAACACAAAATAGATCAAGAATGTCCACATATTTATAAGAATATGAAAGAATCTTATGAAGAAAAAGTATGCCTCTTCACAATAGACTTCTCGTTGGAGATACAAAAATAAGAAGAAAATAGTGTAATATTAGAATATTCTTTGTACAGTATAAGTATTTCATGACAGCATATAACCAGGCTATTCTAACTTATGATTAAATATAACATGTAGGTAGAGTGGACACCAGGAAAATGAGTCATACGAGAGAAATGAATAAAATAAAGGATATAATTTTAATGTACAAACCCTCATGACTCACATTTGAATAGTAGAGTCTCACAAGAAGGTTACAATTAACATTTGCAGACAAATGAATTAAACATTAGCTCTAATGAGGACAGATGATATTCACGTCAAATGAGATGTGATGATGCTTAATTTATTTCCTCTCTTCGATAAAGAAGAAGACATTACAGAAAAGAAAAGAAAAATGTCTTTGGATTGTAATGAAAATTAAAATGTAAGAAAGATGAGGGAAGACCTGGTCATTTGAACCTGCTCCTTGTGATACAATTACATAAATCTGTAAAAGATGAAATAAACATTGTTGTTTATGTCCATTTCTTGTAGATTACTACTTATACTTACATATATTCAATATTATGAAAAGAATAAAAACTGGAAAAGAAATGCAAACTCTGATACTCACACATGGTTTAACAAGCACATAGATAACTCCAAATGATGCTGCAAAATAGGGAACCTACAAAAACAATAAATCCTAAAAGTGTTAGAAACTATAAATGTTGATTAGTCGATTCTTGAGGATTATGACTGCTCATTGAGTCTTCCAAAGCTTATTCATATGACTAATTTTCTACTAAATTAGGGCCATATGAAAGGGAATTTCTAGAAAAGTGTTTCTTTGATGAATCTCTTTGTTACATTTTACAAGTTATTATCAAGGTGAGTGCTATGAACAGCTATTGTATGAATAGATGTAATGATTTTAATCAACTAGGTTACTTCTTACTTACATAGGTCAAAACTGATAATTCGGTATTTGAACAATTTGAAAATGTACCATGTAGTGTGTTTGTTGCTATGCTAAATAACATAAACTCATAACTGGATGTAACAATCGTGAGATGATCTGCTTGTTTTTTGTTCTTTAGTGGGAGGTGTAAGCTGGTGGCTATATCCTTTTTTCTATTCTGGCAACTCTTGACACTAGAAATGGCTAAATAACTAGTTTTGCCAACAACTCTATCCCGAGAGAAGAATTAAGGCAGACCACATATTGGTGATTGAGACAAAGGACCAAAGACACATAGGGCACATGGTAATGGAAGAGAACTAGATTCCACTCAACATGTAGTTCCCAATGTGCTGGGAAATGCAGAGCTGTATCCATTAAAGCAGGACAAATGTCAACCAAAGAACAAATCAGAATATATCAGGGGTAAACTCTAACCTAGGGGAGTACCTGTAAATACAGTGTATATGGACTTAGAGAGAGAGCGTAATTGATGGGACAGTTGAGGAGGTAGAGAATTAGTCAATTGGACAAGCAGAGTGAAAGGACAAACACAAGGGTTTAGGCAAGTCAGTTCCAAGAGAAGAGTAAGCAGTCACAAGACATTAGAACTAGATAATTAAGCAACTGTTGAATGCTAGTTGGTGTTGGATAATGTGACACTATTTGTATCTTAAACTAAGAGGCCAATGTACTCCTCACCATTTATGACATGACATAATATAATGAACCCTTGCCTCATTTATTGTCTATGTATTTCTTGCAATGGCACTCATTCCTTCTTTCACTTATGTGGGGTTCCAAGCATTCTATGTATTTTGGGTAATATTTTTATTAAAGGACCACTATGTTTGAGTATTCCTTTTGCTGGTTTATAGACTCAAATTTGTGATGGTAAATAAACCCAACATTTGGCTCCATTGTTGAGACTCATTTTCTGAAAGAAAACATGATTTCCAATTGACATTGATGAGTGCACAAATTAGCATGTTAAATTTTGTCATCAAAAGCAAGGTTGTGAAGATTGTTTAGAGATAGCTAAATTGAGGCTATTCCAGTAACACAGTTTATGGGATCGACAACCAAAATGTTGTTGTGGCATCTTTCAAAGGACACGGGAAACACTATGTATTAGGTGATAGTGTATTAATCCTTGCCTCATTTGTTGACTATGTATTTCTTGCAATGGCACTCATTCTTTCTTTCACTTATGTGGGGTTCCAAGCACTCTGAATTTTGGGTAATATTTTTATTAAAGGACTCTATCCTTTGCTAGTAAGAGGACCACTATGTTTGAGTATTCCTTTTGCTGGTTTATAGACTCAGATTTGTGATGGTAAATAAACCCAACATTTCGCTCCATTGTTGAGACTCATTTTCTGAAAGAAAACTTGATTTCCAATTGACATTGATGAGTGCAAAAATTAGCATGTTAAATTTTGTCAACAAAAGCAAGGTTGTGAAGATTGTTTAGAGATAGCTAAATTGAGGCTATTCCAGTAACACAGTTTATGGGATTGACAACCAAAATGTTGTTGTGGAATCTTCCAAAAGACAAGGGAGACACTATCTATTAGGTGATAGTGTGTTGTGCTCGGATAGTTTGAAGTTGCAATAGGAAGGTAGAAGTCAAGGCTTAGTATGTAATGCAAACTGAGATAGTGCAATTGAATACTTGAAGTATGGGTGGCATGTTGATGTTGCCAAAAGTTGCCAAAGTATGATGAAATTGAAGACCTAGAGATGCACATTCAAAAGTATGAAATAAATTAGTGAGCAAAAGGTAAAGTAGTGACAGCTAGAAAACTGATTTGTTAATAACTTTGCAGGAAAGAGCATAGAAATGGTATTGCATGTTTGATCAAAATTGGAGTTAAAATAATTATGAACAATCAAAAAGTTTTTAAATGGGTTCTCATACCCTAAGATGAACTAATAGAATACCTAGGTGATAAAATAAATCAAGCAGGAGGCAAGGGAAAGTGTAAAGGAATATTATGCTAGATTTAGGGAGCTAAAGGTGAAACCGCCTCTCATGATCAATGAAGATAAACATAGATTGTACTTCATTGATGTAATAAAACCTATGCTACCGGGTTCTTCAAGTAGCCCCCTCGTACCTAGCCGGGTTCGATCCAGGTCCAGATCCAACACTGGTTCGACCCGAGTACGCCCAAGGTTCTGCCCGGGCGCCCCAGGTCCTCCGTGGACTTGGGGCGCCCAAGCAAAACCCTGGGCATACCAGAGTCGTACCCGGGCGAACCCAAGAGGACCCGCAAGGCAGGGACTTTAAAAAGTACCTAAAACAAATAAAATAAACTTTTTCAAACCTAAAAAAAGTGCTATTATGCCTTGCCAACCTAATCTAAGTCATTTCGCAAACACAAAAGACCAAAAACACCATTTTTTGCCTCCAAGCTGCCATTGTTGGTTTTTGAAGGTTGCCTTTTTTTTCAAAGGTGAGAGCTGCGAAGAAGTTCAACCTACAGAAACAAGGGAGAAATAGCTGCAGAAAGAAGATCTAACCATCAAAGGTGAATGAATCTTTCCTTTTTTTCAAAATTTCAATAATTTCTTTGAAGATTTTTGAAGTAATTAATAAATCAAGTTTATAAAGTGACTAAGTGAAATATTTAAAATATAACTTTATAAAGTCACTTTATGGTGGTGAATGGGAAAATACAAAAGAGAAAAAGGAGAGATCATTCGATTCATTTTGGACAATTTTCTCACTTCACGACAAGGAGCTTGAGAGCTTTCATGTTGACGGGTTTCAAACCTTGGAATGCCAGTTTCGACAGTGGAAGATTCTGTCCTGGCCGGGAAGATTTACTACAGATTTTCGTGATTATCTTATACTGAGATTTTGCTGCTTCATTGGGTCAATTTTGGGGAGTCTACCAAGCATTTTGAAGGCGTGTTCTTGTGTGGAAACCCTAGGTGCCTTATTTCCAGGCATAGCATGCTTGTAAAGGGCGTGGGAATTGAAGAATAAAGCAAACTAGTGAGAGACGTGTTATTTCAAGAAGGAAGCAACTCATTTACAGCTTGAAATCGAAGTCGAGTTCTCTGTTGGAGCTTTGGGAAGGTGACGCCTAGAGGATAATATGCCATACGCCTCCTTAAATAGAAGATAACTACTAATAACAAGGGGATTCAAGCTGCTGCTGATATTTTTGTGCATTCTGAGCTGTTTCCAGAGCATTCTCAGGTGGGAGTCAAGTTAAATCTCAGGTTAGAATATTATATGCATTTTAATCTGTAGCATCTTGGTCTTCAATGCTTCTTTTCGCCTTAGAGAATAGTTCAATGAAGTCAATATAAACTGAGGAGACTTTGCATAGTTTCAGATTGTGTAAACTCAGAAAATCGTCTTCTATTCTTCATATTGCAAGGTTCATAAATATTTTTGAGTTCTAGTGCGTCCTTGTAAACATTTGTATGCTCAGAAAATTACTGTTAATGTGTTGCTCCAGCTCTCTTGCAATGTCAGTCTGCATTTTCTAGAGAAATGGTTTGATTGTCATCATTATGTTCTGCTGTAGCTTCAATATTTCATATGCTTGTAGTAATCCATGAACTGTAATATGCTGATAAGTTTCCCTGAGTATTGTAAATCGCTAAGGTCAGATTATGGAAATTCAGAAACATTATTGTTCAGGCTATCTAAATGGTTTATCTGTAATGAGCCTAGCCTAAGCTGACTCAAAAACTCTTCTTTGTTCCCTTGAAATTTTTTCAAAACAATTCATATGCAAAATTCCAGCTTGCCGGTCTGAGTTATCTGTCTGGTATAAATACTTGAAGATGATATCAAAGTACTCTAAATGCTTAAAATTTAATACTACAATGCATTAATTAACATCCAAAGGCATGAGTGACTTCTCTTAATCATCTACAATGCATATCAATGACTTCTAAGTGAAAGAACTTGCACTTACAGCCAACTGGTATTTTGTCAAACAGTTGTTATGCATCCTCATACGAAGATCAAAACAAATACAATGATTTAGAACAACTACTTATTCCTCCTTTATTGCAAATTCCTTTCCAATACAATGCTGATTTCAATCAGCCAAGACTCTCGGCAAGTTACAATGATATATAAATTTGATATTTGCTGAGATGAATGCAACCTTCAGCTGAAAACTTATGACTCCTATAATGCCAAATTCTGAACTGCAATAAACACCTACAGCTGATTACAAACTATTATCTTATGCAATGCTATCAAGTCCAAAAGACAAAAGAACCTGATTAGAATGATGACGCCCTGGCTGGTAGGTGATGAGGTCAACAAATTTGAAGCCAAACTGTCCTCTCACAAACCAGATCGATTTATTCTTTGGGCTGCCCCTGTTCTGGTCTGATTTACACAAATAAAAGAATACTCAACCTTTTGATGCCTCAAACCTCCATTGAAGGGGTCGCCTAGAACTCTCCTTGCAAGCGCTCCATTTCTTGCCAAGAATCGAGCCTCAAAGGGCCTCCAACAGCAAAATCGTGGGTTTCTAGATGACTGTAATTTTCTGGTAAAATTTATATCAGACCTGCAACCTGCCCTCCAAATAATCTAATAGCATGAAGAAATCGCTGCCAGTGAATTATACAACAATCCTCAATGCAAAGCACCTCTAACTCCACAAATATGCACACTATTGTAGCGTTTTACTGTAGCGCGGCACTATTCATGTGTACTTTAGCAGCCCACACTAATTCTGATCTGGGATTGATTATCTTTAACAAACCTTGTAGAAAAATTCATCAATTTGCACAAATGAAAGGACGGAATTATCCTCTCCTCAAATGCAACGCTTCAAGAGATCTTTCACTCCCTCAGTTATGCTATCAATAGGAAGTTTTCGTTTTCTATGATCAAAGAAGAAAACTGCGAAAGCCCTAGGCTCCACAATAAAAATCAATCAAAATAATATTCATCAACTAGATGCCAAGATTGAGCTCTTAAATCTCTTTTTATTCTTTTCTTATGAGAGCTCAAACACCTTCTTGGCCAATGTGGGATAAAAGATATGTTCCCACATTAAATTATTCGCTTAACGCACTTTATAATATTAAAGTGACTTTATTATTATAAAGTTACTTAATAACTTTATAATAATATTAAAAAATATTAAATAAATCACTTTAGTCACTTAAACTTTAATATCTCTTGATCTACTTGTCTGATTGCTAAGTTGTTTGAACCAAGAGTCGACTCTCCTTGTTCTCCATGTGATCAGATGCCCGTCTAAAAATAGAAACCCTAAACAATGACTTACTATAAATAGTAAGTATGTGAAACTGAGTCAAATAACTTGTGCAAAGGCTAAAACCAAAATCCAGCCAAAGGGTAATGTCCCTAACCACTGGGTAACTCCCACAAAGGACCCTTTGTCCATAACTATCAGCCTACGAGGGTCAAAAGATAGGCTCACTCCTCAACAAACAATGTCAGCTAAAACGGGGACATTACATTATCTCTAGCTTAGCTGTAGCAATCTGCATTTCTCTATTCTTGATCATGTGGCAAACAGAACACGCTACAAACAAAACAAAAACCATACAAATTTCACACCTCTGGCAAAAGATCTCTACAGTGGTATCAGAGCCGGTTTCCTGCCAGCCTGTGAGAAAACAGTAATAAAAATCAAAAGTCTTCATTCGCATGCAATGTTATGAATCCAGACGATCAAACTTATATCACATACAGAAGGAGAAGGGCAACAAAAGAGGGCTTTGATCCATTTGCTTTGGGTTCTTCAACCGAAGAGGAGAACATGGGAGATAGACATGATATTCCTGAGGGTAGTATAGACCAAATACTCAATGATCTTGCTAGAAGTCAACAACAGGTGGTACAACTCCTAAACCAGCTAGTGAATGATAGAAACAATGTTGGTGATAATAGCAACAATGATAACGCCGAGACTAACGGACGAAATGGAGGCAATGGGGATAATGTAGAAGGAAGCAATACTCACATTCCTGCACATAGTCATGCTAGGACAACGAACAAGATAACACCTAAGCCTCTTATGCCTCAATTCTTGGGAGGACAGCCAGTTGGTAACCAAGGGCAGTAGGCACAAGGTGAGGATTTTTCAGATTATTTGAGAGAGTATCAATCTTTGGGGGACGAGTTTCATGTTGCTATGACATTACAAGAATTTTGTACTATTAAGTACAGAAATAGACCTAGAGATAATAATAGGGGACATCAGAACCAGGATTTGCAATACAAGGTTGGGAAACTCTCTATTCCCTCCTTCCATGGTTCCAACAAGTGTACAACCAGGGCTTGGGTGCAGAAGTTGGATACCTACTTCCAGCTTAATCCCATGTTGGAGACAAAAGCGATTAAATATGTTACACTGCACTTGAAGGGTGAGGCACATGAGTGGTGGAACCACGGACTTGTCACTTTGGGCCATGCCAACTTCACCTCTTATCTTGATTTCACACAAAGACTGATGGACACATTTGATCAGAAGGATCCGGAGTTGCATTTCAGGGAGTTAGCTCAACTTAGACAGAGTGGCATAGTGGATGCCTACATTGTTGAGTTCTAGAGATTGGTAGTTATGGTCACGGACATTTTAGAACAAAGGTTGGTCATGTGTTGAAGGTCTTTTCGAGCCACTTCGTGGTTGGATTAAGGCTTTCAAGTCTAATTCATAGCAGGATACCATCATTCAAGCTCAGGATATGGAGCACTCGACACCTAAACACAAATTTTCGTCCAAACCATTCATTTAACAAAAGAACAAGGACAAGAAACCCTTTCAAAAAGAGTGGCCTAAAAAGAGTAAGACAAAGGAGGAAGAAAGTAAGGAGTGTAGGAGAAGACAAATCTGTTATCATTGCAAGGAGCACTTGGAACCGGGTCACCGTTGTTTGGGCAAGGGAAAGGTCCACTTTATTGAGGTTGTATCAGATGATGAGGATGAGGGTGAGACTGGACAAGCACAAGGTAGTGAGGACAGCAGTTTTGATGATGAGCAACCATAGGGGGAAACTAAGAGTGGAACTATTGCTACTATTTCAGGTACCCCCAAGTTCGATTCCTTTAGAGTTAGGGGGGTCTTGTAAGGTTAGCGTGTTACGGTGTTTATAGGCAGTGGGGCAACCCACAACTTCATTGACTCAACCTTAGTGGCTAAGAGGGGTATACCGACACAGGACTTTGAGGGGTTCAGTGTTATGGTTGCAGATGGGTTCAATGTGCCTTGCACACAGAGGGTTCCTTAGTTGGGTGTCATCTTGGGAAACTATACAGTCACAAATGATTTTTATGTAGTTGACTTGGGTGACGCGAATGTTATACTTGGTATATAGTGGTTGCATTTGCTGGGTAAGTATTCGCAAAACTTCAAAACTATGGAGTTGAAGTTCATGGCAATGGATGGCAAGAAAGTTGTGCTCCGAGGCATGGCTAATGGGGCCCCGAAGATTGTTCGATGAAGAGGATGGAGAGTATCTTTAGGCACGGAGATGTAGCATGGGCAATAGAATGTCTTAACACAACTAAGGGCATACCTGACAGAGATCAGCCATACGATATTGACATACAAACACTAGATAGGGGGTTTGAGCACACCATTGAGTTGGAGGGGGCCAAGCCCGTCATTAACACTCCCTACCGTCATCCTAGAAATTTTGAGGATGAAATAGAAACAGCAATCAAGGAAATGCTTGACATTGGACACATACGGCTGAGTTCCAATCCTTTCGATTATTCTGTGGTCTTGGTGAAGAAGGATGGGACAATGAGGATGTGCATAGACTACGGGGCTCTCAACAAGAAGACCATAAAAAACAGGTACCCGATACCTAGGATCAATGAGTTGCTAGATGAGCTACATGGACCAGTTTATTTCTCTAAGATAGACCTTCACTCAAGGTATCATCAAATTAGGGTCAGAGAGCGGGATCTTCATAAGACAACCTCGTAGGTTGAATAGACAGGTTTGAAAGGATGAAATTGAAATGTGCTAGCCAATTTTTTCAATTTTTTTAACACATTAATTTCACCCATTAACGTTAGTGAAATCATAAACCAACTGAAGGGAACCCTTTCCTCTAATTAACCCAAATCCCAATGCGGGCAAGGTGAGAGCATACTCGAAAGGGGATCGTTAGCACAAGTGGAAACTGTTGCAAAGTAAAATGAAAGGAGATAACAATCAACTCAACCACTTATTCAACGGGAGGACTGAAAATGAAAGTACATTGCTGAAAGTAAATATGCAACTCGACCACTTATTCAGCGGGAGTATCTTGACAACTTAGTCGATCAACAATATGATATTCAATGCATTACAAAGGTAGTTAGGCGGCATGCCGACCTCTTTCACTTCTTTAGCGGGTGATACAAGAAGCAATTACTGAAATGAAAGACTGAGATGAGGCCAGTCTCTTCCACAATCGTGGGAATTGCATGAGCTAGCTAAGAAGAGAAAGAATGCTGACAGTACTACTGTTCAGCTTGTTGTACCCAAACCAAAATTTTTGCTTCATTAAGGCATTTTGCTTAAAATGGTCTAAACCTTGTAAAAGTGGGGTCAAAACTCAGTTTTTGGGTAAATAAAGTATGGGCTTTTAGTCAGCGTGATGCTAGTAAGATACTGGCCAAATTTGAAAATTTTGAAAATTAGGGTTTCTGAAATCTATTTTTAGCCCGAAACCCTAAAAAATAGGAACTTGTCAGAATTGGCTGAAATTAATTTTGATTGGCTTATTTCACATCACGATCACAGTGGTGAAGTCAGTTTCAGTTAAAAGCAGTTTAAGGCTGGTGGGTAGTTATAACTTTTTCAAGAGAAAAGTTAGGACCTCTGAGGTCATTAATGGCAGTTGGCCAGTACCAGGTGTTAATATCTAAGCCTGAAACTCAAAGAAGAACGCTCTACGATGAAAGATGTTGAAAATTATGCTTTTTGACGGAGGAGATTTTCAACGAGGTAAAAGTACTGTGAAATTGGCTAAGTCTGGAGGTCAAAAGCGCCACTCTCAGCTAGGGGCGCCCATCATTATGGAAGTTCTATTCAACTTTTTGTGAGATTTTCTACCAAGATGACTTCACCAGTTTCTTGATAGCTTCGCAATGAGCTAGCCATCCAGTCCGACGGAGGAGTAAAATGCCTGAAAACGAAAATTCAGTACAGAACGAGGGAAATGCAAAGTAGATAACTTTAAAGAGAAAAAGCGCCCCTGGAGGTCAGGGGCGCCCATGATTTAGGAAGGTTTAAAGATGTTTTTATACAAAGTGTTCATCAGGAGCCTTTACTCAGAATTCAGCCTGCTCCGCAGTGAGCCAGTCAGCATGTTCTGAAATTTTGTCAAATACCGAGAAACGTCAAGTGAAATATGGTCAAGTTATCAGTGAAAATGATGAAAATGCCTAAAAATATTCTAACACTGAGGTCAAAAGCGCCCTTGGAGGCCAGGGGCACCCATCTTTTTGAAGCCTCAACTGGTTGAATTTTGAATTGCCACCTCAAGGAATCTTCTTGTCAGATTTGGTCCTACTCTTCATCGAGATTGTCAGCCAGTTGATCCAACGTGACAGTCAACCAAAATCAGTGATCGAACATGAGCTTCATTTGAGGTTTTAGATTCTAAATTTTCAGAAAATGTCTAAGTAAGGAAGGACACCTAAAGTCAAAGGTTGACTTTTTTGAAATTCAAAAGTAGAAGTGTGCATGAAGAGAGTTTTCAGTTTGCCAAATTTTGATCTTTAGTTAAACTCCTTTTCAGGTCGACCTCTATTTTACCTATTTTTAGTCATAACTGGCTAAACTTAGTTTGCATGCACTAGTTAATTGAATCTTCAAGCTGGCGCCCTAACTTGGGTTGGTTCTACATCCAGTTAACTAAGTTTGAAGCCAAATATAGGCCATGCGTGAGTATTGAAGCACCAGTTGTACTTCAAGCGCCATTTCCAATGCTTGGCATGCATTCCACACGCCTTAGAAGATATTTTTCTATATATTTTGCTAACGGCGTCCATTATTCTTCATCAGAGTTTACAAGAAACATCTTTCTTGAGCATAAAATTGATCTGCAGGTGCTACAGGTGTCAGATTTCAGTATTCTTCGTAGCTACAGATTCAGATTGTTCAAGGGAAGATTATTTCAGACTTCGTTTTCCATTTGCATGCAGGTTTTATCAGTTCTACTTCAAGCATAGGCGAATTTTTACAGAAGAAGAGAGAAAACAAAAAAATAAAACTTCTATTCTTCTGTCTTACTTTCTTCTATTCTCGTCTTAGATTTTCTTCGCATGTCAAAGAAAACGGCAGATTTTTCAAAAAAACATCATCTAGGTTTGAGTATTTTAGCATCAACAACAATACCCATGTCTACGATTATTTTGCGAAAATTGCCCCGCTGCCTCTTTTCTAGAAGCACTGTGCTTTTTTCCATAATTCTCTTTGCATGTGGGCCTAAATCACGTTTTTTCGCAAATCAGTTGATCTGGGTAGTTTTAGGATTTCATTTCTACACAAAACCCATGTTCTAGATTTATGCGGGAAAAATTGCCCCCAATACCCCTAACTGCCAGTTCAAATCTCAACCGAAAACCTTTTGCATGCACGCCTAAATCCCATTTTTTCACAATTCTAACGTTCTGGGTTGCATTAGAATTTGATTCTACACAAAACCCATATCTTAGAATTTGTCCGAAAAATTCACTTCCCCTTGCTATTTTTAGCCTATCCTCGAGTTTTTCCAGTTTTTCCAAAGTTGTCCAAACATACCCGACTTTACAGTCAAAAGTCTAGTTTTTCAGAATGCAGTATAATCCCATAGACTATAAGGCCAAACAGGTCTTTCTTCATAACTTTTTGGAAACTACCAATACCGACTTAAGTCATGTTTTTCGCATCGTCAATCTAAACTCATTGGAGGGTATCAGCAGTACTACAATCAAAAATCTTGAACATTCAGGGATACTTGCAGCGGCGTCCATTCCTATCTCAGTCTTTGATCTTGAGTTCGTACTTGCTTGTGTTAAGCATTATGACTCATCTACCAGACAAATCAGATCGACAGATGGAAGGATTATTTGTAGCCTTAAGCTGAGGGATGTAGAAAAATGTTTTTCTATTCCTCCACGTTCAGATCATTTCGCTGTATCCATTTCAGATAGTGACAGAATATGGGAGGAGGACAAGGATAGATCACAGAAGAAAATAGCTCAACGATGGTTGAAAATTCAGAAAACCAACATGCCAAGGAAGATTGCACGTGGGGATTTCAAGGACGAGATTGCTATTTTGATAACTTTCCTTAACCGGTTAGCAAGTTCTGAAGACGCAAGCATTTTCCGAACATCGGTGTTCTACCTCATCTCACGAGTTATTGATAAAAAAGAAACATTTGACTGGGCCATGTTTATCAGCGAGTGTCTTCACCAGCAGATTACAGAGTTCCTAAAGATTCATGAATTCCATATGGTAACTTTTCTGGTTTACTTAGTTGCATTTCAAAGCAACTTTAAATTATTAAAGACCGATGGAGTTCTGGGTGTTCAGCGAGTGCACGAATACTACCCTCAGTTGGAGTTTTCGAAAGCTGAACAGGACTTTACAACAGTGAATGATCACTTTCTTATGAGGACAGTCAGAAATTTAGATAACGAGATGCATGTGAGGATTTCTACAGAGGCACAATCAGCAATGGAGAGTTGGGCAGATTGGTTTATCCAATTTCCTACTTTCACATATATCCGTGTATACGGATATACAGGAGAGCCTCTGATGCTACCGAGGTACCCGTCGGATAAGGTTCTTTTCATGGAGTTCATGAGACAGGCACATGAGGTTCACACTTTTCTTCGCAATCGACATAAGCCAGCTTTCACCTTTCCGTTTGAGTTAGGTATTTACAAATGCAAAACAGCTGCTGATTGCAAGTTAATGGCACACGAGTTAGAGAAACTTCAGCTTGGGTGTTTTCCTCAGAAGCGTGCCTATGATCCGTTGGGTCATTATTCAGCAAGGTTGGAGCGAAATGTTTCACATTCGGCAGCGCTTGAGGACTTTTGGGTCAATTGTGAGGATGAATTTGAGGTGCGCCGTCGTCATTATTGTAGGCTTATTGTTCCACAGATTGCTGATTTCTTGTCAGAGGATGTGGAAGGTTTGTCTGATGATGATGGCGAGATACTACTTCATTCATTCATTAGAGACCAAGTTGCTCGCCAGCCACTTCGCCAACCTGATTGGTATATCCCAGTGAATACTTCAGTGAAAGACTTATCCAAGTCTGTTATCAAAACCACCATGTACTTCCTTGAGAGCAAGCGGAAGCGAAGGGTGATCCCAGTTACAGAGCTGCCAGCAGTGGTAGTTTCTTCTTTACCTTCTACTTCTAGAGCTAAACCTCGAGTCAAGGTTACTATGAGGCCGCCTGAAGGGGTTAAAATGTGAATTAATTCAAAAGGAAAAAGCATCACCAAAAGGAAACAGGTTGAGAAAGAGCCAGCACTTCCAGTTGAGAAAGAGCCAACACTACAAGTTACAGAGACAGTACTTCTAGAGCTACTTATTTCATCGGAACCAGTTATTCAGACTGAGGCCGGTTTGTCATCTCCAAGTTCACCTTTTTCACCACAGTCGTCTCCCATAGATATTGATTCGGAGCCTGAGACTCCGATACATGAGACCTTCATACCAGTGGATCCACCAGCGGCTGATAGAGTAGAAACAGCTCCACCTCGAGAGGATAGTATTCCTTATTCATCTTGGCTCGAGAAGTCACTGGAGAGGGAGAGGCGTATGCCTTCATATAATCTTGATTTATCTGAGTTTGGTGAGCCCTATCAGAACAGGTTGAATAAGAGGGCCAGAAAGCAGATAAATATTGAGAAGAATCTTGAGGCAGAGATCGTCATAGAGATTGCTATTCCTCTAGAAGGCAAATACTTGGATGAAGTTGATGTTGGTGATTTTACTTTCGTCAAAACTAATCTGGGTAAGAATACTCGACACACCGACGTGAATCTATTCAGAGTCGCCGCGAGTAATCTAGAGGAACGTGTCATGAAGGATGGTGAGGATAAAGCAGCTCTCAAGGCTGAAATCAGGCAACTCCGCATGTATATTTCGAGTTTACTTCATGGCAGCGAGGGGCAAGCACCTTTACTTCCACAACTTCGAGAGACCGCCACAAAACAGCAGAGGATTCAACACTTGGTTAATCGAGGAAAGCTACTGGATACCTGGATTGAAGACTTTATCATTGCTGGTTGACACCTCCTCATAGAGCTATATCAGTTGAGGGTTGACGCACATAGTCTTCGTCAGAGAATTCAGGAGCTCGAGATTTTCATGGCCGAGCGTAAGCCGAAGGATTTGATTCTGATATCACAGCTTGCAGGAATCTATGATGCCATTACAGCAGATGGAGATCAAAAGAAGGTCTTCACTTGGAGAGAGTTATATCTTTGCAGGGTGGAGACATATGGCAAGATTTCTCCTAAGATGAGCATGATTTAGGAAAAGGTTGTTGCAGCTCTTCGTTTCATCAGCGAGTACATCACTCAGATCCCATGTCATTATCGGCATGAGGATGGTACCTACGCCGAGTTAGAAGCAGTTCAAGCTAAGTTCGAAGAATTAGTTCGTAATAACCTATGTGGAGGACTACAGGCGTCCAAGATGGAGGAGTTTACAATGCTGACTATCAGTTTCAAAAAGGTGACCACAGAGGTTAGAGATAGTCAGAAGGAGATCCGAGATGGAGACAAAGAGTTGGACAAGCAGTTAATCATCGTTGATAGCGTCAAAGTGCCAAATGATGATACTATTGATAAATTTCTGGAGGAGATGATAAACTTAGAGTAGACTTTCAGTTAGACCATGCAGTTGCTTACAATGATGAGTCATCAAAAGTAGTTAACTCGAGGCTTCTTTCCGAGTTAACTTGCTGTTATACTTTTGCATGCATGTCTTTCTTGGAAACATCTACATATACTTGGAGATTAGATTAGATTTTTCAGTTGACTGATGATAGCATTCCAGTTGACTTGCTTTCAATAAGGACGTGCATGTTGCACCTTGTCCATTTAAATTAGATGTTTCAGTTAACTGATGATAGTTTCCCAGTTAACTGATGATAGTTTCCCAGTTAACTGTATAGTTTCATTCAATTAGGGTTTAGGAATAAGATCTTGCATGCATTGCAAGACTTTAGTTGACTCAAGGTGATTTTAGGGTTGCCTACATCTTGAAGTCTATAAATAAGAGCTTTAAGCTCATTTGTAATTTAACCTTTTCTTGATAGCATACATGCTGCACCTACCTTGCCTGTAGTATTGCTATTATTGTATCTGTTCAAAGAGTAATTGTTGTTATAATAAATTGCTGCGCCTACCTTGCCTTCATATTATTGTTATGGTGTTTATTCGACTTTAGTTAAATGGGGTTGCTGGTTTGATCGTTATTGCATGCGTGTTGCGTCTATACAATCTACTGTCCCTGTTGCTTACCTTTTGTTTTGTTTATTATAAGCCTATTCAAAAGAGCAAATAGTTGCGCCTACCTTGCCTTCATGTTGCGAAACTGTACTCAAAGCTTATCGTATGATGTGTGTTATAGTAGATTCATTCAGCCAAGCAGATAGTTGCGCCTACCTTGCCTTCATGTTGTGAAGTTGTACCAGGTTAACCGCTCACTTGTTTGTTTTAATAAACTTCTTCCCGGATTAGCAAATAGTTGCACCTCCCTTGCCTTCATGTTGTGAGCCCGCACCTGAAGTTTGTCGTATAATACATTCCTGCTCCATTTCCTCATGCTCTGTTTCTTGAGGAAACTGGATGGATTTAAAGAAGTTAGCTTAGTTGTAGTTACATGATCTGCGAAACTAGAAAATACTTAGATGCAACGTTCTAGGTTTTCTTAACCTTGTGCCTCTACCAGCTGAGAACAAAAGATAGGACATTAGTTTAGTTTTCTATTTCATGCATTCCAGCACAACGAGGGAGCTTCCCCTCCTAATTTGAAGAGCACTCATTGCGTAGTGTGCATAGCTGTACGTACAAACTCACACTCCAGAGGTGTTAGTTCTTACACCAACACAGCTTACAATGAGATAGAAAGCCTGCCAAGAACACATGATTAGCAGTCATTCATTGCTGCAATAATGTAAAAGGACTCTCCTATACTCAACTTGACTTCTTAGACTCAATCCCACTCGTAAGACGAATTCCTACAATCTGATATGGCTGAACAATGACCGAAATTGCAAAGACCAGCAACCTATAACTTCACTAAAATGCTCATAAAATGCTCAAACCTTCACCAAATGTCATGAAATCAGATGCTAAAGACTTATGGAGGTATGGCGCCCAATCCCTAATGATAAAACCAATGCAAACAGCCCCATATGTTTTATGCACGAATCCCAATGCAGCCCAGAAAAGTATGGCCCTCAAGGAGGGGCGATTTTGCAATATAAAATCCAAACCTTCTCTAAAAAATCTGCAACTCAACACAAAGGGTTGCCCCTAGCAAGGAAACTCAATGAGTCAATACCCAGAACAATATGATTTTTATTTTCAAACTTATGAGTAAAAACATGAATCAGCTACATCAGACCAGCAACTGCAAAACTGACTAAAATGCTAGAAAACCAACTACAAAATGCAAGATAACTTTACTATAATCAATTCTCAACTATTTGTTATCTCTCAGGCAAGAAGTTAAGCCAGCTAGGAGGTATGCATTCCCCGAAGAAATTCTGACACCATTCCGACAACATAACAATACTGAAGACATAAGATGATCCAAATGAAGAACCAACCTCTCCTTATAAACCTTTTGAGAAGAACTTCTAGAGGCCTCTAGAAGGTGCACCCAAACTCCATGAGTCAACAAAATCCAAATTTCAAGTTGACTCTAAATCCTTCCTCAAGTTGGCATTCCACTTCATAAAGTGAAATATTTGATTAAATGTTTCTTTTCTCAAAGTTGGCGTCCACTTTTTGCAAGATATATTTTCAACCTTAGAAAATATTAATCCCACCTCCTGATGAGGCATCATTCCATGAAGACCCCTTTTTAAACACAACATTATGTTATATCACTAGGCCAAGGTCATAAAATGAAAATATAATATTATTAATTAAAATACCTTATCTCATTAAAAAATCAAGCCAAAAAGCCAAACTCGATACTGCCAATTGAACTACTCGAAGAGGGAAGCCAAAAGTATTAATGCCAATAGGACCACTGCCAGAAATAGAATTTACTAAAAATAATAAATTTAGGAAGTTACTCAGAACAACATGTCCGCTACACCGTTGCGAAGCTCTCTGAAAACCCAGAAAGAATCCACAAATAGAACTCCAGAATTCCAAGGGCAACCTTCAAAAAAAAGTTGAAACAACCTCCAAAAAAGATAGGAAACCCTAATTTCCACTTTCGAGTAGTCTATGGGTCTCCGGAATAGCCTAACGGTCATCTACAAGATTGCTGTCGAGAAGGGAACATTACAAAAATACTAGGGATGAAAAAGAAGGGCAAGCAGCGCACCACTTTCCCTTTGCTAAACTAGGTGTTTATAAAGTCAGAAGAGCCGGCTACAAAGGTTTTGGTCTACTGCCCAGACAGTTCACTGTCTGAGGACAGCAACGCAAATCTCAGACTCCAGCGTGGCTCGCTGGCGTCTCAAGGACATGATGGCATCCTATATGGACAAAGATCCAAAAAGCAAATAGAAAACACAATGAGCCTACTAACTATTTGACTAGTTATGTTTTGTAGTTTGACAGAAAGTACGGAAAATTCAAAAAACAAAGTACTTGAAAGGAAACTATTTGAAATGAACTGTTCTAGAAATGACGAAGAAAAGATAGGAAAGGGTATCGTGCTTCCCTGAACTTGATTCTTCAATTAGCTCAACTCGAACATGCCTACACACAAAGAAACGAGAAAAATGTTGGGTCGTGTTTGAGGTTTGCCTCAATCAGACCCCCGTTTTGTTGTTCCCAACTCCATGGATAGCCAAGATGCCACAAGATATGGAAATCAATAGAGAAAGTAGAGAGGAAGTAGTACAACTAGATAGAAAGCAAAGACAACTGAAATGTTATCCATTAAGCACAATGATGCAACCAAATGGAAAGAAACAAAGTTACCTTCCCAACTACGAGCTCTCGAGGCCAATAGCAGAAGGAATAGAGTGACACCACCATGTAGAGAAGATCAAGCTTGACAACCCTGCAATGGAAATGGTGTTGCAATGAGAGTACGTTGTTGGAGCCAAATGAGGAGCTTGCAGCAAAGAGGGTGGGAATGACAGAATGAAGTGTTAGACTGTGAGAGAGACAAAACATGCAAGAATGGAGGAATTGGAATGCATTGAGTTTGAATTGGAAAAATGGAGGCAAGAGGTCGAATTTCGTCGATCAAGGGAGGCAGGGAACGTTACTGTTCGTAGCCAATGGAAAATGTAACATTTCTACAGATTCTAGGGGCAGGTCAGGAATCTTATCAAGACAGTAATGTGGCGTGCGTGCATCCCTCACAAAAATTCCTCCACTGACACAAAAAGATGCGGCTAGGTGGAAGGGACAAGGTGGTGGCGGTGGATTTTACATCATCAAGTTTATATTTTTTAAGGTAGGGGAAATTAAATGGGGAATTTGCCTACGGTTCAAATTCATGCCATTACATTTTGCCCCCATTTTAGCGAGCATACGTGTCAGTGCGGATGCGAGGTAAAGTAGAAAGAGATTGAAGAGAATATACTTTAATCATCGAAGAAGCAGATCTTCGATCCAATGCACCTAGATGTAAAGGAGGTAGCTCCACAAGGTCTTGGTCTTGCAAGGCAACCTTGATGTGAAACAGAGATAGATGTCTCCACAGGTTCTCAGACCTGCAGAGTTTGACATAAGCTTTACTAGTTCTCGGTCCTGCAAGGCTTGACATGAAAGGCTTCTATAGGTTCTCGGTCCTGCAGGGCTTGACATGAAAGGCTTCTACAAGTTCTCGGTCCTGCAAAATTTGATATGAAAGATCCTTATAGGCTCTCGGTCCTATAAGGAAAGCTTGACGAGGTGCTCGGTCCTGCTAGCCAAGCTTGATTGTGAAAGAACTTTATAGGTTCTCGGTCCTACAAAGCAACATGTTAAGCTACAGACAAAACATGTTAGGCGAAAATGCCAAAACAAACAAACACATCAAAGAGCATGCAATCGAAAGAGAAGTTTTCAAAGGGGCTTCCTTGGGGGAACCCTTCAAGATAGCAAGGGGCCCACTCAAAGGGACACTCCAATTTGAAAGACATGACATTTTTCGCAAGTGATTTTGTCCTCAAAGAATCCTTTTGAAAGATCTCTTTCGTCAAGAAATCCAATAGAAAGAATGCTCCTTCTCAAAGGCAATTTTTCAAACTTCTTCATCAGAAAAAGTACTCCCTTTTCGAAGGAAATTTTTTAGATTCTCACTATGAATTTGTTTCCTAAAAAAAAAATTCACTAAGGGGTCCTTGTTGAAGAATGCATCATTTGGAAAATGAAAAATTTTCAGTAAGGGATTCTTTGGCCACAGAATTCACCTTATTGAAAATCAGAAAAGCATTGTAGCCCCCCCTTAGGATCGTGTGTGCTACACAGAGGAGGGCATAGCATCCTAAGGATAGAAAGAAGAGGCAGAGATGTTGTGACCCACGAGACATAGCAAGATCTAATTGTGGAATGTTGTCACATATGCGAGGGACAACACATAAGCACCACAACATCACTAAGCAAATAGAGAGAAACAAACAAAGACAGAAAATGAGAGACAAGGGGATCTGAGAGATCGGGGTCAGATCTATTCATATATATAAATAGGTACCACATGATGTATGAAAGGACGATCATCAATCCCCAGAGTTCCTAGATCGTGAAGAAGAGCACATGAAGACAAAATCGAAATAAAAATTGGGTCAACATGGAAGAGGGCCTAAATGCCCCCAACGCGTTGCATCATCCCCAATTGTTGAAATGAAAATTTACAACATATAGAAGAATGACGATACACATAGAAGTTGACGACAAATTTTGCATACCTATGTCCAAAAACCTACAAGGGTACCAAGAGTCGTCCAGGCAGGATCACAAGCACGGGGGAGCACAAACACACACACAAATTTAACCTACAAATAAAGAAGAGGTACCACCCTACTCATTGACCAACAACTCATCCTGCTCCCAATCTAGACCATTATAGGGGCAGGGAGGATGGTCTTGCAAAGGTGAGATAGCGAGGGAAGTACCCTACAACTCTCCTATAACAAGGGCCAAGGAAGAAGGCCCCTCGAGGTCGTCTTCACTGAACTCTTGTGAGGAAAAGGTCATCAATCTCAAAAAGATCGAGGACAGAGCCGGGATATCATCCACCGAGTTAAACATGCACTTCACTGGAGTGCCATGTGTTAACTAGGTGGGAGGAGGCACCCGAGATCCATTGTCAACCTCATCGAGAGGGGCAGTGACAAACTCAGGGGATGCAAGGGCCACCTCCGTCACGAGGACGACTCAAGCCAAAACAGGACTAGCTCCCGAAAAAGGTGAACCCTTCTTTTGACCACCACTTGAAGTGAGGTCATCCTCCGGCTTACGCCTCAATGGAGGATGTTGGATCCCCATGGAAGAAGCAGAGATGGAGGAGGGAGAAGATAGAGCCGCAACAAACACCACTGTTGTGTTTGACATTTCTATGGGATGAGAAAAGGGAGGGATGTCCAAGATGGACATCAAAAGAGGATGCTTCATGTAAGAAGTGATGAAGACCTGCACCCTTTTGGGGTGAGGATCATCAGTACTTGTCGGGGGAGTTGGAAGAAGAACAGAGGCAATTGGAACTAAGGTAGAAAGAGCAGAAGGAAGTGACATAGTAGAAGAAGATACAAAAATAGGAGCTATTGGCTCCCCCTTTGTTTTCTGCAAGGCGGCTTGTTTTGCGGCCAAAGCTTTTCTCTAGTGCTTGCGCACACATGCAAGCCAGTTATGTCAGCTCCGAGAACTAGAAGTTGCAGCTTGACAAGAGATGGGAGGTTCCTTCTCTGTCATAGGAGTGCCCTCCACAACCGTGGCCGGTGGAAGGACAACCTCTTGGACACGAGCAAGAGTAGGGAGCACAAGAGCAGAAAGAGCAGCAAGTGGAAAAGCAGACACAAGTGCCTCGACAGCAGGCCTCTTTGTCATGTCCCCGATTTGGAGGTAGAGAAATTTAATTAAATTAATTAAGTTGTCCAAATATTGATATTTCATAAGGATAACTAATTGATTATTTTAATTAAATTAAAGTGGAGATATTAAATTAATTATTTATAAAGTTATTCCAATAAATTAATATCTAAAGGATGACTTTATATTTAATTAGTTTAATAAAGTGACTAAATAAAATATATCATAAAGTCACTTAAGTGAATAAAATAATATTTTATTCTAGAAGCTTCTTGGTGATGAGGTATGAAAAGTATAAGAAGCTTGGGCTATGCATTTAGGACCTCGAGTTGAATACACCTTTTTTACTACATTGCTGAAGCTGAATGCTTAGCTTGTTGATTTCCAGTCTTCGTTTGTGAAAGACCAAACCTAGCTGGTTAAGTGCCACTTTCAGTTGTGAAATATCAACCCTAGTTGGAGATTGAGGGAGTTACTTCAGACTTCCTACTTGTGCAAATTTTGTGGCCTTTGGCCAAATTTGGTATAATTCGATTTGTGCAAATCATTGAAGAATATTTTCAGTTGTTGGAGGAGCTTATTGGAGGCAAGTTGGGACGATTTGCAGAAGTGATTAGTTGGTCATCTCAAGTCAGGAATTGCTGCCATAGAAGGGAACGATTTTGTTCACATTTCACCATTAAGGCTGCCATTTCTTTTGTGAGCTGGAATGCTCCACTTGGGAGGTCTAGGCAACCACTCTTGGAGGTTTTTGACAGTGGTAAAGTCTGCAAATTATTTTATATTCCATCTGCATTTCCAGTACAGGGGCGGCATCATCAAGAGGTTCGATATTGCATTTAGAGAGCTTCCTTTTGGCATGTTATATTGGGCTTATTAACTTCAGTCAGAGCAGCAAATAAATACCAGGTTCTTGCATAATTTATGTCATCATTTGGGTTCTTATCTGCATATTGTAGTTACTACAAATTCATATCAGACATTTGTATTGAAAGCTAAGAGTCTTGGCATTCATTTGCAATCAGTTTCTAGTCATTGGTTCATCATTTAGAAAAGCTGCTTGTAGTCATTGTAATCAGATATTCTTGCAATAGAAGTTGTTTTGAGGTTGCATGCCAAGTGTATGACAAAATGTCAAGTGGCTGTAGCTGCTTATTTGCATGGAAGTAAGTCATCTCTTTGCATTGGGAAAAGGAAAAACACTTGCACATCATCTTCTCACATTGTTTAGACATCATAGAAATCATTCCAAAGCATTTGAATCATTTACTTATCAATCCAAATGCAAGCAAAGCAGACTGAAACTCATAACAGCAAGCTACAACTTTGCACACAAAGTGTTTGTCATAATGTCTCTTGCTTCTTTTATGCTTTTGCATTATATTTTCAGTCATCATTGAGTATTGGAAACTCATTAAAGTCCATTGCATTGCATTACCATTTATTTTCAGTCCTTGCATTTGAGTCATTTAGTTATCTAAACATCATATGCATTTAAAATTACCAAAAAGGAGTTTACACCAGAAAGTACAGATTTTGCATGACAAATGTTTGACGGAATGTCCAAGGCTTCATAAGGTGAAAACAAGATCAGATTTTGCCAAGGACATTACAGTGGTATCAGAGCATTGAACTCCAAGTTTTGGGTAGAAAGACCTTTCTCCTTTTAGGTGAAAAACCCTAGAAGTGCAAGAAAGTACTCTTTCCCTTAAATTTTGAGAGTCACTTTGATAAACCAACTGAAATCCGGATCTAGACTAGCAAGGGTCATCACACTCTTTCCATTCACTACTAGAGGGGTAGGAGGAGGAATGATAGGAGGTTGGAGAGGCTTAGACACAGGAGCAGCCGCACAAGGTCCTTTTCCCTTGCCATAGACAAAAGGTCTAGAAACCATGGGCAACACAGGAAGTTTGAAAACCTTACTCTTAGCTTTTCGTCAAGCCGGCACCATCGGTCTTCCCATGCGGGCCATGGGAGCAAGAGCCGAAGATGCCACAGCAGGTTGGGAAGCAGAAGTGGATGGAGAAGAGGACACAAAAGAGGAAGGCCCTTGGGCTTGAGCAAGCTTCCCCTTTCCCTTTTGCTGGGAGGAGGAGGTAGCTTGCTGCTGCACAATCATGGAGCCTTTCACAAAGATAGCATAGGGAGACATTGGATAGCTCATTTTTGGTGCCTTGCCCCCAGTCTTGTACTTGACATAAGCACGGTACAACAAATCTCCCCTAGGAGGGAGAGGTCTGACTGGAGCGGGCCAAAAGTGGTCTAATGAAAAATCCCCACGCGATACCAGTGGTTTATAACCGGAGTCGTGCACTATGTGCACAAAGCCCTCATGCAAGAATTTGAGACAAGCTTCCCCTTTCCCTTTTGTTGGGAGGAGGAGGTAGCTTGCTTCTACACAATCATGGAGCCTTTCACAAAGATAGCATAGGGAGACATTGGATAGCTCATTTTTGGTGCCTTGCCCCCAGTCTTGTACTTGACATAAGCACGGTACAATAAATCTCCCCTAGGAGGGAGAGGTCTAACTAGAGCGGGCCAAAACTGGTCTAATGAAAAATCCCCACGCGATACCAGTGGTTTATAACCGGTGTCGTGCACTATGTGCACAAAGCCCTCATGCAAGAATTTGAGACACTTATGAACCACTGAAGTGACGCCATTCATGGAGAATAGCCAGGGGATGCCTAGCCTCACTCTAAATAGATCTAACTTTGGGATTATGACAAAGGAAGTATCAATGGCCTTGGCTCCTACCAAGACCAAAAGAGAAATAGAGCCAAGAGGAGGGAATAAGATTTCATCATGTGTACAGATAGTAGCCTTCGATTCTTCGTATTCCTCCCTATGCAAACTGTTTGTAAACAGAGCTTCTTCCGCTATAACATTCACTCGACTCGTCGAGTCAACTAGGACACTAGACACAATGTTTCCATGGATTCAACTGAGAATGTATAAGGGAGAAGGCTCCTTATTCAAAGCCAAGTCTTGCGAGGTAAATGTTATGTCAAGTGACGCGCTTGCATACAGGGTTGGAGGAATATGCAAGAATGAGACCATATTCACGTATCTTGATGGCACTAAGTTAGAGGACTCAGAGGATTGAGAAATTAGATAGTGACCTATCAAAATTCCACTTCCAAATATCCAGGACCCCTTCTAACTACGTAACTAGGGATCGTAGATTGGGTCGCAAGGCTTCACACCCTGCAACACGCAAATCTACAACACACCTAGGATACGAGAGAAGGTTCCTCGATACTAAGAAACAAAACAGAGATACTCACGTCGGATTCACCAAAAATGTAGAGTAGGGGAATCCGTCGCCCCCGGGACTCAAGGTCACAAGAGAGTCCCAAGGAACAAATTTCCCTAAACTACCTCGAGTTGACTAGATAGGTTTGAAAGGACAAAAGACTAGGGCTAAAAAGGAAGGGCAAGCAGTGCACCACTTTCCTTCTACTAAACTAGGTGTTTATAGAGTCAAAAGATCCGACTATAGAGGTTTCGGTTTTCTGCCTAGACAGCTCACTATTTGAGGACAACAACGCGGATCTCGAACTCCAACACGGCGTGCTAGCGTCTCAAGGACGCATTGGCGTCCTGTATGGACAAAGGTCCAGAAAGTAAACAAAAAACACTACGATCCTTGTAACGACCCCATCCTTGGGTAATTAAAAATTTTCCACATTTCACTTCAAACATATAAATGTAACAAGTAACAAAGACATTACAATAAAATTCTTCCTTTCTTTATTGATAATTACATGCTAGTTACAATATATTTTTCCACATGGATTCCATTTCCATTGTAAATATAATTCAGAGTATAAAAGTAAAACAATTACATACATAGCTCGTAAGCTTTTGCACAAATAGTAGTAAGATAGTCCAGGTTCCCTTCCTTACAAATCTTGGTGTATCTGTCGCCTGCTGTGGAGGAGAAACATCACTCAGGCGCTTTTTCGTCAACCACGGATTGATAATGCGGTCCCCCGCACATCTATCTTTCGATAGATGGCCCTCCCTTCGAACGAAGAGATTGGTAAAGTTACCGACTGCGACAACCCAACTGAGCATAGTGTTGTGTCCTAAACATCTAGAACTTGCTATTTCACAATCCCGAACTAGCAAGATGAATCACAATGAACTGACAATGTAGTCTCAACTATCTCACATCTAAGTGGATGTCGTACCTTCCACTACTTTGCCCAAAGTATTCTCATTCAGTACTTCGAATGAAGGTCATCTATCATGTACACTACTCAGGGCCAATTTGATTTAAGGCTATCTTACACTACGCATAGGTATCGTCCTTTACTTTTGGATAATCTTTTATCCCAGACTAACCTACAACATTTTTCTAATAGATTTACATAAGATAGGTATATCCTTTTTCAGATTACCTACCTTTTAGACATTCTACTTCCATAGCTACATAAGGGAGGTATATCCTGTTTCAGACAACCTACCTTCAAGCAAACTACTTAATCAGAAATTGGAATGCAGTCAACAAGGGTCTTTATACCATTTCTCCTAATCAGGAAATCTTTATCCTAAGAGTACTTTTAGCTTATCCCAGTTATCCCTATAACTTAAGCTAAAAAAGACCCTTCTAGACCACTATCCTCACTCCATTCCTAGTTTCTAGTATCTACTTCAATCATATTCTCCATATATAGAGATCATACAAATAAGCAATAATACCTAAATGCAATCTCTACCTTTCAAGACAGATAAATGTTCCTTTACACAATCATGCATTCTTTTCACCTTTCTCAAACAAGCTTTCCCTAAGTTATTTCATAACATCAGCTATCTTATTCCAACAGCGTTTCTTCAAATGCTTTTCTATTTTACTATCCTTTTCCAAGCAAATTCTCAAGCAGATTAATTAATTTACAAAATTAATCCAATACATTACACATGCCTATTTTCCTTGCTGTAGATGACTCCAGTCTGCAGCTATTTCTCCTCCTTTGTCATGTCGCTCCTCTCAAACAGTGCTTATTCAGCAAAGGCACACTATGGTTTTTAAACCAATGTAGTACAATAGTGAAAAAGTATGATAATCTTATAATTGCTTCCACAGCAATAAAATACTGTTCACAAAATGCTTCAATGCTTATTCAGCAATGACAGGAAATAGCTCTCAAATGCTGCTACAGAATTGTCAAATTATGTCTCAAATAAATGCAATGATAGATAGGAAATTCATGAGAATACAGTAAAGACAAAATGCAGCTCTCACAAGAGAAAATTCGGAATTCCAAAAGTGTGTTTTGCTGAAAGAACTGGGCGGCTATTTGTAGAGCCCTCAACCAAACAATTTCCACTCATGCAGGCATGTAAATTGACAAAACTACTATTTGAATATTTCAAACTGAAATGTGGCGAATTTTCCATACTTACTCAGCCTTTGAGAAGGTGATTCAACTTCCAACAGTTCAGAGAATGATTCAAACTTTCAAAGGAAACTGACACCTATAGGCGTCTCCCAAAAATGGCGCATTTTATGAATAATGGCGGGTTATTCACAGATGAAAATGTCAATGAAATAAACGCAACCAACTGGCCCTATTTCTCCCACACGTTTCCAGCATGGTGGCACATTAGCAATCGCGACCAGGTCCAAGGCGTGAGAGATTTGCGGGGTTCATCTTCCACCATTTTCCATATTTCAGCCTTTGCACAGTTCGCGTTTTTCCTCATGGAGGAAATCTGCGATTTTTCAAAACAAAGTTTTAAAATGTTTTAAGATTTAAATTTTTTAGAAAGACTATAGTCTTTATCATTTAAATTTCTCAAGATGTTTCCAACGTATTTCTCCAATAGTCTATGGAAATTCGAAATACTTTTATTACCCATGGTAAATGCATTTTATTACCAAATGACTATATAAGTTAATTTTAATTATTTCCAAGGCAAAGTCATTTTAAATTATAAATTAAAATGTTATATATATATTTTCCATTATATTAAATATAAACTATTATAGTTTTATTTTACCTTATTTAAATATATGTATATATCTATATAATATTTAAATATTACTATAGATATATCAATATATTTTATTATTGGTAAAGCTATAATAATGTTTATATTAAATATACTATTAAATATATTTATAAACATATCCATATTTACACTTAAATATATCTATACCATACTCATCAGTTCACATTTCACATTCAAGGTTCACAGAATAGTTAGTCAGTCAGCAAGTAACACCACTCACAAAGCATAAGGAAGTAATCCAAAACTCCTAAGCCTAAGGATGACTTATTAAGACCGCTCAAACTGACTCAGTTCCCAAAACCCTCAGTGAAGTGTGTGTATGCTCAACTTGATCAACTTTACCGGTTACTCGACCAAGCCCCTCTCCCGAGTGATGTCTCCCCTCCGCCTAGAGGAATAGTTTTTGTTCCTGCAACCATAGACATACAATCTCGGCAGTTACTTGTTCACAACATCAACAGTATACAAAACAAGATTCATTATCCTGATATTCATATATATGCAGTATTTACCATGAATTACATCAATTGAAATATCATCAAATGAAACAACGTCAAATGAGCTAACATACATATTGATAACAAGGTGCAAGCATCTCTAGATTTCACATTACATTCATTTCTACCTTTTATATCACTAGTAAATAGTAACCTCATAATTCGGGATGTAACAACAAAGTACTTGAAAGGAAACTATTTGAAATGAACTATTCTAGAAATGATGAAAGATAGGAAAGGGTACCGTGCTTCCCATGACTTGATTCTTCAATTAGCTCCACTCAGACGTGCTTGCACACATAGAAACGAGAAAAATGTTGGATTGTGTTTGAGTCACTTTGAGGTCTACCTCAGTCAAACCCCAGTTTTGGTGTTCCCACCTCCACGAACAACCAAGATGTAACAAGATATGGAAATTGATAAAGAAACTAGAAAGGAAGTAGTAAAACTAGATAAACAAAAGACAACTAAAATGCTATCCAATAAGCATGATGATGCAACCAAACGGAAAGACACAAAGTTACCTTCCCAACTACGAGCTCTCAAGGCCAGTAGCGGAAGGAATAGAGTGACGCCACCACATAGAGAAGATGAAGCTTGACAACCCTACAATGGAAATGGTGTTGCAACAAGAGTACACTATTGGATCCAAATGAGGAGCTTGCAGCAAGAAGAACAATAGTGTAGAGTGAAGCAAGAGTGTGAGAATGGGAGAATGAGAGAATGAAGTGTTAGAATGTGAGAGGGAGAAAACATGCAAGAATGGAGGAATTGGAATGAATTGAGTTTGAATTGACAAAATGGAGGCAAGAGATCGAATTTTGTTGATCAAGGGAGGTAGGGAAAGTTACTCTTCGTAACCAAAGGAAAACATAACATTTCTGTAGATTCCAAGGGCAGGAATCTTGTTGGGACGGCAGCGTGGCATGCAAACGTCGATGCGGAGCGTGCACATCCCCGACAAAAATTCCTCTAGCGATGCAAAAAGGCGTGGCCAAAAAGTGGAAGGGTCAAGGTGGCTGTGGTGGATTTTACATCATCAAGTTTATATTTTCTAAGGTAAGGGAAATTAAATGGGGAATTTTCTTAGGGTGCAAATTTGTGCATTACAGTTAGAAGAGAGCTAGAAAGGCCCAACTTCTTCATCAATCACCACATCCCTATTGAATGTTAAGCGATTGTTGTACCCAAAATTAAAAAAATTGGCATTTTGCTTAAATTGAGCTAAATCATGTAAAAATGTTGTCAAAAGTTTGTTTTAGGTCAAACCAAACATAAGGTCTTTGTGGATTTCTGTAAAGGAACATATGTGTAAAATTCTAAAAAATTGAAAATTAGGGTTTTGCGCCTCTATTTTCCTTGAAAATAGGAACTTCCTGGAATTAGTTGAAAATGATTTTTATAGGATGAATTGACTTCACGATCACACAGGTCAAGTTAAAATCACCAAAAAGTTAGTTTTACTCAGGTGGGTCTATTTTCATTTTTCAGGAATAAAGTTAGGAGTTCTGCAGCCATTAATGGCAGATTGGCCAATACCAGGTGCTGAAAGTTAAGCTTTAAAAGCTTCAACAAAGAAACCATGGCAAAAATGCTCGAAAAGATGCTTCGCGATGAAGGGGATTTTCAAAAGTGAAAAATGCTGAAAATTGGCTGTCTAGAAAATGAACGCCTTGCTACCAAGGAGGTTGTGTAGTTTAATGCCTTAGTCATATTTCCAACACACGTACATGCAACATGATGAAGGTGATTGCAAGGATGCACACGTTTACATCGTCAACAACAATGCTTAAGATAGTCATGATGCATGGTGAACGTGAAGCATGAAAAGATGAAGTTTTCAAAGCAAATGATGAACTAGCACCTAAAAGGCGCCCTTGAATTCAAAAGATCAAAAGCAATCATCAACCTTCACCAAGGCAGTCGTCTTCTTCGTGTTCCTACTGGATTTCAAACGCATCATCGAGCTAAGTCATCTAAGTCATCAATCAACAGCGAACACGAGCGAAGTCAGGAGAGGCTGTAAGGCAAACAGCATCAGAGATAGCAGTCAAAACATGAAAAGAACCCCTGCTAGCCAGGGGCGCCCTTAAATCTGAAGCACCTGATGAAGTTTCCAACCACTGTTGTATACATGGCATTTGCTCAGCTCTCTCTCAGTGTCATGATCAATCCAGCTACACGTCCACAGGACCTATCAAGCAATCAGAGGCAAAGATCAAGCAGAAAACACCTAACGGTGAAAGCTGAAGAAAGGATGCCAAGAAATTGGCTGTGTTGGTCAAAAGAGCCCCTATTGAAGAAAGGCACCCACCTTTTTGGACAGTCAGATGCAGCTTATGAGCTTAGTTACCTCTAGGATGATCTTCTCCGTTATGATTGATCTTAGCAACAACACCGTTAGCAAAGACAACAGAGTAATCTAACACCTAACAACAGAGATCGAACTGGGGCCACTCTCGAAGGTTGACAACATGAAAATCATGAGTCAAAAAGCCATAGGTGCCCTTGCTAGTCAGGGGCGCCCAAGCTTTTGAAGGACCTAAACTGACTTTCGAGAGCTGAGATACCAGTCATCATTTCTAGCGTTGAGCTAGTGAGCTGGTTATCCACCCCACGTTTCAGTGAGATCATCAAACCCATCAGTCAAAGGTAATCTCAAATTAGAACATGGAGGGTCAAAACGATGAAATTAAAGAATAGTCAAGAAATTGGCTAAGTGTCGGTCAAAAGAGCCCTTGCTAAAGAAAAGCGCCCTTGATTTGAAGGCACCAGATTCAGTTTTTGAGTTGTGCAGCTCCAGAACACACTTGATCAGGTTTGTCCTATCTCAGCAGTGAATCAATCAGCATTAGCTCAAGATCAATGTAATGTCCCTTTCTAGGTGTACCATAATTCTTGCCCTGATTTTCTGAAGATATCCTTTATGATGGTTTAGTGTTCAAACTATGTTCTTTTTCTCCCTTTCCTGATCAATCATAAGATAAAGACATTCATTAATTTATTCATTTTTATATCAAATAATCACAATTAATTATAAGGTTTAATAATTGCAACAAGCATCATTAGTGCATAATTGTATAATACATATATATATATATATATATATAAAATTATTCTTTTACTTATATCCATTAGTATTCATATATATATGTTTCTATAATTATTCTTTCCTTATTCATATATATATTCTTTATTCATTTCATATTATTCATTATAAAATTTATCTATATCTATGCATATATACTTGTGTGCCTATTAAATAATATATATATATCAAATGATTATATTCCAATGCATAACAATCATTGTTGCTGCTGTTCAAAATTGCAGATCGTATTTATCCAAGTCTATATTTTTTTTTTTCTTTATTTTCCTTCCTTCTATTTATACCATTCAAGGCAGGTGACTCATAGGGAGAATGTATTGTTTGGTGAAAGAGGTGACTTTTCATAAAATATATCCCTTTGTTAGATTTTAATTGCTGCCTTTAAAGGATTATTATCAGAATTATATCTATTTTTGAAAATAATATATTATTACTAATAATTATGATATTTCAGATTATATACTTACTTTATTATTTTATTTTGATGTTTTATTGAATATATTTTAACATTAAAGTATAATAATAAAACCAATTTTCTAATATTTTATTATTATTTTATTCTAATGTATTACAATCTTTAATGTGTAATGATTATAATATTTATTTATTATTATTTTTGATATTAAGTTATTTAATATTGGAATGTAATAACAATAATTTGTCTATATATTATTATTATATTTTTTATTTCATATTTATATATTTATATTGATATGGTACACATTTATTTTATATTTAACATTAATATTGCTATTTATTTTATTTATTAATTTATTTGTATTTTAACACTTGGTCTTTATGGTATTGTTGTTTCGGGGACATGACAGTCCTCCCCGCCCAATATTGCTTGCCCTCAAGGAATCATGATCTAAGACTTGTGATTTTAAGATGTTTCTTGTGGTGATGCTATTATCTTTGATAGGAGTTGGAAGTTCTAACCCAAGTGATGGTTACTCTGGTTATGACGACAATGTATTGACTAATATTCTTAAGTTCTACGATTTCTCTATAACTTCCCAAAAGCAATGAGTTAGAGTTTGTGACTCAGTACAACTTAAAATCACATGAATCAAAAATTAAAGCAAACACTCAAGTAGCTCAATTAAGCAAACAAGTAGCTCAACCAAGCAAGCAAGTAGCTCAACTAGGCAAACAAGTAGCTCAACCAAGCAGGTAACTCAAGCACATAGGCAAGTAGCTCAAGCATACAAGCAACCAGCTCTAGTAGACAAGCAAGTAGCCCAAGAACACAAGTAACTAGCTCAGGTAGCTCAAGCATGCAAACAAGTAGCTCAAGCATGCAAGCAACTAGCTCAAGCGAGTAGGCAACCAGCTCAAGCACACAAGCAACTAGCTCAAGCGAGTAGGCAACCAGCTCAAGCGAGTAGGCAACCAGCTCAAGCAGGCAAAAAGGTAGCTCAAACATACAAGCAACTAGCTCAAGTAGACAAGCAGGTAGCTCAAGCAGGCAAGAAACTAGCTCAAGTAAACAAGAAGGTAGCTCAAGCACAGAAGCAACTAGCTCAAGTAAACAAGCAGTTAGCTCAAGCACATAAGCAACTAGCTCAAGTAGACAAGCAAGTAGCTCAAGCATGCAAGCAACTAGCTCAATCACGCAAGAAAGTAGCTCAAACAAACAACCAGCCAGCTTAAGCAACTTCCCAAACAACAGTTTTTACATTTTCATAGTTTTTAAGCATAAAGTAGTCATAAACACAATGACAAGTTCCAAATACATAGTGATTAGCTCTAACATTCATCACATACACAATGGCTAACTAGTACATCACAATGGCTGAAACACACATATTCCTAATGCATCTCCTATCCTTGGAGGGTTCAACCATAAGAGAGTATAGGAAGCATGACTTGATGGGGAGCCTAGGATCCATCATGCCAACTCTTTCCCTTCCTCTTATGATTTAGCTTTTTGGGTTTTCTTGATTCCCTCCCTTATAGAAAAAGTTCTCCATTATCGGTCACAATGACCGCCATTATCGGACGCAATGTCCGCCATCGATCACAATGACCGTCATTATCGGATGCAATGTCTGCCATCAGTCGCAATGACTGCCAATATCGGACGCAATGTCCGCCATCAGTTGCAATGACTGCCATTATCGGACGCAATGTCCACCATCAGTCGCAATGACTGCCATTATCGAACGCAATGTCCGCCATCGATCGTAATGTCCACCATCAGTCGCAATGACTGTCACTATTGGACGCAATGTCCGACATCGATCGTAATGACCGCCATTATAGGACACTTGGTGCCTCAAATCCTCTAGACCCAAAGGTAGTACCCTCAGATACCCCAGACGCAAGTACCCCCTTAGCCCAAGTGGGCTCATCTTGTCCCCCCTTGGGTGGCATATCTAGAAGAGGTCTTCATTGTCTTGTTGGCTCAACTCCTCTAGACCAAAAGGCAGTACCCTCGAATACCCCAGAGGCAAGTACCCCCTTGGCCCAAGTGGGCTCATCTTGTCCCCTCCTGGGTGGCGTATTGAGAAGAGGTCTTCATTGCTATATCCCTTTGCAATACTCTTGTAAGGTCCTTTTGACTGCATTGGTGCCCTGGTTCTCATATAGTTCTTTTTCCCACTTGTCATAGGTTGTTGGTTTTTCAAATGTTTGCAAATGTTTTGAATTTCAAATTATTGTGTACGACTATGAGGAGTATCCAAAGTCTTGTATCCTCTTGTTTGACCTTTCTTCCACAGGATGGCAAGATTATACTCTGATACCACTGTAATGTCCCTTTCTAGGTGTACCATAATTCTTGCCCTGATTTTCTGAAGATATCCTTTATGATGGTTTAGTGTTCAAACTATGTTCTTTTTCTCCCTTTCTTGATCAATCATAAGATAAAGACATTCATTAATTTATTCATTTTTATATCAAATAATCACAATTACTTATAAGGTTTACTAATTGCAACAAGCATCATTAGTGCATAATTGAATAATATATATATATAATTATTCTTTTACTTATATCCATTAGTATTCATATATATATGTTTATATAATTATTCTTTCCTTATTCATATATATATTCTTTATTCATTGCATATTATTCATTAGAAAATTTATCTATATCTATGCATATATACTTGTATGCCTATTAAATAATATATATATATATTAAATGATTATATTGCAATGCATAACAATCATTGTTGCTACTGTTCTGAATTGCAGATCGTATTTATCCAAGTCTATATTTTTTTTTTTCTTTATTTTCCTTCCTTCTATTTATACCATTCAAGGTAGGTGACTCATAGGGAGAATGTATTGTTTGGTGAAAGAGGTGACTTTTCATAAAATATATCCCTTCGTTAGATTTTAATTGCTGCCTTCAAAGGCTTATTATCAGAATTATATCTATTTTTGAAAATAATATATTATTACTAATAATTATGATATTTCAGATTATATACTTACTTTATTATTTTATTTTGATGTTTTATTGAATATATTTTAACATTAAAGTATAATAATAAAACCAATTTTCTAATATTTTATTATTATTTTATTCTAATGTATTACAATCATTAATGTGTAATGATTATAATATTTATTTATTATTATTATTTTTGATATTAAGTTATTTAATATTGGAATGTAATAACAATAATTTGTCTATATATTATTATTATATTTTTTATTTCATATTTATATATTTATATTGATATGGTACACATTTATTTTATATTTAACATTAATATTGCTATTTATTTTATTTATTAATTTATTTGTATTTTAACACTTGGTCTTTATGGTATTGTTGTTTCGGGGACATGACAATCAACCAAACGACCGGGAGCAAGGATCGAACAGAGGCACTTCATCATGAAAAATAATGAAAAAAGTGTTCAACTCCTCAAAAGGGCGACTAAAGTCAAAGGCAGTCTCAGTTGACTGAAGTTGTCTATTTAGACAACCTTTCCATGTCTAAAATGGTCCCCAATTGATGGAAATCACTCCCAGGAACTCCAAATCAAGCAAAAAGACTCCTCCATCATGAATTGGCACCCAATTGATGATTGCAACTCCAAATTGACATATCAAAGCATCTAGGCATCCATTATTCATTTTTTCTTTGTAGGTTGAGGAGCTCAAGAACAAATATTTTTCTTTTCCAATGTTTCTGAAGATCTGACAGAGGGATTTTCATCTTTCTTCACATTTTTGAAGATTTGTTGCACAAAGGGACCATTTATCAGAGGTTGCACCAAAAGGCATAATTCTTCCAGAATGACAACTGATAACTTCCAATCTTCTTCTCTTTTTTACTCTTCCCTTGTCTTAGATCTTATTGCATGTCCAAGAAAACAACAAATAATCACAGATCTAGCCAACTGGGTATGATCAACACTACTTTTTTAGCAAAACCCACATGTTAGATTTTTCTAGAAAAAAGTAGCTCTGCTGCCCATATTTTTAAGGGTTTCCGAAAAAAGTCATAAAATTGAAAAGCAGACAAAATAGGTTTGTTCATCTTTCAAGCACGAACAAAACCCATGTGTTGGATTTTTTCCGGGAGAAAATTATTTTCTGGTGCCTCGCTGCCTCTGCCACCGAAGGGCTCTTGCATGTCATAGAAACATACGATTTTTCAAATTTCTGACAATTTAGGTTTGTTTAGAAAATCATTTTCAACAAAACCCACATCTGAGAACTTTTCATGAAAAGTTGCCCCCGCAAGGCCATTTTTATCAGTTCCAGAAAAATTTATTCAAACAGCATCATGTGCGTAGTCAATCTTCAAGGTTTTCAGAATGCAATTCTTCCAAGATGAATACAAGAACAAAATGGTCTTACTCCATAATTTTTTGAAAAACAACTGATGTCGACCTGCGAAGAGCACACCCAAAGGTCAATTTGGACAGATTGACAAGCATAGACACAAGTCCACAGGTTCCACAATGGTTTCACATCGTATATTTGATCGCCTCCCAAGGCCAATTTAGAAGATTGTAACCATTGGAATTTTGCATGTGCAGTAAGTTCATGTACATTTCTCACGACTGGTGTGTTCACGATCAAACTTCGCGGTTTCATCATCATGCTTCGCGGCTTCATCATACAATACTCTTCCGTTGAGAAAGATCAAGGAAAATGTCAAAAACGTAAAGCTGCAAAAGAATGTGGAAGGTAGTCATTCTCAATACAGAGCTGCCACCGATTAATACTACACTACCTTCCACGTCAAACTGGAAACACAGAAAAAAAGAAAAGGAGTAACCCTCCTAAGGGAAGCAAAATGAAGGAGATACATACATCAAGTTGCTGACAAGCGGTAAGTTGACGATTGACAAGCATGTAACGATCTTCATATGAAGAAGTCAACACATGGTTAGAAGAATTGTTGACCAAAGATGATGAGGTGTAAAGCACTTCAAGAAGGACGTCCTATCCTCCAAAGTAGCAATAACTATGAAATATATCGGACAATTTTTTCACTTTTTCACAACTAAATTCACCCATTCACGTTACTGAAAAACACAATCCAACCGAAGGGAACCCTTTCCTCTGATCAACCTAGATCCCAATGCGGGCAAGGTGAGAGCATACTCGAAAGGGGATCGTTAGCGCAACCAAAACTACTAAAAGAGTAATGAAAGGAGATAACAATCAACTCAACCACTTATTAAGCGGGAGGACTGAAAATAAAAGTACATTACTGAAATGAAATATGCAACTCAACCACTTGTTCAGTGGGAGCATGTTGACGGCTCAGTTGATCAGCAATATGATGAAGTGATGCATTACAATATATAAATAGGTGGCAAGCCAGCCTCTTCCACTTATTCAGCAGGTGATGCAAGAAATTAAACCTAAAACTATAGACTGAAATGATGTCAGTCTCTTCCACAAAAGTGGGGATACAAAATATAAAATACAGAGAGTAAAGAGCTGATCAGTACTACCGATTCAGCATTACAATGCGATGAACAACCTGCAAATACAATGAGATGTAGAAACCAATGAACTCTAGAATGTTAGGAAATGAACTCCAAACAAATACAAGCTATCCAGCATATGCAATATAGTAAAAAGGACTGAAATATCAGGTCTGATATAAAAATTGCAGTAATCAAAAATTCATACCAGCAAGCCCTAGAATCACCAAAATGCTCATAACTTCGTCAAAACAACTCTGATTGATGTGAAATCAAGTGCAAAGGAAGCATAAGAGAACGGCGACCAAGTAAAAACCAAGAAATAGCAACAAGTAATTTCTAATATTTTATGCACGCTTCCCAATGCAATAGCAGGCAAAGTACAACCTCCAAGAAAGGGCGACCAGCAAGATAAAATCCAAATCACCTCTGAAAAATCTGAAAACTTGCAAGAAGGGGCACCCCAGGTAGACTTGAACAATAAGCCAATACCTAGAACCAACAAAAAATTGTGCAAGGAGCTATGATCGAAAATGTGCTTCAACCAAGCACCACACCAGCATTACCAAAACTGATAAAAATGCAAGAACTCAACTACAATGTGCTCAATTTGTTCTCAAGGATTAAGAACAGCCAAATCTCAACTAGTTGCTATTTTTCAAGCAAGAAGTCAAGCCAAAGCTAGGAGGTATGCATTCCTCAAAGCAACTCACTAACCATTCCGGCAACATAACATTACTGTAGATATTCGATAACCAAAGAGAAAGCAAGGCCTCTTATTTATAACTTTCTCCAACCTTGAATTCAAATTTCTTTTCCCTCCAATTAGGTCGCCCCCATGAGATTCACTTTGACATTTGCAATTCATTTTAAACTTCATCCTCCATAACTTGGTGTCCAAACATAAGAAGGATAAAACTTTATTTAAAAAGCCAATAAAAGGAATGTTACGCGTCCCAAATAATAAAGTGAAATGCTTTTCAAATATTTCTCCAAGTATGGCGTCCAAAATACTTAAGTGAGAAACCTTATAAAATTTACTCTTTTTAATGAACCAACTTATCTCTCCATTTAGGCGTACCAAGCCTTAGTAAAAATATTTCATTTAAAATAATATTTTCATCAAATATCAAACTTGCCAAACTAATCACCTCAAATGCTAGAGACCAACTGAATATACTGCCCTGCCTTAAATAGCCATAATACCAAGTTGCTGAAATATTGCCAAAATTAGCACCAAAGGTGTTGGAGACCAAACTGCTCAAATTCACATGCCAGATATAGCCACTGAATTGAACTGCAAAAACCCTACTAAAAATAGTAAGTTGTTCCAAACTCATTTTAACCACAATCTGAGCAGCCGTCATACTTACTAAAAATAGTAAGTCCAGAAAAGTTCTCTGATTCAATTGCATGTCACGTTGTCACGAAGCTCTCTGAAAACCCAGAAGGAATCCAGAATCCAAACTATAAAACTCCAACATGCAGCTGTCGTAACTTACTAAAAATAGTAAGTCCAAAAAAGTTCTCTAATTCAGTTGCATGTCATACCACTACGAAGCTCTCTGAAAACCCAGAAAGAATCTCGCAACCAAACTGCAAAACTCCAACATGCAAACCCCTGAATCCTCAAAGAAAACCTCCAAGCAGTCGGAAACCCAAATTTTGCCACTGACTAGCCTACGGACATTCGGGGATGGGCTATCATTCACTGGAGAGTGCGGTGCTAAAAATGGGGACATTACAGTCCGCCCTTCCCAAAATTGCTTGTCCTCAAGCAATTGCACAACACTACAACGAATCCCAAGGTCCCATGTCCATCTCTGTAAAGACCCACCATGCTAGTGTTGCACCACTCTGATCACATCAGTGAAAACCTCATGCCAAAACTGCACTAACCACCCCTGTAACTCCAGAATGTTACCATCAATGACACTCCAGCTGAAAAAGCTGGAAAGACTGAAATCAATATCATGTAGCATCTCATGCCTAAAAAACTTTGAGTCATCCATAATAGCAATGCCACTGTCTATCACAGTCCTAGGCAATAGGAAATATAGACTACGCAACTCAAAACTGCAATCCTCTGCATATCTCCTCAAGGTGTCAAGTAGAGCCATGAGTGCAAAAGTGGCATCTCCAAATCTTCTTGCAAAGAGGAAAGCAATCCTTTGCAAGAGCTCAACGAACTCATACCCATCACTCCACATGGAATCACTATGTCTCAATTGAATTATCGTAGTACAGTCGTGAGCACTGTACAAATTTCTCATATTTCCAACGCCGAGAGTTTGAGAATGTAAAATCAAAGCATGCGAAAGTTCGTTGTCCTGACCCAAAATTGGGAAGGAACTAACAATTTTTGTTTCACAAACCTCCAAAGTGGCTAGAAAACATACAAGAGCAATCGCCAACTGAAAACTACCACTTCTTAGACAAGAAGTGATGAACCAACTCTCCTGAATATGAGTAACTCCCCATGAAAGGTGGCTGGTCTGCCTTCAACCAGCAAGCTCATGTCTCAAAAATTGCCTTTGTTTTAGCCAAGGATCACTCCCCAAAGCAACCAACCGTTCATCTTTCCATCCCATACTCAAAATTTCTCTCCAATCCATTTGTTGATGAACAAATGGGACCTTCAAGTGGCTGGTAAGGAAGGGGACAGCACCACAAAATCTGATAATTTGATCCTTATCCCTCCAAAATTTCTTCTTTCCACAAGTAATAAGCCCCATCAACCCATGTTGAGAATCCCAAGCATGGATACCCAACTAAAAGTAATCTCCAACACACCAGAAAGAGAATTCAACACATCTCCAAGTGCGGGTCAAAACCAAGTGCACACTTATGAAATTGGCTTTCCCCCTAGTAAACCTCTGAAACCAACCCATGAAAGCATTCATATCTATGGAGCATAAAACAAATGTTGTCTTCAATCCCAACTCCAAAAATGGACTAGTATGAGCCAAAACATCACTTCACCCAAGGGATGGATTGTCAAGAGTGCAAACACCAAGTTCAGGTCCATCTTTCTTCCCTACTATATGAGTAGCAAATCTGAAATCTTCACTCCTAGCTGCTGTAATGAAGTTACCAGCAGCTACCAAGACTCGTCTCATCAACACCTTGATGTCAAAGATGTTGAAAGTACTTTGCTTCAACACTTCCCATGTGGAGACTTCATCCTCGAACCCACTTATGCGTTCGTTATCAAATTGCCTTGGAAGATTACCAATCAAAAAACATGGCACATCCTCATGGGCTGATATCAAAGCATCCATAGATTGGAGTTTATATTCGACCTCATGCTTGGTCTCTTCACTACATGCCTCTTCTTCCAAATCAAAGAGAGGATTGTCATGAGTCGCTTCAGCACTCACTTCAAAGAGAGGATTGTCAAAAAATTGGAAGTCAACCCTTTCCTCTTGCTCACTTCCATCTTGCTGATCCAAATCTGCACACTCAACTTTTGTTTTTCTACACTCAACTTTTGTTTTTCTTGTGAAACCTTCAAGATCAAACTCCTCTCGAAGACTATCAAGCTCTCCAATTACTTGCTTGATTTCTTCAACTCTTTGCTCATTCTCTTGCTCTCTGAAAAGTTTGAAACCAGCTAGCTGCCTCTTTACCTCCATTAATGTCACTTGAGTATCTTCCAGCATAGCATTTGTTGATTCAAGCTCACGAGTAAGCTCATCAACCCTTCTCTCCTTTCCTTGGAAAGCACAAATGGTTTTCTTTGCAGTTTTGAAGGTATAATCTTGATCTTCAATCATCTGTATGTACGCTGATTTCAATGTCTCCATGGAATCTCTGGTAAGTTGCAAATGGGAAAGAGCAACTTCATCTTTCACTCCTCTTCGTCTTTCTTCAAGTTGAGCCTTCCAGTAGAATTCTTCAACCAAATTGTGTGTACGATCAAACAGGGATAGAGCTTGCACTTCCTTGTCAACGGACACCTTGAATTGGTCTTCTAGCTCCACTTCCACTCCACCGTCTCCATGATCAAAGGATATGGTAGCCTCCAATTTGATCACTGAATCATCACTGATGGTTGTTCCAAAAGTTTCAAAAGCAACATACTCTTCTTTAGTGGCTGCAACCACTTCAAAGGGGTCATTATGGAACTTTGCCAAGCAATCTTCTTCATCAAAGACACCTTCTCCTCTAAAGGCCTCCTCATAGCTTACATTTCATTCTGATGTTTTATCTTCATTAGGATCAAAGGGAAATTCATCCCACACAAGTTCTTTGTCAATGCTAGGTACCTTCACACCTGGATCCCAAGTGGTAAGAGGTTGATTGTTTTGATCAAAAGGAAAGAATTTTTCGTGCTTCTCTTGGAGTGCTCTCTTTTTGAATAGGTCACCACCCAACTCTCTTAAACTGATATCTTCATAGACACCTCTTCCCAAGGGCTTCGTTTGATGCTCAAACCCAAGACCTTCCTTGAAACCATCATTGTAATGAAGCAAGGAATCATCTAAGCAAGCTGTTTTGAAAACTTCATCATCTTCATCTTCAATGCAACCCTCTTGAATAAGTAAAGCACTGATTTCTTCATGTGGGACTTTATGGGAAGTTGGGACAGCAACAAGAGGAAAGTTATCCATCACCAGATCTTCAACAAAAGGAGGTACCAATACATCGGAATCACCACCAACAACATCACCATGATAATGACCATAAGCTGGTTCAAGGACAACACTAGCTTTTTCTTCATCGGACTCTTCTTCAACTTTCTTACTTGTGGGCTGCAACTCACAAACAAGAACTACTTCTTCCTTCCTCGATCCTTCAACCAAGGCGTGTTCTACTTCCATTTTAATCTTTTTCTTGATGTAGTTGACCATATCCGATTTTCCAAGATTCATAATCATCACACAATTCAGGTAGCAGTCAATAGAAACATCGTTCTTGAAATCATCTGGCATGCTCTGATATTCCTCATGCAGTATGGAAGCCTCATGTTCACATTGCCCCTTGAATTGTTCGGCATATCTAATGAAATCCATTGTGGCAATAATATTTTTTTTCTGTTACCCCAACAGGATGGCAAGATCTTGGCTCTGATACCACTGAAATATACCAGACAATTTTTTCACTTTTTCAAAAATAAATTCACCCATTAATGTCAATGAAAACACAATCCAACTGAAGGGAACCCTTTCCTCTAATCAACCCAGATCTCAATGCGGGCAAGGTGAGAGAATACTCGAAAGGGGACCGTTAATGCAACCGAAACTGTTGAAAGAGTAATGAAAGGAGATAACAATCAACTCAACCACTTATTCAACGGGAGGATTGAAAATGAAAGTAGATTACTAAAATTAAATATGCAACTCGACCACTTGTTCAGTGGGAGCATGTTGACAGCTCAGTCGATCAGCAATATGATGAAGTGATGCATTACAATATATAAATAGGCGGCAAGCCAGCCTCTTCCACTTATTCAGCAGGTGATGCAAGAAATGAAACCTGAAACTATAGACTGAAATGATGCCAGTCTCTTCCACAAAAATGGGGATACAAAATATAAAATGCAGAGAGTAAAGAGCTAATTAGTACTACTGATTCAGCATTACAATGTGATGAACAATCTGCAAATACGATGAGATGTAGAAACCAATAAACTCCAGAATGTTAGGAAATGAACTCCAAACAAGTACAAGCTATCCAACATATGAAATATAGTAAAAAGGACTGAAACATCAGGTCTGATATAAAAATTGCAGTAATCAGAAATTCATATCAACAAGCCCTAGAATCACCAAAACGCTCATAACTTCGTCAAAACACATCCGATTGATGTGAAATCAAGTGCAAAGGAAGCATAAAAGAAGGGTGACCAAGTACAAACCAAGAAATAGCAACAAGTAATTCCTGATATTTTATGCATGCTTCCCAATGCAATGGCAGGCAAAGTACAACCTCCAAGAAAGGGCGACCAGCAAGATAAAATCCAAATCACCTTTGAAAACTTGCAAGAAGGGGCATCCCAGGTAGACTTGAACAATAAGCCAATACCCAGAACCAACAAAAAATTGTGCAAGGAGCTATGATCGAAAATGTGCTTCAGCCAAGCACCACACCAACATTATCAAAATTGATAAAAATGCAAGAACTCAACTACAATGTGCTCAATCTATTCTCAAGGATTAAGAACAACCAAATCTCAACTAGTTGCTATTTTTCAAGCAAGAAGTCAATCCAAAGCTAGGAGGTATTGCATTCCTCGAAGCAACTCACTAACTATTCCGGCAACATAACATTACTGTAAATATCCGATAACCAAAGAGAGAGCAAGGCCTCTTATTTATAACTTTCTCCAACCTAGAATTCAAAAAAAATTTCCCTCCAATTAGGTCGCCCCCATGAGATTCACATTCAAATTCACTTTGACATTTGCACTTCATTTTAAACTTCATCCTCCATAACTTGGCGTCCAAACATAAGAAAGATAAAACTTTATTTAAAAATCCAATAAAAGGAATGTTAGGCGTCCCAAATAATAAAGTGAAATGCTTTTCAAATATTTCTCCAAGTATGGCGTCCAAAATACTTCAGTGAGAAACCTTATAAAATTTGCTCTTTTTAATGAACCGACTTATCTCTCCATTTAGGCGTCCACCAAGTCTTAGTAAAAATATTTCATTTAAAATAATATTTTCATCAAATATCAAACTTGCCAAATTAATCACCTCAAATGCTGGAGACCAACTGAATATACTGCCCTGCCTGAAATAGCCATAATACCAAGTTGCTGAAATATTGTCAAAATTAGCACCAAAGGTGTTGGAGACCAAACTGCTCAAATTGACATGCCAGATATAGCCACTGAATTGAACTGTAGAAACCCTGCTAAAAATAGTATGGCTAAAAATAGAACTTACTAAAAATAGCATACTACTAAAAATAGTAAGTTGTTCCAAACTCATTTTAACCACAATCCGAGCAGTCGCCGTACTTACTAAAAATAGTAAGTCCAGAAAAGTTCTCTGATTCAGTTGCATGTCACACTGTCACGAAGCTCTCTGAAAACCTAGAAGGAATCTATAATCCAAACTGTAAAACTCCAACATGCAGCCGTCATAACTTACTAAAAATAGTAAGACCGGAAAAGTTCTCTGATTCAGTTGCATGTCATACCACTGCAAAGCTCTCTGAAAACCCAGAAAGAATCTGACAACCAAACTGCAAAACTCCAACATGCAAACCCCTAGATCCTCAAAGAAAACCTCCAAGCAGCCAGAAACCCAAATTTTGCCATTGACTAGCCTACGAACATTCGGGGATGGGCTATCATTCACTGGAGAGTGTGGTGCTAAAAATGGGGACATTACAAACTACGACTGAAGTCAACTTGATGCCCCTTTCAAGTTGACTCCAAATCTCCACAAATCAGGCATGTCAGATCCCACTAATCAAGGATGTCTGATTGACTCCCATGATTTGTGCATCTCAAATATCCTTTAAAGGTGGATGTCTATTTTGGAGGCACATTTGTAATTTAAGTTCACTTTTAGTTAGGTGTAAGTCAACTGAGGTAGACTTCTAGTTTGACTTTTGTTTAGTTTCAATTAACTGAAGTAGATTTCCAGTTAACTACTTTCTCACCTACTTTTAGACATAGGAATAAATCTTGTTGATTGGCAAGAACTGATTAATAACTCAAGGAGATTTTAGGGTTGCCTACTCCTTTGAGTTTCTATAAATAAGAGTCTTGGGCTCATTATTTGTTTAACCTTTATTTACTACGCAAAATTGTTGCGCCATTATTGCCAGAGTTTGCTTGTTTGTATTTGTTCACTCTTGCATGAGAGTTTGTTGGTTCATCGTAATTGTGCATGATTTCGTGCCTTTGTTGTCCCAACCTTTGTAATTCTTTGGAAAAGTTTGAAGAAGAAAGTCAGATGGCGTATGCATATTTGATCTAAGTTTTGAGTTGATCCAACGTCTTTGTTTTTAATAGTTTATTGTTTCAATCTCCTCCTTGGATAGGGGCTCCTCCTCGGATATTTTGTCATCAATTGCTATTGTTTGATGTTGTTTAAAGATCTGGATTTCAGCCTACATTTCAGACAGGGGTTCCTCCTCCTTAGAAATCCTGATATCCATATCTTTGTACCTTGTTGTTTCTAGTACGTTGTTTCCCAACCTATACCTCAGACAGGGGTTCCTCCTCCTTGGCAAGTCTTAGATCCAACCTACCGTAAAGAGTGTTTACTTGCATAAAACCTTATCCCAACATATATCCAAGAGTTCAGAGCCTCAGCCATATTATATAGAGACGGCAGATTCAAGTGATCCAACCCATCCATTTCGCTCCTATGCCCTCATGCTCTATTTATCTTGACGAGGTAGGATAGTTTAGAAGCTAGTTTAGTCATAGTTAAGATCTGCAGAAACCAGAGAAAAGCTTAGCTACGGCACATTGTGTTTATGCACCCTTGTGTCCTGTCGTTGAGTAAAAAAGATAGGAATCTTAGTACCCTTTTTTACATAGAACATCAGCAAAAAGAGATCTTCCTCTCTATCATTTGAAGAGCAGTACTATAACACTTGCAATAGCTATCTGTTTCCAATAAGCACTCTAGAGGTGCTAATTGATGTTAGTGTTTCTTAGATCAGATTAGATAATAAATTACTCAATAGAATTGCAACACATAAAACAATGAACACAACAAGATACCCTGGGAAAACCCTCCTACTCGATGGAGAAAAAACCCAGCAAATGATTCTCTTATATATGATAACACAGTGACAGAAATCTGCTTACAACACAGCCCAACAATGGCTAATAGAGAGTCACAATGATTTCCCACTTTTCCTTAATGCTTAGATACAAATGAATCTGTTCTTCCTTGATATCGGTCTGCTGCTACAGAAATGATGATCTGCTGCTCAAGTATTAACTTCTTCTAGGAATACGAATTATGATGAATGAACTTGATTTCTGTTCTCCCTGATATATGCGAATTTCTGCTCTTGATGATAATAGCGAACTTTCTTGATGATTTGAATTACCTTTAGCAAGGATAATGACCTTGTACTTATACATCATAGGCGCCTCTTGACTTAGGTCGGCCTCTTTAAGAAAAATACAATAAATGATAAACAATTAAAATAACATGAAGTCGGCTCAAGGTTGATACAAGGAGAATGCGAACTTAAAGGGTCGGCTCTTGGTTATATTTAAATTATCTTTCTTGGGAAGTGCAGACCGAAGCTGCAAATAACATCAACAATTGAAACGCCAACAACGATCAATATCAACATCAATCATCCTGTAGGCTTAATGATTTTCACTGCACTCTGTAAGCATTAACTTCTAACTCTTGGAGTCCAATTTGGTTCTTTTTGCGTCTAGAATCCAAATGACTATAGTAGAACAAAAAACCTTTAGATGGCTCACCTTTGGTTTCCTCCGAGACAATGCTTCATATGGGGTTTTCTCCATCACTGCCTATGTTGGAGACCTATCGAGAAGATAAACTGCAGTGTAAACTGGCTCTACCCAAAACTTCTTGGGAACACTCTTGTTCTCCAACATACACTAGGCCATCTTTGTAATAGTACGGTTTTGTCTCTCAACCACTCCATTCTATTGTGGAGCATAGGGAGCTGTGAGTTGACGTTTGATACCTTGTTTAGCACAAAAGTCTTTGAATTCGTTTGAACATAATTCACCTCCATTATCAGACCTAAGAGTGATTATTGAACAACCAAACTCTTTTTCCACTAATGCTTTGAACTTTTGGAATTCCTTAAACACATTTGTTTTTTCTTTTAGGAAAAGCACCCACATTTTCCTACTAAAATCATCTACAAAAAAAAGAAAATACCTAGCACCAATGACTGATGCCATATTCATTGGTCCACATACATCTACATGAACTGGATATACAGCTCTCAATGCTCTCCAAGCCTGTCCATTTGGAAATGAAGTTTTGTGTTGCTTCCCTGCTTGGCAAGCTCCGCAAACACCTTGTACTTGCTGCTAAATTTCAGGTAAACTTCTACCATATTCTCACGAGCCAATTGAGCAAGATAAGAAAGGTTGAGATGCCCATAAGACTGATGCCAAAGAGTTTTGATAGCAAATGAACTCTTGGCTACTAACGCACACTCTTGAATGTCTCTAGTATCAATAAGATGATACAAACCATGATCTTCTATGCCAGTTGCGATGGTTTTCTTGGACCCCTAGTCAATAATATGGCACTTGTGTGTGCTAGAAATGACGTCCAACTTGGGTCAGTGACACATAATCTAACTCACTAAGAGCAAATTGAGCTCCATGTCCAAAATATAGTATACATTGAAGAAAAGAAGATTTTTCTCTCCAGAGGTTATTTGAACATTGCCTTTGCCAACAACTCTATACTCCACATCACCACCAAAGTTCATTGAATTTGAGCAAGCTGTATACTCAATGAACCAATCTTTCATGTGTGTAAAATGTCGACACTCCAAAATCAAAGTACCATGCAAAAGACTTGATCTAATCTACTGGTCATTTGGCCATGAAAGCAAAGAAGGTTGAATCCTTCTGCTCAGAATGATTTGCGACATGAGATTTTTGTGGAGGCCCTCTCTAGTTGTTGGATTTTTGATCGGCCAATCGCTTTTTGCAGTGCTTCTTCATGTGACCAGGTTTAACACAAAAGTGACATATGATAGTCTCCAAATTCTTCGAAGTATCATCAGTATTTCCTTGACCTTTCTTTTGAGGCCACTTACCTTTGCCCTTGTCCTTGGCTACAAAGGCCTATTCCACACTTGGTGAATCACTGTTGCTACCAAACTACTTCTTCCATTTGCCCTGTTGCAAATTGTCAAACTTCGAGTCAACATTGGTAGATGTGATGTTGAGTGTTTCAATGAATGCTCATATGACCATGGTAAGTGTTGTACCCAAACAAAAAAATTTTGCTTCATTAAGGCATTTTGCTTAAAATGGTCTAAACCTTGTAAAAGTGGGGAAAAAACTCAGTTTTTGGGCAAATAAAGTATGGGCTTTGAGTCAATGTCATGCCATGGAGATACTGGCAAAATTTGAAAATTTTGAAAATTAGGGTTTCTGAAATCTATTTTTAGCTCAAAACACTAAAAGATAGGAACTTGTCAGAATTGGCTAAAATTAATTTTGATTGGCTTATTTCACATCACGATCACAGTGGTGAAGTCAGTTTTAGTTAAAAGTCAGTTTAAGGCTAGTGGGTAGTTATAACTTTTTCAGGAGAAAAGTTAGGACCTCTGAGGTCATTAATGGCAGTTGGCCAGTATCAAGTGTTAATATCTAAGCCTGAAACTCAAAGAAGAATGCTCTACGATAAAAGATGTTGAAAATTATGCTTTTTGACGGAGGAGATTTTCAACGAGGTAAAAGTACTGTGAAATTGGCTAAGTCTGGAGGTCAAAAGCGCCACTCTCAGCTAGGGGCGCCCATCATTATGGAAGTTGTATTCAACTTTTTGTGAAATTTTCTACCAAGATGACTTCTCCAGTTTCCTGATAGCTTCGCAATGAGCTAGCCATCCAGTCCGACGGAGGAGTAAAACACCTGAAAACGGAAATTCAGTACAGAACGAGGGAAATGCAAAGTCGATAACTTTGAAGAGAAAAAGCGCCCCTGGCATCTTTTTGAAGATTCAGATGAAGTCTTTTGATCAAGTGACACCCAGGAAGTTTGTTTCTATTTTTGGTCCAGCTCCGTGATGCATCTGTCCGCAGGTGAATCTGAGTTGCCGCCATTAGTGGTCAAATTTGAAGTTTCAGACTGGATCAGAGATTGTTCAGAAAGGACAAAAGTGCCCCTGGAGGCCAGGGGCGCCCAAGGTTTTAAGACCTTTAATGAAATCTGTTTGATGATTTCAGAGGTTCGTCTCGTTCGTGTCAGTTCCAGCTTTTCGTTCCCTGTCTCAGCCGGTTCAGAAGATGTCTTGGCAATCCGCAACCGGAAGTTGAGTAATTTTTGCCAATTGCAGTAAGGGATGACATTGGTTGGGAAAAGCGCCCCTGGAGGCCAGGGGCGCCCATGATTTAGGAAGGTTTAAAGATGTTTTTATACAAAGTGTTCATCAGGAGCCTTTACTCAGAATTCAGTCTACTCCGCAGTGAGCCAGTCAGCATGTTCTAAAGTTTTGTCAAATACCGGGAAACATCAAGTGAAATATGGTCAAGTTATCAGTGAAAATGATGAAAATGCCTGAAAATATTCTAGCACTGAGGTCAAAAGCGCCCCTGGAGGCCAGGGGCACCCATCTTTTTGAAGCCTCAAATAATTGAATTTTGAATTGCCACCTCAAGGAATCTTCTTGTCAAATTTCGTCCTGCTCTTCATCGAGATTGTCAGCCAGTTGATCCAACGTGACAGTCAACCAAAATCAGTGATCGAACATGAGCTTCGTTTGAGGTTTTAGATTCTAAATTTTCAGAAAATGTCAAAGTAAGGAAGGACGCCTAAAGTCAAAGGTTGACTTTTTTGAAATTCAAAAGTAGAAGTGCGCATGAAGAGAGTTTTCAGTTTGCCAAATTTTGATTTTCAGTTGAACTCTTTTTCAAGTCGACTTCTATTTTACCTATTTTTAGTCATAACTGGCTAAACTTAGTTTGCATGCATCAGTTAACTGAATCTTCAAGATGGCGCCCTAACTTGGGTTGGTTCTACATCCAGTTAACTGAGTTTGAAGCCAAATATAGGCCATGCGTGAGTTTTGAAGCACCAGTTGTACTTCAAGCGCCATTTCCAATGCTTGGCATGCATTTCACACGCCCTAGAAGATATTTTTCTATATATTTTGCTAATGGCGTCCATTATTCTTCATCAGAGTTGACAAGAAACATCTTTCTTGAGCATAAAATTGATCTGTAGGCGCTACAGGTGTCAGACTTCAGTATTCTTCGTAGCTACAGATTCAGATTGTTCAAGGGAAGATTATTTCAGACTTCGTTTTCCATTTGCATGCAGGTTTTATCAATTCTACTTCAAGCATAGGCAAATTTTTACAAAAGAAGAGAGAAAACAAAAAAAAATAAAACTTCTATTCTTCTGTCTTACTTTCTTCTATTCTCGTCTTAGGTTTTCTTAGCATGTCAAAGAAAATGACAGATTTTTCAGAAAAGCATCATCTGGGTTCGAGTATTTCAGCATCAACAACAATACCCATGTCTTAGATTATTTTGCGAAAATTGACCCGTTGCCTCTTTTCTAGAAGCACTGTGCTTTTTTCCAGAATTCTCTTTGCATGTGGGCCTAAATCACATTTTTTCGCAAATTTGTTGATCTGGGTGGTTTTAGGATTCATTTCTACACAAAACCCATGTTCCAGATTTTCACGGGAAAAATTGCCCCCAAGTACCCCTAACTGCCAGTTCAAATCTCAACCGAAAAGCTCTTGCATGCCAAGGCAAAAGGTGTTTTTTCGAATTTCTGACGTTGTGGGTTTGCTTAGAATCATTTTTTGCACAATACCCACATCTCAGAATTTTTCGTGAAAATTGCCCGTTAATAGGCTATTTTTAGCCTCATCATAAGCTAGTTTAGCTTTCCAAGAAAAGTTGTCAGAACATAGCCGTATTTACACTCAACAGTTGAGTTTTTCAGAAGGCAGTTCACTCAAACTGGATTCAAGATCAAATTGGTCTTAGTTCACAATTTCATAAGAAAAGCTGACACTGTTTTGCATCAAGCACATCAGGAGAGTTGATACCATTGGAATTCTGCGTGTGCGGTAAGTTCGTGTGCATTTCTCATAACCAGAGTGTTCACGGTCAAACTTCGCAGTTTCGTCATGCAACACTCTTCCATTGAGAGACATCAAGAAAAGCGTCAGAGGCGTCAAGCTGTAGAAGGAACATAGATCATCACTCCATTTACGGAGCCACCAAAGTCACTCAGATCTCATGCCATTATCTTCATGAAGATGGTGCGTATCTTGAGCTTGATGCTGTGCAGACTGAGTTCGAAGAGTTAGTTCGTGATAACCAATGTGGAGGGCTAGAAGCGTCCAGGATGGAGGAGTTTACAATGCTGACTATCAGTTTCAAAAAGGTGACCACAGAGGTTAGAGATAGTCAGAGGGAAATTCGGGATGGAGACAAAGAGTTAGACAAACAGTTAATCATCGTGGACAACGTCAGAGTGCCAGATGATGATACTCTTGATAAATTCCTGGAGGAGATGATAAACTTGGAGTAGACTTTCAGTTAAACCATGCAATTGTTTACAAGAATGAGTCATAAGAAGCAGTTAACTCGAGGCTTCTTTTCGAGTTAACTTGTTGTTATACATTGCATGCATGTCTTTCTTGGAAACATCTACATATACTTGGAGATTAGATTAGATTTTTCAGTTGACTGATGATAGCATTCCAGTTGACTTGCTTTCAATAAGGACGTGCATGTTGCACCTTGTCCATTTAGATTAGATGTTTCAGTTAACTGATGATAGTTTCCCAGTTAACTGTATAGTTTCATTCAATTAGGGTTTAGGAATAAGATCTTGCATGCATTGCAAGACTTTAGTTGACTCAAGGTGATTTTAGGGTTGCCTACACCTTGAAGTCTATAAATAAGAGCTTTCAGCTCATTTGTATTTTAACCTTTGCTTGATAGCATACATGTTGCGCCTACCTTGCCTGTAGTATTGCTATTATTGTATCTGTTCAAAGAGTAATTGTTGTTATAATAAATTGCTGCGCCTACCTTGCCTTCATATTATTGTTATGGTGTTTATTCGACTTTAGTTAAATGGGGTTGCTGGTTTGATCGTTATTGCATGCGTGTTGCGTCTATACAATCTACTGTCCCTGTTGCTTACCTTTTGTTTTGTTTATTATAAGCCTATTCAAAAGAGCAAATAGTTGCGCCTACCTTGCCTTCATGTTGCGAAACTGTACTCAAAGCTTATCGTATGATGTGTGTTATAGTAGATTCATTCAGCCAAGCAGATAGTTGCGCCTACCTTGCCTTCATGTTGTGAAGTTGTACCAGGTTTACCGTTCATTTGTTTGTTTTAATAAACTTCTTCCCAGATTAGCAAATAGTTGCGCCTCCCTTGCCTTCATGTTGTGAGCCCGCACCTGAAGTTTATCGTATAATACATTCCTGCTCCATTTCCTCATGCTCTGTTTCTTGAGGAAACTGGATAGATTTAAAGAAGTTAGCTTAGTTGTAGTTACATGATCTGCGAAACGCCGAAACCAGAAAATACTTAGCAGCAATGTTCTAGGTTTTCTTAACCTTGTGCCTCTACCAACTGAAAACAAAAGATAGGACATTAGTTTAGTTTTCTATTTCATGCATTCCAGCACAACGAGGGAGCTTCCCCTCCTAATTTGAAGAGCACTCATTGCATAGTGTGCATAGCTGTATGTACAAACTCACACTCTAGAGGTGTTAGTTCTTATGCCAACAGTTTTCTGGCGCCCACCGTGCGGCACGAGGCAAGAAAACTTCAAGAAAAGCTAAACGCTTTTATTTCACGGGAATGACACTCTGGCATCCGATTGCATGATCCACACAGAAGCAATGGATGACAACAACAAAGATGCTGGCAGGAGACGTTCACTCCCATTACCTTGGGGTAATAATATTGGACCTTTGGCTTTTCAGGTAAATCATGAATTACCTAAAGGGTCAAGGAAGCGCTTTCCACAGTTTGACGGCGATGGAACTCAACACCCGAAGGATCATTTTTCTGCGTTCACAACGGCTTGCGCCATCTTGCACGTAGCACATGAGGACATCGCGGTGCGTCTCTTTGTCGAGACTCTTGCGGGAAATGCTGTCAACTGGTTCAATCACCTGGCACCAAGCAGTATCACAAGCTAGCCAACTATGAGCGAGAAGTTTTTGGCGAGATTCAAGCCCGCTGAAGACAATCACCTGTTGTTCGTCCAGCTTACAAATTCAAAGATGGAGCACAACGAATACATGAGGGATTTTGTGGCAAGATTTAATCATCTTGTTACAAGAATTTCTTTTACACTTGATCCATCACCGGAGATTTTGATAAGCTGTTTCATAAATGCTCTTCCATCAGAGATAGCCTTCTTTCTCAAGACGGCACAAGCGATAGAATTGAAGAGTGCGCAAGAACATGCCATCAAGTTGGAGGACAATATGATCACTTCCGGCCTGATGAAGACAGATTCTATTAGATCTCTAGTTCAGCAACCGTACCAGCCAAAAAGTGACAATTTTCAGCCACGGTTGCCAACATCTCCACCAAGACCAATGATTGAAGCTGCACACCATGCAGTATTTTGTTGTTTTCATGACACCGATGCACATACCGAATTCACGTGTCCAAAGAACCTAAGAATGATCCAAATCATGGGATACAATGAAGCTGCTCCCAGTTCTAGTTTTGTACCAACACCAAGTTCGAAGGTTGTTTTACCACAAATGGACAACTTCGATGGCGACTCCACTACAGGATACTTTGATGAAGAACCCGTAAATCAAGAAGAAGAAGAAGAATACCGCCAGTACGCTCCTTCTGTATTTACACGTGCTCAACGCTTAGAGGCACAGAAAGAAGAGGAAGAAAGGCGGAAATCAAACGAGAAGGCTAGAGAAGTGTTTCCCACTTCTAAACTCAAATCTTCACAAGAGATTACTATGCCAGTTGCTCAAGAGACGTCTTCAGCAAATTTTGACATTGTAGCTTCCATGATGAAGACCAAGGTACAAATCTCTCAAATGGAATATCTTCAGGACCATCCAGAACAACTAGATCAGATTCTCAAAGTCATAAAGAAGCAGGTTGCACTCAAGTCATCTATTCTAGCAGAAGCAAAGCCTGAAATGGATCCTGGTAATTGTGTGACTCTGTCAGAAGTAGAAATTGAAGAACAAGAAATTGCTTGTTCTGAATAGAGACCAACAGAGGATACAAAGTCATGGACAATACAGTTGGATGGAGATTGTTTAAATACAGTTTCAAAAGAAGGGGAATTGATCATCTCCCCTAAAGGACAATTGTACCCATTCGTGCAATTGGAATTCACTAAAGGTGAAAAGGAGGTGCTTTTGCAAGGCCTCAAAGATGCCAAAGACATGGGAATCAAATTCCTATGTGTTAAAGGTGATGTAGAGCTGATCGACGAGCCGATCAAAGGATATTTTCAGATCAGAAAAGATCACCTACGGCATTATAGAAATCGAGTTTGGAACTCGATTGATTGGTTTGAAGAGTCCAACATTCCAAGGATGGACGATAGCAAAACTGATACCTCAGGGGTATCAGCTTTCCCATTTGCATCATATTCTAACTTTTGTAAGAGTATCTTTGCATGGATATATGAAAACCTGAGGATCTTCATTCCAGAAGGATTGCTTCCTACAATGCCCATCAAAAGATAAGTAAAGCCTTTCAGGCAGAAACAACATCGGTGGGAGGCTCTTCCTGCTGCCATGCAGCGAACAATATTCAAAGCACTTCAACCCTCCGGGGCAGGAGTAATTTTTGTAAGTTTTATAAATACTTTTTATGCTTTATCATAATGTCGTATTGTGTTTCCCCGTTCAGTGATGTTTTGTCGTGTTTTAGGTGATTAAAATAGGTAGTCTTGTTGTAGGTGATTAGGATGAGTCCAAGTGTATTAGGTGATTAGGAAAGAAAGTCCCAACTCCAATGCCCAATGTTAAAGTCACTGGTCTACGAAACGCAGAGATTCCTGAATTCTCCTATGCTGTAAGTATCCGACATGGTCACTAGACGGAGCCTAATGTTGTACCCAAACCAAAATGTTTTGCTTCATTAAGGCATTTTGCTTAAAATGGTCTAAACCTTGTAAAAGTGGCGTCAAAACTCAATTTTTGGGCAAATAAAGTATGGGCTTTGAGTCAATGTCATGCCACGGAGATATTGGCAAAATTTGAAAATTTTGAAAATTAGGGTTTCTGAAATCTATTTTTAGCTCAAAACCCTAAAAAATAGGAACTTGTCAGAATTGGCTGAAATTAATTTTGATTGGCTTATTTCACATCACGATCACAGTGGTTAAGTCAATTTCAGTTAAAAGTCAATTTAAGGCTGGTGGGTAATTATAACTTTTTCAGGAGAAAAGTTAGGACCTCTAAGGTCATTAATGGCAGTTGGCCAGTATCAGGTGTTAATATCTAAGCCTGAAACTCAAAGAAGAACGCTCTACGATAAAAGATGTTGAAAATTATGCTTTTTGACGGAGGAGATTTTCAATGAGGTAAAAGTATTGTGAAATTGGCTAAGTCTGGAGGTCAAAAGCGCCACTCTCAACTAGGGGCGCCCATCATTATGGAACTTGTATTCAACTTTTTGTGAAATTTTCTACCAAGATGACTTCTCCAGTTTCCTGATAGCTTTGCAATGAGCTAGCCATCCAGTCCGACAGAGGAGTAGAACGCCTGAAAACGGAAATTCAGTACAGAACGAGGGAAATGCAAAGTAGATAACTTTGAAGAGAAAAAGGGCCCCTAGCATCTTTTTGAAGATTCAGATGAAGTCTTTTGATCAAGTGACACCCAGGAAGTTTGTTTCTATTTTTGGTCCAGCTCCGCGATGCATCTGTCCGCAGGTGAATCTGAGTTGCCGAGTTGCCGCCATCAGTGGTCAAATTTGAGGTTTCAGACTGGATCAGAGATTGTTTAGAAATCCAAGGGCGCCCAAGGTTTTAAGACCTTTAATGAAATCTGTTTGATGATTTCAGAGGTCCGTCTCATTCGTGTCAGTTCCAGCTTTTCGTTCCCTGTCTCAGCCGGTTTAGAAGATGTCTTGGCAATCCGCAGCCGGAAGTTCAATAATTTTTGCCAGTTGCAGTAAGGGATGACATTGATTGGGAAAAGCGCCCCTGGAGGCCAGGCGCGCCCATGATTTAGGAAGGTTTAAAGATGTTTTTATACAAAGTGTTCATTAGGAGCCTTTACTCAGAATTCAGTCTGCTCCGTAGTGAGCCAGTCAGCATGTTCTGAAGTTTTGTCAAATACTGGGAAACGTCAAGTGAAATATGGTCAAGTTATCAGTGAAAATGATGAAAATGCTTGAAAATATTCTAACACTGAGGTCAAAAGCGCCCCTGGCCCATCTTTTTGAAGCCTCAGATAATTGAATTTTGAATTGCCACCTCAAGGAATCTTCTTGTCAGATTCGGTCCTGCTCTTCATCGAGATTGTCAGCCAATTGATCCAACGTGACAGTCAACCAGAATCAGTGATCGAACATGAGCTTCGTTTGAGGTTTTAGATTCTAAATTTTCAGAAAATGTCTAAGTAAGGAAGGACGCCTAAAGTCAAAGGTTGACTTTTTTGAAATTCAAAAGTAGAAGTGCACATGAAGAGAGTTTTCAGTTGCCAAATTTTGATTTTCAATTAAACTCTTTTTCAGGTCGACTTCTATTTTACCTATTTTTAGTCATAACTGGCTAAACTTAGTTTGCATGCATCAGTTAACTGAATCTTCAAGATGGCGCCCTAACTTGGGTTGGTTCTACATCCAGTTAACTGAGTTTGAAGCCAAATATAGCACAACGAGGGAGCTTCCCCTCCTAATTTGAAGAGCACTCATTGCGTAGTGTGCATAGCTGTACGTACAAACTCACACTCCAGAGGTGTTAGTTCTTACGCCAATAGTAAGCTTTTCAACGTTATAACCACCATATATCTTCTTCCATCTTGTGACCTAAGGCTAACAATTGATCACATATATCTTTGATCTACATCAAATGATCCTGCAAAGACATTTTCTCGTCCATCATGATCGAGAACATATTCTTCAAGAAAAAGGCCTTGCCTTTATCTGACGTCTCATACAGATCACATAGGGGCATCCAAATCTCCGTAGAGGTTTTTCTTGAGGGAACCTCCAAAAGCATTGCATCTATTACTGATAATTTAATGAGAATGATGACTTCACGATTACGCTCATCAAACTTGTCCTAGTCTTTACCCGCAATTGTTGGACGAGTGTATGTACCGAGGATGATCTGATCAAGGCATCTGTACTCGAAGATCGTGAGCATCTTTTGTTTCCAAGTGTTATAATTTTTGCCAATGAACCTTTGTTGCCTTCCAACATGATGTTGGACAATGAAGCCATCCCTCACGCAATCATGGAAAACAAAGAAAATTGTTGCCATTAGAAAAACTACTGAATTTTTTGGGAAAAAAATTGCAATGAGCAACAAAGTAAAAAAACCATGATTTAATAAAAAGAAACAGCAAACATCCTTGAAAAAATCTGCAAAAAATTCCAAAAATATCTGCAAAAATCCTAGAAAAAATCTACAAAATTCCGAAAAAAATCTACAAAAATTCTGCAAAAGAATCTGCAAGAATTCCACAAACAGCCATGATTTTCTACAAAAATCACCAAAAAAGAACTAAAAAATTACAATTTTTCTAAAACAATGTCAAAAAACAGGTCTTAAAATTTTGTGCAATTTTTAACTATTAAAAACCCACGAATTTTGTAAAAATAATCTGCCAAAAAAAATTACAAAAAAATAGACCCACGAATTTATTGAAAAAAATTGTCAAAAACCTTTGTACGAATTCGTACAGCTTCCTTTGGCACGTTCTTTTGTGTCTCTTGTGTGCAATTCGTCACTACCACAGCCCATAGAATTCACACGCTCACCAGCCCCAAGAATTTACAAAACCCAAGCTCTAATACAATATTACAAAAACAACACACATAAAGTTAACCAAGATAGCATAAAAATCTATTAAGAAATAAGGAGCAAAAGCATCCTTATATAGGATTACAAATATCTTATCCACAAAGGATAAAGATTACAAATATCTTATCCACAAAGGACAAGAATGACAACTCATAAGATTAGATTGACAACTCAAAGCAAAAAGGTAAATCTTATACATAGAGGATAAGGACGACAAATATCTTATCCACAAAGGATAAGGATAACAACTCATAGGAAAAATATCTAAGGTCAACATGACTTTATTAAAGAAGATTCCTAAAGTCTATCCTGAAAGTTAATTGGCCATTAGAATATAAAACATTACTTTAATAAACCTTTCATCAGCTTGCCATACATTTCAAAAGGCAGCCGTACAATTCAGGGAAGCTACATTTATTTTTGGTTAGTTTATTTTAGAATTTGATATAATATTTTTGTAGATGATAACCAGAATTTTGGATGATTGAAATAATATTTTACATTGTAATTTTTTGTGCAGTTTACCACCATAAATATTATAAGTTTCGAAGTTGATTTTCGTATTGTAAGTCTAGATGGCAATGTCACCAAGACATCAATGAAAGTATCTTTTAATTGATAAGTTTATTATGTTTTTAAAGTTCATTTATAGTAGGGTGCATAGTAAAATCTTTAAATTAAAATATCTCTATATTTCATGGTTTTTCAACTTGTAGAATTTGAGTGCCAAGTCCAAGGTACCTATGGTTTTACCATATATGTTCCATTTTGTGTACCACTAAAAATTGCATATTAAATTGTTAGCATGCTTTTGCATTTACTTGTCTTGTACTTGACTCAGCTCATTAATATTAGTCAAATTTGATCTGCTTGATTAATCATTCATTTAGATTAGCATAAATATTTATAGAGGGTAATCTATATCCTCCTATTCGATCTTATTAAACACCAAGATTGATAATTCTTTTTTCAAGAGAGATATTTCTCTACATTCTAGACCAAAGCTTAAAATTTGTAACAAAAATTGGAACTTGAAGTTATGAAATATTTCCTCTTTGTATAATATTGAAAACTACCCTCAAAAAAAAAAATATAAAATTACAAAAGGAAGAAAAACATACCCAAGTTGCCCAAGCTAGGCCTGTGAATATACCCTGAATAGTTGCACTAAATTGTTAGATGGAGATCAATTATCTCATTTTGAATGGTACTTGAGAAACTTCCAACCATTTTCATGGATAACAAACAATAGTAAACATACATAGGCAATAGAGGCACCCAACGCCATGCATAAGACATTATGCTCTCCCATGAAATGATTAAGTATTGGCAAGAAGAGAAGCTGGAAAGGTACATGCAAAAATTTTAGAAATGATTAGTGAAAACATTAAGAACATTCCAATGATATGACTAAAAAATCAAACTAAGGTAAGAATGATATGAATTTCAAATCATAATTTCAAGCATACATAAAAAGGAAGACAATGAAATAAAGTTATGAAATTTTGTAACAATTTAAAAAATAAAATGAAAATCTCTCAATACTATCTTCTCAAGACTTATAGATAAACATAACATATTTTAAAATCCAAAGTTCTTATATGGAAGTATATAAATCTCAAAATGATGAATGACAACAATGACAACTCCATGACTTCAATCGGTTTAAATTTGCCTTTGGAAGGGCCATATTGCAAATAATTGGGAAAAAAATATATATTGACCAAACAAATTTAAAGCAGTACATATGAAGAATGCCATGTAGTTGTATTCACTAGAATTGATGCTAAATCTAATAAATGAGGGACTAATCTACTATACAATAATTTCAATAAAAATGAATGAAAAGGTTGGCAAAAATAGATCTCGAAAAGCTAATATAGATAATCCTATGCAAAGAGAAGCAATGCTAACAAAATCTTAGATGTAGTAGAAAGAAATAATGGCACACTCACTATATAATAAGAGAGTTTACTCAAGGAAACCCTTTCAAGAAAAAATCCTTGCAAAGAAAAACTCATTGTATTAACTCAACATTAACAACTAAGTTACCGATTCATTGGAAAAAGGCCTGGATACAATTCGATTCGTACCAAATACGAAATTCGGGTACGATACCTCATGGATTCGACTAGGATACGAAACGATGCCTATGGATTCAAGCCGGATACGTTGGTTGTCTGCGGATTCGACCAGGATACGGCGAAAAAAATCCAAGGAGAATCTACGACGAATCCAGACGTGAAACCCCTAGTCTATGGAATAAAGTGTTTTTTTAGCATTTTTCAATCATTTTTTGACCAAATGTTGACTTCTAAATATTTTAATATTCATTGCAACCCTAATTTGTGCCTCCAAAACACACTAAATAGGTAAAAACAATCTCATTTAACAATTTGTGAATGAAAAACAAGTTTTTTTGCCTGCATTGCTGAATTTTCTCTCTTGCTTGCACAAGCTTGAATAGACTTGAAGGTTGATCATTGGTTGTTCAAAGTTGATTGTTGTGCTATTCCTAAGCACTTGCAAGTGTCCGTTCGTTGCCAAGAAGATCGTAGAGCAAGATTTCAAAAGAGGTAGGTTTCTTTGAAGTTTTTTTATTTTTTTCTTACATTTTTTTTAACAAATGAACTATTTTGTTTTGTTCTTATTGCTTTGTTGATTCTTCTCATTCTTTTAAGTTTTTTAGTTTCAAATTTCAATACCAAAATTATTTCAATTTGTCGTGCCTTAGGTATTACAATGGCATCCACTTCTAACTCCTCAAGCCAATCTCGTTTCAAAATAAATGCAACCTCTCCCCTTTGGAAATATGAAGAAATGGTTCAACAATGTCCTAGTGGTGGAGTATTTATTTGGATTTGTAGTCATTGCAAAGTTCGATATACGAGCTCATACAGTCGAGTGAAATCCCACTTGTGTAAGATCCTTGATAATGGCATCAAACCTTGTCCAGGCCCTCCAGAAGTTGATGGCAAAGGCCTTCCAGATGACGTAGCGTTGACATATATTGTTGAAGAAGAAAAAGTAGAGCAAAAAGTTGGTAGTCTTAAAACAAGCCATCCTTTGAGGAAAGGATCTCGATCCATGAAACCCCCTACACCACCACCTACTTATCTTCCACCTACACAAAGCCATCCATTTATGAACATCCCTCAAGAGCAAACTGTGCCCCTCATAAAATAAAAGATCTAAGGGACCGTTGGAAGCTTCATTTCAGGATGAGGCAAGAGAGATTGTTGATCAAGACATAGCAAGATGTGTCTATGCCAATGCATTGGCATTCAACGTTGTTTGTTCACCATATTGGAAAACAATGGTGAAATCTATTAATGAGGCTCCAAAGGGGTATAAGGGCCCAAGTTTTGAGAAGGTGCGTTGCACCTTATTGGAGAAAGAGATGAAACATGTAGCAGACTCTTTGAAGCCCATAAGGGATTCATGGATCGAAACAAGGGTGACCATCGTTTCTGATAGATGGAAAGATGCAAAAAATCACCCATTGATCAATGTTATTGTTGTGTCCCCTAAAGGGGCAATGTTTTTTAGAGCAATGGATTGTGAAGGACAGGTGAAAGATGGTCCATTTATTGCTAACATCCTTTGCCAAGCTATTGAAGAAGTGGGCCATCAAAATGTTGTGCACTTGTAACCAACAATGCCAAAATTGGTAGGGCTGCAGGGTTATTGATTGAGGAGAAGTATCCATACATTTTTTGGACACCTTGTGTTGTCCACTCCCTCAATCTAATGCTACAAAAAATTGGATCCAAAATTGAGTGGATCAAACAAGTGTATGCTGAGGGCAAAGACATCCAAATGTTTGTCACCAACCACCATATGACACAAGGAATATTCAGACAATTCTCAAAATTGGAATTGTTTAAGGTAAGTTAATTCTCAATATTTTTAAATTTTTAATTTTCTTTTAGTTTTAAATTTTGATTTTGTAAATAGTAAATTTAAATTATATTTTTATTTTGATTTTGATTTCCAAACAAGTTGTTGAGACCCATTTTGCCTCCAACACAATTGTGTTGAGACGACTTATAAAGTTCGTGAGGCACTTTGTGCCATGGTAATCAGCCCTAATTGGGTCATATGGAGGCAATCCAGCAGTGAAAGGGCAAATAGGGTCAAGAAAAGGATCCTAGATGATAGTTGGTGGGATCGTGTTGAGTACCTGGTTAGTTTCACTGAGCCTATATTGAGCATGATCTGTTACACAGACATGGATAGACCTTGTTTGGGAGAAGTATATGATGGCATCAACTCAATGATTGAGAATATGAAAACCATCATCAACTATAGGAAATCATGGTTGATAGATGGAACAAAATGACCACTCCATTGCATCTTCTCGCTTTTGCATTGAGTCCCAAATATTATAGTCCTGAGATACTTTCTACTTCATCAAGAGTTGCTCCATATAGGGATGTTGAAGTAGCTCAGGGGAAAAAGGCAGCACTTCATAGAATCTTCAGTGATCGTGACCAACGTGATCGAGTGAGAGCTAAGTTCATGGCTTTTGCATGCTCTGGTAGTGTTGATCAAAATATGGATGCTCTTCGAGACAAGGTCAGGGTGGATGCTCATAGTTGGTGGTACTTCCATGGGCAAGAATACATGCACCACCAACCTATTGCAATTAAAATTTTATCACAAGTAAGTTTTATATTTTGTAATTTTAATTTTAATTTATAATTTTATATTAATTAATAATTTTGTTTAGTTAAACTTAAGTTAAAAAATTTGTAACTCTTAACTATTTAATTTGGTCTTAATAGGTTGCTAGTTCATATTCTTCTGAGAGGAATTGGAGCACATACTGTAAGAGACCTAGTGTCTCTCAACCCCAACTGCTGATGAAGAATGCAATTTTTGTTTGGTGTTTTTTTGTTTTGTAATGTTTTGGTGGGTTTTTGCGGTTATATGATTTTTTTGTTGAATTTTATATAAGCAACCAGCTAGACATAATTCATTCCAACAACAAGAATTCGAGAATAATATTCTTCTAAATAGGCTGCAAATAACTTTTATTGATAATAGAACGTATACAAAGCATAACCCACATTAATACATGCTCAAGAATGTAATTATGAAGCTCTTATAAAATTCTGGAAATGAATTGCAAAACCTGGAATTAATTTGCAGTAGCTATAAAACCCTTGCATGGTATGGCCTTTTTGAAATACGTTACTTCTCCCCTTCACAATTAATGAAATGCCTCTCGAAAACCCTCAACGCAGCAAAGTAAACCCTTGTTTAGATTCCACAAATATGCAAGTATTGTAGCGTCTACTATAGTGCGGGAACTGTAGCGCAACACTATAGCATTACTGTAGAGGCACTATTCGCGGGTACTGTAGCAGTTTACTATTCACGGGTACTGTAGCAATTTACCAAGCTTCTAATCTACAAATGTTTATTCCTTGAAACCTTTGAAACCTTGAGTAGAACTTCCAAATATGCATAGATTTGACTTCTGAATAAAGCCAACTCAGAAGCAATCTTCAACTGAATCTCTCACAACCTCAGAATGCTAGACTATGAAGAGTTTTCGTTCTCCAAAGCCTGATAGTAACTAAAATCTGCAGAAACCCTTGTTTCATAAACTCCAAAGTTCTCCGAGAAGAAAAAGACAAATTAGAATAATCAACATCATAATGGTTCGATTTGTCTTTGGTGAAATATATATATTCTCCCAATAGGGTCGACCCTTCTCAAAAAGCAATTAAATGATATTTAATTCGCCTCTTTCACTTAGGCTATTTAATTAATAAATGGCGTCCCCTTTAATGAGTAATAAATACTCACTTAAATGAACATTTCACCCTTTTTATTATAAAGTCATTTAGTACTTTATAATAAGCCATTTAATTAATTAATAACTTTAATATTTCACTTAAAATGACTTTATAATATAAAGTCATAATAATAATCATTTAATTATTATTAAATGCTCCATTATTCTCCGTTTGCTCAACAAACTGCCAAACTGAGTCAAAACTGAGATAGCCAACTGAGCCAGGTGCCCTGCCAGAAATAGTAACCCTGATGACCTGACTTACTATAAATAGTAAGTGCCTAAATAACACTCTATAAGCATCTGCAAAGGTCCAAACCTAAATCAAAAAGTGAAGTATTGTCTCCAACCACCGAGTAACTGCCACAAAGGACCCTTTGTCCATAACTGTCAGCCTACGAGGGTCAAAAAGATAGGCTCACTCAACAAACAATGTTAGCTAAAATGGGGACATTACACATACTCCATCCACTCAATAAAACGCAATAGGCTACATTCAAAAAAGGTAGAGGACTTGGTGTATGTGCATTCAAACTTGCGCCTCCTTACACACAAGCAAAGTTCCTACAAAGAAGGAGACACAAGGAGGTGGGATTCTGAGCCACGGCAGCTTGACTTGGATGCTTCCACAAGTCACTTAGCTGCACTTGATATTGATGATGAGTATGAGCCTGAAGCAACTACTGAGTATGATAGTGGTAGTGTTAGTGCTAGTGGCAGTGCTTGTGCGAGTGCCACTAATGCTATTTGTGGTTCTACACAAAATGTAGCATCTAATGATGTTGATGATGCTGCTTTTTTTGATGACCAATATGATTCAGATTGATCAATGATCAATAATAGCTGATTGTAAACACTTGATATTTTATGTTTGAACTTTAATTTATAATTTTATATCATGACATTCGAGTAATCACTAATATTTTAATATTTGACTTAGTGACTATGAAAGTGGTGATGTATTTTTGCTATGTTATTAGACTATTAATATGGTGGTGTATTCTAAACTCAATTACTGCTGCAAATATGTATATATTTCTAATTTTTAAATGTTTTTTGTATTGCCGTACCCAACCCCAAAAATATTTTTGACCGAATCCCATACCGAATTCGCGTACCCGTACCTGAATCCAAAAACGAATCGATAACTTAGATTAACAACAAATATATTTCTCACTTATGATTAACCCTAATGCATGTGGAAGCATTTATAGGCACATCATTATAGGAAACTACTAAATATTATTACAATACAACAGCTATTAAAACATGAGCCAAAAGTCCACCTATAACAGGCCCTATACCCCATAGCTAACTCTGGCAACAGTGGCGCAGCAATTTTGCTAGCAAATAAAGGTTCAACAAATAAAGAACCTAAGGCTCTTATTTATAGAAACTCAAAGGAGTAGGCAACCCTAAAATCTCCTTGAGTTAACAAACAGTTCTTGCCAATCAGCAAGATATTATTCTATGTCTAAAAGTAGGTGAGCAAACAGTTAACTGGAAATCTACTTCAGTTAACTGAAACTAAACAAAAGTCAAACTGGAAGTCTACCTCAGTTGACTGACACCTAACTAAAAGTGAACTTATGTTACAAATGTGTCTCCAAAATAGACATCCACCTTTAAAGGAGATCTAAGATCCACAAATCGTGGGAGTCAATTAGACATCCTAGATCAATGGGATTTGACATGCATGATCTGTGGAGATCTGGAGTCAACTTGGAAAGAGGCATCAAGTTGACTTCAGTAATAATTAATGCTATTTGTAGGGTAGGACGTCCTCCCTTGGTGCTTTACACCTCTTCACCACTGGTCAACAAAGTCTCTATCCAGTCATTGACCTCTTTGGCCTCCGGGCAATTAATGCTCTTCAAGATGACTATGTGGTGTCTAAGCATTTCTTCACCCGTCGTAAGCTGCTGATGATAGGTTATGCATTGGGCAGCTGCTTCATCTAACTGGACAGACATGGCTGCAATTTTGGCTAATTTGCAGCCATTGGGATCTTCAAGGAATGAAGATCGGATGACATCCTGGAATCGTGTCTGCACGGTTTCAAGTTCCACATATTCTCCTCCTTCCCGCTGATATTCTAACTCGGGGAAGGATATTACCAACGTTCTTGCGAAGTTGATAATATTGGCGACGAAGCGTCTATAGTCAATCAGCTCCACAGAGTTGGCATCATAGGCTCTCACCTTGTATGCCACCTGTTCTTTCCACTCAAAGAGATGGTGTTTATTTTCTGTGGTCGTAACTGATTCATATGCTTGTTGCAAATCAGCAACTGTCGCCTCCTCTCTCGGCCTCTCTTGAGCTGCCTTTATATCTGACTTCTGGATTTCTGATCGAAGTCCATGTGCTCTGTCTCTCAGCTGATATGCTTCTGTCAACACACACCGCCCTTTGACAACAAACTCATCCACTTGACGTCTCAAGTGTTTACCGTATGTAATCAACTGATGATGGTTTCTTTCAGCTGGGAGATCCAACAGTCCTTGAGGCAAAGCCGAGGAGTTTGGAGTGTCATGTATCAAACTAGAAATGTACAACTTTAGCTGACGGATTTCAGCCTTCAAGGCTGCTTTGTCTTGTCCATCTTTTGTCATCCTTTCTTTGACACTCGCCGAGGCAATTCCAAGAAGGTCTGCCTCCACCTGTCGAGTGGTCTTTCCAAGGTTCACCTTTCAAAGCGTGAAATCCTCAACCCTCACATTATGTATATCTTTGTCTTCAGGTGGGGCAGCAGTCTCTATGATAACCTCGTTCTCTGCATTCTTTTCTACATGCGTCTGCTTCTTCAACTTCTTTACCGGCATGTCTTGTGGGACATGATGGAATTCAGAGAAGTCAAGCTGATAAGAAGGCCTCTCCCTCTTCCTCCCAAGCGAGCTTTCCAGCCAGATAGAATCTCGGCTAGCATCGCTGGGAGGAGGAACATAGGTCCCCTGAATGCTAGAAGAACGAGACTGTGCCGTGGCAATGTCTCGTGGTGGCGAGTCCAAATCAATAGGACTTTGTGACCTCTGTGATGGTGGTGAAGTTGGTGGCTCTGTTTCTATCACTGGCACCGCTTCTGCTGCAACTTCTTCTACAATGGTTTCCATCTCTACAGCGATTATTTCAATCACTGGTTCTTGTGTAGTTGCAGCGGTCTCAACTGTCTCAGGCAAATTGGTGGCTGTCTCCACCTGTACCTCTTGCCGGCTTGTGCTGGCAATTCCTTTTCTCCCCCATGTGCTCCCTGACATCCGCATTCCTTCTGGAGGAAAGCTCATCTTCTTCTGTCTGGGTTTCCTCCTAGACGTGGAAGGTAGTGTAGACTGAACCGCTGGCGGCTCTGATCGGGGAAGTACTACCTTCCTTGTCCTTTTACTGTCCAGGTAGAGTTGACTGTGTCGAACTACTCTACCCGTTCTTTCCTCAATAGACGTACTCTCTTTCGCGTACCAGTCTACTTTGCCGAGTGGTTGTGAATCCACTAAACCCGTGAAGAAGGAAGAAAGAATAACTTCTTCTTCGTCCTCAGATAAGCCCTCGATGTCTTCTGACATGAATTCTGCAATCTGCGAGAGCTTGAATCTGCTATGGTTCCTTCTTCTCACTTCGAACTCATCCTCGCAGTTGACCCAAAAATCTTCCATGAAAGGTTCATGTGATGATCTTTGCTCAAGGTGAGCTGCGAAGATGCCTCTGGGGTCATAGGATGGCCTCCTGTCGATGAGGTACTTGAGATTAAATCTCACTATTTCTTGGCTTATCAACCTTGCATCGGCTGCAGTTCTGCATCTGTAGAGTCCCATCTGAAGAGGAAAGTTCACTGCAGCCTTTTTCTTTACGCGAAGGTAAGAGTGAACCTCGGCCAATTGCCTCAGGAATTCCATGAACACTACCCTATCTGAGGGGTAACGTGGCATCATGGCGGGGTGGCCATTATAGCCATACACGCGTATGTAGGTGAAAGTGGGGAATTGTATGAACCAATCCGCCCAGTCCACCATTGCTGCCTTAGCTGCTGGTGAAATACGCACGTGCATCTCATGGTCTAGCTCGTGCACGGTGTGCATAGTAAAAAGGTCATTTATCCTTTTGAAATGTCTTTCCGCTAGAGTGAACTCCAAGCGAGGAAAGTATTCTTGTACCTTTTGCACACCCAGGGTTCCCACAGTGTTTAATGTTCTGAAATCGCCTTGGAAGGCTATCAGGTAGACCAGGTATGAACACATGTGGAAACGGTGCTCTTCTAGAAACCGGTGAATTGTTGGTGGAGTGTGTCACTGATCAGGGAGGCCCAGTCGTAACGTTCTTTTCTGCTGATTATCTTGCCAATAATGTAGAACATCCACGGCTGGAAGGATTTTCCCTCCTCTTGTCCAGTGACTCTGCTGAGTAGGGTGATTAGCACTCCGTACTCGTCTTTGAATTCTCCTCTACCAACCAATCTGGGCAAGCTGTTTCTCTTTGTTTTCAGCCAATGTTTAGCCATTATAAGCGAACACTTGTCCTTCGAAGCCTCGAATGCCTTTTCGCATTCTGTCACTGATATGACCTTCTTGGTAGGGCATGGTGGAATTGCAAAACAAGTCTCTATGTCTACCGGCTTCAAGCTGCAAATCACCCTCCCGTCTACTGACAGGATCTCTCTTGTAGTCGGGTTGTAATGCTTAGTGCAAGCAATTACAAGCTCGATGCTTTGTAAGGTGATTGGAATAGATGCTGCTTGAAACAAACCGGATTCTTCGATGTTCTGCAATGTGATTTGATTCATGCCCTCCAAGTCTTCAGAACTGACCTCTGGATTTTTCTGCCATAAGTCTGTATCAGTCGTTTTCAGGTAATCATGGTATAAGACCGTTTTGGTCTTGTATTGTACCTGAGAGTACTGCATTCTGAAAACCTTGAATATTGACTGGGCACTTGACCCTGTTCTGACACTTTTCTGGAACTGCTAAAAATAGCCTCGCCGGGGGTAGTTTTTACGAAAACTTTGAGACATGGGTTTTGTTAAGAATGATTTTCTAAATAGACCCAGATCGTCAGAAATTTGAAAAAACGAGTTTTTCTTTGACATGCAAGAGCCCTTCGGTGGCAGAGGCAGCAAGGGCACCAGAAAGTGATTTTTCTCGAAAAAATCTAACACATGGGTTTTGTTCGTGCTTCAGAGCCAAACAAACCCAGTTTGTCCGTTTTTCAATATTATGACTTTTTCCGGAAACCCTAAAAAATAGGGGCAGCAGGGCTACTTTTTCTGAAAAAATCTACCATGTGGGTTTTGTTGAAAAAGCTGTGCTGATCATACCCAGTTGGTCAGATCTGTGAAAATCTGTCGTTTCCTGTGACATGCAAAAGAAATATAGACAGAAGTAGAGGAAGTAGACAGAAGATGGATTGGAAGTTATAAACTGCCACTTTGCAATAATCTGTCTCTGGAAGCAATCTTGGGAGAAGAATGCTTTTACTGCCAATGATCTTCAAAAATATTGAAGATCCATTCAAAACCCCTGCCAGATCTTGAAAACTTGTTCTTGGGAGCTACTTGATGTTTTATCCTTCAACCTGCAAAAAGAATAATGAGGAAAGGGACGCCTAGCATGAATATAAGGCAATTAGGGTTAAGATCCACAAAGTATGGAAGATAACTCATCATTCAGGCCTGATTTGGAGTTCCAAAAGATGATTTCCACTGATTGTGGAGTGTTTTTCTCTTTTTTGGCTCCAAATTTGCTAACTCAAGTCAACATTTCTGTTTGACTTCTTTTAGGCGTCCAACCTTGAGTTTGATCATTTTTGTCTATTTTGCAAGCTGAAGTGCTCCCGTTTGATCTTCGATTCAGGTTACTTAGTTGATCTCAGGCAGTGTCCGACAGTTCTGTTGTCGAGGCGGGATCAGTATGATTAGATATGCCTGGGAGAGATTAACTCAGAAAACTGAGTTTAGGTCTCCAGAAAGAAGGGCGCCTTTCCTTGAAAGGGGCGCTTTTGACAATGCCTTAGTCAATTTTCATTGACTTGTTCTTCGTTTTGACCTTTTCAAACCCTTTTTGCTTTGATCTGACGTTCCCGATGTTTGATGAATCAGATGATTCTGCTTGACGATGCGTCGGGTAGCTAGTTCAGTCTTGTTCACGATGCCTGACTTTGTAGTGGAAGCTGGCAAGTTTTGGGCCTCCAAACTAAAGGGCGCCCCTGGTCAGCAGGGGCGCTTTTAGCTTTTGCTTGGTTTCATCTTGGTTGTGGATTGCCAGTCTTTGACCTTCTCCATCAGTCGATTGATTTGTCGGAAGTTCTTGCTGATAGTCTCGTTGACGAGATAGGTCATAGCTGAGAAGGTCATCCTGGGAGGCAGTGAAGATTTTGGCTAAATCTGGATACCTTTAGGAAAGGGCGCCTTTCCTTGAAAGGGGCGCTTTTAGCCATGCCTTAGCCATTTTCTGGCTTATCTTTCCAGTTTTTCAAATTTGGCTTTTTCTGCTTGATCTCACCTCGTGATCGTCTGGTGTGTCTTATGGACTTGCTGTTAGATTGATCACGTAGCCGGGAGGAAGCTAGAAAGATATCATGTATAGAGCTGCAACTTTTGGATTCATCCGATGTCTGCAACTGAGGGGCGCCCCTGGCCAACAGGAACGCTTTTACCTTGAAGCTCTCTGATTTGGCACTTCTGTCGTCAATGGATCCTCCATACTTCGCTGACGGTTGGTCAATGATCCCTGAATCAGATGATCTTGCTGATTGTTTCGTTGTCGAGCCAATATGAAAGTGAAGAGGATGACTATTTTGACAATGCCAAATGATTTGATATGCCCTCTGAGGTCCAAGGGCGCCTTTCTTCAAGAGGGGCGCTTTTAGCCACTGTAGACTGTTTTGCCTTGGTAGACAAAACGTGCACCTTCCAGACTTAGCCAAATTTTGGCCTTTTCTGTTTTGAGAATCTCCTTCGTTGAACGGCGTCATTTTCATCCTTTTCCACCATGGTTTCTTCGTTGAAGCTTTTGAGGTTTAGCTTTCAGCACCTGGTACTGGCCAATCTGCCATTAATGGCTGCGAAGCTCCTAACTTTGTTCCTGAAAAATAGAAATAGACCCACCAGAGTAAAACATAATTTTTGATAATTCTGACTTGATCAGTGTGATCGTGAAGGCAATTAATCCTATCAGAATTATTTTCAATCATTTCCGGGAAGGTCCTATTTTTTAGGGTTTCCATAAAAATAGGGGTGTAAAACCCTAATTTTCGTTTTTTTCAAAATTTTAACGATAGGTTCCTTGACAGAAACCCACAAAGATTTCATATTTGGTTTGACCTAAAACATACTTTCGATGGCATTTTTACATTTTTTTAGCTCAATTTAAGCAGAATGCCAAAAATTTCATTTTGGGTATAACAAGTAGAAAATGTGAACTTTTGAAACTTCAAACTGTAATAATATACATTTCAATCTGCACTTGAATGGACAAATTTGTTTTAATTGCATTCTTAAGTACAACATTCATCTGGCAAGTTACATACAAATAGGTTGGGAATAAAATATGACTATAAATAGAACCTACTACTAGAAGTGGCTAAATCAGTGAATTGTTTAAAGGATAACTACTCTCCTTGAACATTTTGTAATTAACGTTTGAAAGTAAACAATGCAAGAGTTTGCAAATTCAAAATTTAATTATAATCATTAAAACCTGCAGTTGATGTTTGATTTGTTTATTTTAGATTCTCTAGTACAACATTCATATTGACTATTTTCCCCATTTACTAAAGTCAAAGAAACCAATTCCCTTGCCAAAGAATGAATTATTATACATTCACCAAAGCATTTTAATCCATGCCTTTCAATGTGACACAAAATGAAGCAAAAGTGTAGTAGAACCGCTCTTCAAATTAGAAGAGAGAGCTCCCTATAAATAAAATATTCAAAACTAACCTAATCTATAGAATATGCACTTGTTACTCACAATTTTTATAATGTTTTTTGGAGAGTTCCACACTCATGTTGAATAATATTATAATACTATGTGTGTATCTTTTTCGATTCACCTACGGAGATGCTCTTTAACTCAAGGCAAGAGACTAAGCAACGCAAATACACAAAAATTTGAATAGGTTTACACAACAAAAACATGGCATATCGAAAGGAAACAGCGCATACAGAGATACAGTGATTACACTTCTCTAAACTTCGCAATACAAAACCTGCAATGTTTAGAAAACAATTCAATTTACTTCATCCATATAAAAAAAAAGATATTACAAGTTAATATGAGAATTGAATACAAAGATTCAAGACCTAACTTAATCATCACTGCAATAAAAAGCACTCAGTAATTATTAAGCAATGCTTGTCTCATAAAATCACAAAAGATATAGAATATGAACAATTTCAACAAGCATAAAAATTACCATTAAAAAACTAAGTGCAAAATGATATTTATTTATCACTTCTACAAAGCAGTGCATGAAAATATCAAAGAAATTAACTACATTTCTACTCTATAAATAATTGATTGCATAAAATGTAATCTTTATTAGAAAATATCCCATCTATTCATTCTAAATCCAAAACCAGCAATCTCTAATTAAGTTGTCAATTGGAATTATTACAAACTTTCACTTAAAACTTATTAGCATTTTAATCCGCACCTTTCAGTACAACACAAAATAGAATAGATGTAACTAGAAGAAGCTCCCTATAAATAAAAAATAAAACCTAAAACTCTAATTTGAACAATATGTGCTTGCTTATAATTCTACAACTACACGCTTATACTACTCAACTAAAGGCTAGAGATTGGGTAGTGCAAGTAAACAAGGAAAGAATTTGTTTACTTAACACAAAAACTTAGAAATTTGAAAAGAAAATAGCACATACAAAGCTAGGACTTCTCTAAACTTTGTAATACAAAATCTGCAATGTTTAGAATATAATTTAATGTCATGTCCCCTTTTCAAAAAGGGAAATAATTATAATAATATTTTAAGTAGGCCCAATCACTTTGTTTTCAAAAGGGGCAACTTAAATATTATTATAAGGCCTATGTAATTTTGTAAAAAGTGTTATTAACACTTACTCATGATCTAACTCAAAAAAGTGCCCTTTTTGTAATTTAAAAAGTATTGTTAAATAAGTAAAAAATAAAATAAAAAAATAAAATAAAGGGCCTAAAAGGGCACACATAAGGAGAGGTCAAGGATCATTTCAACCATCATCTATTTGCCATTTTCACTTTTCTTTCTAAATTGGAGTTTGTAGCATTCAAGAAAAAAAAACCCTTTTTGTTTCAAAATTTGGATTTGAGGACGAAAACCCACTTAACCCTTCAAGGTGATTCCATTTGAGAATTACATTTCGGCTGAATTGTTTGTTGCAGATCAAACAAATCTTTTGGTGCTCATTGTGGATCACTGAATTGTCATCAAGTACTGTTGATTTGCATCATTCTAAGACTGCACCCGTAGTGGAGTTGTTTTTGGTCTTTTTCTAGCCACCATCATCAAGGCACCTAGAGTTTGGATGGTTGTTTGCTGTTTTGGATATTCCAACACTTGAACTAGCTGTTCTTTGAAGTTTCCAGCCATTATTGTTATCATTTTTAGCCCTCTAAGTGGCTACACCAACATATTGTGAAAGTTTTCAGCCTCCCTTGGTGTTGCACCTAGGGTTTAAGTGGATGATTTATGTTGTAAATCATAATCAATCTTAGCATTTTCTGTTTATTGGAGAGTTTCTTAGTTTTCAGCTTTGGCGGAGGAATTCTCAAGCATCTATCACTGTTCCAACAGCTGCTGCATCATTTGAAAGCCACTGTACAGTCCTAGCATCATCCATACAACATTTATTTACTTAGATCTGCATTCATTACAGTCTGATTTCTCATTATGCAAGCCACCATACACACACCTTTGCTAAAATTCATTGTTTGGGCCCCCATTCATTTGTAAGTGAAATTACATCATTTTTTGTTGGTCTTTAGCTGATTATCAGTTGTTTCAGTACCTGGATATTGATGATGGTTGTAAACAGCCCCTTGTTGCTATTATACCTTTTATTTTCTTGTACTTTGTCAATTATTGAGGGTTTATATTGTTGCAATATAATCTATAACTAATTGTGAGGTTGCATAAAAAGCTTTCATATTTGTATCAGCTAATAATAGTTCAGATCTGCTATGTACTTGTTTAATTTGCACTTGAGGATCTCTAAAAATACAAATCAGTATTGTAGGATATTGTATTCATTGTTTAGAATTGCACATTTGGTTGACAAGGGTTTGCAACAATCATATTTTGTTGATCATCATTAATTTCAACCACATTTTGGCATTTACAATTGGATGTTGATATTTTTTATAATTTCAGCTTGCACATTGTTTGAGATTTCGTTTATTTTCCTAAGATTGACCGATTTGGGGATATTACATTCAAATATCTTTCATACAAACAAACAAGATATTATGAGTAAACATGGGAATTGAATACAAAGCTTCAAGTTTCAACTTAATCGTCACTGCAATACAAAGCCCTCAATAATTATTAAGTAGTGTTTGACTCATAAAATCACCTAAAACATTGAATACTTCAACAACAATTTCAGTAACAAGTAGGTAATTAATAATCTATGTATAAATGGCACTTAATTGTAAAGTTTACAAAACATTACATGTGAAATAAATTTAGAAAAATTTAATAGACTTCTACTCTAGGAATAACCTAATTGCATGCAATACAATATTTATTACACTGCTAATATAAGTTGTCACAAACTATCACTTAGAACACACATATATGACAAGAGATCCAAAAACAGACTTTTAGATAAACAACTCTAAATGATTTTGATGAAACTTTCTTTGTGTTGATCATAACAAAATTTTGAAGACTCACTAAAACTATGATAATCCACTTAACAATTCAAATTAAGCCCCTTTTCTTCGATTGATCTCACTGCATCAAAACCTAGCTAGAACCTGCGATTTGAAAACTTTGAAAAACCTTAGACATTATCTTTGTTGAAAGCCTTGCTTTTCCTAGTGTTTGCCTGTTGGCGTAAGAACTAACACCTCTGAAGTGTGAGTTTGTACAGACAGCTATGCACACTACGTAATGAGTGCTCTTCAAATTAGGAGGGGAAGCTCCCTCGTTGTGCTGGAATGCATAAAATAGAAAACTAAACTAATGTCCTATCTTTTTGTTCTCAGCTGGTAGAGGCACAAGGTTAAGAAAACCTAGAACGTTGCAGCTAAGTATTTTCTGGTTTCGCAGATCATGTAACTACAACTAAGCTAACTTCTTTAATATCTATCCAATTTCCTCAAGAAACAGAGCATGAGGAAATGGAGCAGGAATGTATTGTACGATAAACTCCAGGTGCGGGCTCACAACATGAAGGCAAGGTAGGCGCAACTATTTGCTAATCCGGGAAGAAGTTTATTAAAACAAACAAATGAACGGTAAACCTGGTACAGCTTCACAACATGAAGGCAAGGTAGGCGCAACTATCTGCTTGGCTGAATGAGTCTACTATAACACACATCAAACAATAAGCTTTAAGTACAGTTTCGCAACATGAAGGCAAGGTAGGCGCAACTATTTGCTCTTCTGAATAGGCTTATAATAAACAAAACAAAAGGTAAGCAACTGGGACAGTAGATTGTATAGACGCAACACGCATGCAATAATGATCAAACCAGCAACCCCATTTAACTAAGATCGAATAAACACCATGACAATAACATGAAGGCAAGGTAGGCGCAGCAATTTATTATAACAGCAATTACTCTTTGAACAGATACAACAATAGCAATACTACAGGCAAGGTAGGCGTAGCATGTATGCTATCAAGCAAAAGTTAAATTACAAATGAGCTTAAAGCTCTTATTTATAGACTTCAAGGTGTAGGCAACCCTAAAATCACCTTGAGTCAACTAAAGTCTTGCAATGCATGCAAGATCTTATTCCTAAACCCTAATTGAATGAAACTATACAGTTAACTGGGAAACTATCATCAGTTAACTGAAACATCTAATCTAAATGGACAAGGTGCAACATGCACGTCCTTATTGAAAGCAAGTCAACTGGAATGCTATCATCAGTTGACTGAAAGATCTAATCTAATCTCCAAGTATATGTAGATGTTTCCAAGAAAGACATGCATGCAATGTATAACAGCAAGTTAACTCGGAAAGAAGCCTCGAGTTAACTACTTCTGATGACTCATCATTGTAAACAACTGCATGATCTAACTGAAAATCTACTCCAAGTTTATCATCTCCTCCAGGAATTTATCAATAGTATCATCATCTGGCACTTTGACGCTGTCCACGATGATTAACTGCTTGTCCAACTCTTTGTCTCCATCTCGGATCTCCCTCTGACTATCTCTAACCTCTGTGGTCACCTTTTTGAAACTGATAGTCAGCATTGTAAACTCCTCCATCTTGGACGCCTCTAGTCCTCCACATAGGTTATCACGAACTAATTCTTCGAACTCAGCTTGAACTGCCTCTAACTCGGCGTAGGTACCATCCTCATGCCGATAATGACATGGGATCTGAGTGATGTACTCGCTGATGAAACGAAGAGCTGCAACAACCTTTTCCTGAATCATGCTCATCTTAGCAGAAATCCTGTCATATGTCTCCACCCTGCAAAGATATAATTCTCTCCAAGTGAAGACCTTCTTCTGATCTCCATCTGCTTCAATGGCGTCATAGATTCCTGCAAGCTGTGATATCAAAATCAGGTCCTTCGGCTTACGCTCGGCTATGCAAATCTCGAGCTCCTAAATTCTCTGGCGAAGACTATGTGCGTCAACCCTCAACTGATATAGCTCTGTGAGGAGGTGTCGACCAGCAACAATAAAGTCTTCAATCCAGGTATCCAGTAGCTTTCCTCGATTAACCAAGTGTTGAATCCTCTGCTGCTCTGCGGCGGTTTCTCGAAGTTGTGGGAGTAAAGGTGCTTGACCCTCGTTGCCATGAAGCAAACCCGAGATGTACTTGCGAAGTTGTCTGATTTCAGCCTTGAGAACTGCCTTATCCTCACCATCTTTCATGACGCGCTCCTCTAGATTACTCGCGACGACTCTGAATAGATTCACGTCGGTGTGTCGAGTATTCTTACCCAGATTAGTTTTGACGAAGGTAAAATCACCAACATCAACTTCATCCAAGTATTTGTCTTTTGGAGGAGTAGCAAACTCTATGACGATCTCTGCCTCAAGATTCTTCTCAATATTTATCTGCTTTCTGGCCCTCTTATTCAACCTGTTCTGATAGGGCTCACAAAACTCAGACAAATCAAGATTATATGAAGGCATACGCCTCTCCCTCTCCAATGACTTCTCAAGCCAAGATGAATAAGGAATACTGTCCTCTCAAGGTGGAGTCGTTTCTACTGTATTAGCTGCTGGCAAATCCACTGGTATGCAGGTCTCATGTATCGAAATCTCAGGCTCCGAATCAATATCTATGGGAGATGAGTGCGCCGAAAAAGGTGAACCTGGAGATGACAAACCGGCCTCAGTCTGAATAACTGGCTCTGGAAGTACTGTCTCTGCAACTGGAAGTGTTGGGTCTTGAGGTACTGTCTCTACAACTGGAAGTGTTGGCTCTTTCTCAACCTGTTTCCTTTTGGTGATGCTTTTTCCTTTTGAATTAATTCCCATCTTAACCCCTTCAGGCAGCCTCATAGTAACCTTGACTCGAGGTTTAGCTCTGGAAGTAGAAGGTAAAGAAGAAACTACCACTGCTGGCGGCTCTGTAACTGGGATCACCCTTCGCTTCCGCTTGCTCTCAAGGAAGTACATGGTGGTTTTGATAACAGACCTGGATAAGTCTTTCACTGAAGTGTTCAATGGAACATACCAATCAGGTTGGCAAAGTGGCTAGCGAGCAACTTGGTCTCTAATGAATGAATGAAGTAGTATCTCGCCATCATCATCAGACAAACCTTTCATATCCTCTGACAAGAAATCAGCAATCTGTGGAACAGTAAGCCTACAATAATGACGACGGCGCACCTCAAATTCATCCTCACAATTGACCCAAAAGTCCTCAAGCGCTGCCGAATGTGAAACATTTCGCTCCAACCTTGCTGAATAATGACCCAACGGATCATAGGCACGCTTCTGAGGAAAACACCCAAGCTGAAGTTTCTCTAACTCGTGTGCCATTAACTTGCAATCAGCAGCTGTTTTGCATTTGTAGATACCTAACTCAAACGGAAAGGTGAAAGCTGGCTTATGTCGATTGCGAAGAAAAGTGTGAACCTCATGTGCCTGTCTCATGAACTCCATGAAAAGAACCTTATCCGATGGGTACCTCGGTAGCATCAGAGGCTCTCCTGTATATCCATATACACGAATATATGTGAAAGTAGGAAATTGGATAAACCAATCTGCCCAACTTTCCATTGCTGATTGTGCCTCTGTAGAAATCCTCACATGCATCTCGTTATCTAAATTTCTGACTGTTCTCATAAGAAAGTGATCATTCACTGCTGTAAAGTCCTGTTCAGCTTTCGAAAACTCCAACTGAGGGTAGTATTCGTACACTCGCTGAACACCCAGAACTCCATCGGTCTTTAATAATTTAAAGCTGCCTTGAAATGCAACTAAGTAAACCAGAAAAGTTACCATATGGAATTCGTGAATCTTTAGGAACTCTGTAATCTGCTGGTGAAGACACTCGCTGATAAACATGGCCCAGTCAAATGTTTCTTTTTTATCAATAACTCGTGAGATGAGGTAGAACATCCATGTTCGGAAAACGCTTGCGTCTTCAGAACCTGCTAACCGGTTAAGGAAATTTATCAAAATAGCAATCTCGTCCTTGAAATCCCCACGTGCAATCTTCCTTGGCATGTTGGTTTTCTGAATTTTCAACCACCGTTGAGCTACTTTCTTCTGTGATCTATCCTTGTCCTCCTCCCATATTCTGTCACAATCTGAAATGGATACAGCGAAATGATCTGAACGTGGAGGAATAGAAAAACATTTTTCTACATCCCTCGGCTTCAGGCTACAAATAATCCTTCCATCTGTCGATCTGATTTGTCTGGTAGACGAGTCATAATGCTTGACACAAGCAAGTACGAACTCAAGATCAAAGACTGAGATAGGAATGGACGCCGCTGCAAATATCCCTGAACGTTCAAGATTTTTGATTGTAGTACTGCTGATACCCTCCAATGAGTTCAGATTGACGATGGGAAAAACATGACTTAAGTCGGTATCGGTAGTTTTCAGAAAGTTATGAAGAAAGACCTGTTTGGCCTTATAATCTATGGGATTATACTGCATTCTGAAAAACTAGACTTTTGACTATAAAGTCGGGTATGTTTGGACAACTTTGGAGAAACTGAAAAAACTCGAGGATAGGCTAAAAATAACAAGGGGAAGTGAATTTTTTCGAACAAATTCTAAGATATGGGTTTTGTGCAGAATCAAATTCTAATGCAACCCAAAATGTCAGAATTTCGAAAAAATGGGATTTAGGCTTGCATGCAAAAGGTTTTCGGTTGAGATTTGAACTGGCAGTTAGGGGCACTTAGGGCAATTTTTCCCGCGAAAATCTGGAACATGGGTTTTGTGTAGAAATGGATCCTAAAACAACCCAGATAAACAGATTTGCGAAAAAACGTGATTTAGGCCCACATGCAAAGAGAATTCTGGAAAAAAGCACAGTGCTTCTAGAAAAGAGGCAGCAGGGCAATTTTCACAAAATAATCTAAGACATGGGTATTGTTATTGATGTTGAAAAACTCGAACCCAGATGATGCTTTTCTGAAAAATCTGCCGTTTTCTTTGACATGCGAAGAAAACTTAAGACGAGAATAGAAGAAAGTAAGACAGAAGAATAGAAGTTTTATTTTTTGTTTTCTCTCTTCGTCTGTAAAAATTTGCCTATGCTTGAAGTAGAACTGATAACACCTGCATGCAAAATAGAAACCAAGTCTGAAATAATCTTGCCTTGAACAATCTGAATCTGTAGCTACGAAAAATACTGAAATCTGACACCTGTAGCACCTGCAGATCAATTTTATGCTCAAGAAAGATGTTTCTTGTCAACTCTGATGAAGAATAATGGACGCCATTAGCAAAATATATAGCAAAATATCTTCTAAGGTGTGTGAAATGCATGTCAAGCATTGGAAATGGCGCTTGAAGTACAACTGGTGCTTCAAAACTCACGCATGGCCTATATTTGGCTTCAAACTCAGTTAACTGGATGTAGAACAACCCCAAATTAGGGCGCCACCTTGAAAGACTCGGTTAACTAGTGCATGCAAACTAAGTTTAGCCAGTTATGACCAAAAATAAGTGAAACAAAAGTTGACATGCAAAGAGTTTAACTGAAGATCAAAATTTGGCAAACTGAAAACTCTCTTCATGCGCACTTCTACTTTTGAATTTTAAAAAAAAAAGTCAACCTTTGACTTTAGGCATCCTTCCTTCCTTAGACATTTTCTGAAAATTTAGAATCTAAAACCTCAAACGAAGCTCATGTTCGATCACTGATTCTGGTTGACTGTCACGTCAGATCAACTGGCTGACAATCTCGATGAAGAGCAGGACCAAATCTGACAAGAAGATTCCTTGAGGTGGCAATTCAAGATTCAACCATCTGAGGCTTCAAAAAGATGGGCGCCCCCGGCCTCCAGGGGCGCTTTTGACCTCAGTGTTAGAATATTTTCAAGCATTTTCATCATTTTCACTGATAACTTGACCATATTTCACTTGACGTTTCCCGGTATTTGACAAAACTTCAGAACATGCTGACTGGCTCATTGCGGAGCAGGCTGAGTTCTGAGTAAAGGCTCCTGATGAACACTTTATATAAAAACATCTTTTAACCTCCCTAAATCATGGGCGCCCCTGGCCTCCAGGGGCGCTTTTGCCAACCATGTCAACCATTACTGTAACTGACCAAGAATTACTTAACTTCCGGCTGCGGATTGCCAAGACATCTTCTGAACTGGCTGAGACAGGGAACGGAAAGCTGAAGCTGACACGAACGAGATGAACATCTGAAATCATCAAACATATTTCATTAAAGGTCTTAAAACCTTGGGCGCCCCTGACCTCTAGGGGCGCTTTTGTCCTTTCTGAATAGTTTCTAATCAAGTCTGGAACCTCAAGTTTGACCGCTGATGGCGGCAACTCGGCAACTCAGATTCACTTGCTGACAGATGCGTCGCGGAGCTGGACCAAAAATAGAAACAAACTTCTCGGGTGTCACTTGATCAAAAGACTTCATTTGAATCTTCAAAAAGATGGGCGCCCCTGGCCTCCAGGGGCGCTTTTTCTCTTCAAAGTTATCTACTTTGTATTTCCCTCGTTCTGTACTGAATTTACGTTTTCAGGTGTTTTACTCCTCCGTCGGACTGGCTGGCTAGCTCATTGCGAAGCTATCAGGAAACTGAAGAAGTCATCTTGGTAGAAAATCTCACAAAAAGTTGAATACAGCTTCCATAATGATGGGCGCCCCTAGCTGAAAGTGGCGCTTTTGACCTCCAGACTTAGAATATTTTCAATCCAGACCTAGCCAATTTCACAGTACTTTTACCTCGTTGAAAATCTCCTCCGTCAAAAAGCATAATTTTCAACATCTTTCATCGTAGAGTGTTCTTCTTTGAGTTTCAGGCTTAGATATTAACACTTGGTACTGGCCAACTGCCATTAATGACCTCAGAGGTCCTAACTTTTCTCCTGAAAAAGTTATAACTACCCACCAGCCTTAAACTGACTTTTAACTGAAACTGACTTCACCACTGTGATCGTGATGTGAAATAAGCCAATCAAAATTAATTTCAGCTAATTCTGACAAGTTCTTATTTTTTAGGGTTTCGGGCTAAAAATAGACTTCAGAAACCCTAATTTTCAAAATTTTCAAATTTTGCCAGTATCTTCCTGGCATCACACTGACTAAAAGCCCATACTTTATTTGCCCAAAAACTGAGTTTTGACCCCACTTTTACAAGGTTTAGACCATTTTAAGCGAAATGCCTTAATGAAGCAAAAATTTTGGTTTGGGTACAACATTGCCAAAATTATTACTCTACTCTAATAGGACCTTTGTAACATCCCTTTTTAATATTTTATTGAACCCTACAAATTTTGAGGTTCTTGGCTAGGCTAGGGTTAGGAACTTGCCACTTTTTTATCACCAAGATCTCATGAGGATGAGGTGAGAGAATAGGGTGAACAAGTACAAGGAATCAAATTATATATCTTTTGAAATATGACAATAGAATATTTAACCAATGTAACTACAAAAGCAAGCTAGTCTTAGGATATTGCTCGTTATGAAAAGTCGGCTGCAAACAATAGTGGAACTATGCAACAAGTAATTAACAACTTAACATAGAATTCCGTCACTAATCAATGCAACATATGAATGCATGCAAACTACTGTCATAAATGCATATATAGGACTCTTGCAATACTCAAAATTCGAACACCAATGGTAATATATTTATTGGTGCCAATACGTAACTTCTCAAATATTAAAATGCAAAGTATTGATTGAAACCCTAACACATAATGCTGAATACATTCATTGTTGTTGTTACATCCCGAATTATGAGGTTACTATTTTCTAGTGATATAAAAGGTAGAGATGAATGTAATGTGAAATCTGGAGATGCTTGCACCTTGTTATCAATATGTATGTCAGCTCATTTGATGTTGTTTCATTTGATGTTATTTCAATTGATGTAATTCATGGTAAAATACTGCATATATGTGAATATCAGGATAATGAATCTTGCTTTAAACTTGATATGTTTGTATAAGTATTGCAAATGTTATGAACAAGTAACTGTCGTGGTTTTGTGGCAATGGATGCAGGAAGAGGAACTATTTCTCCAGGCGGAGGGGAGACATCACTCGGGAGAGGGGCTTGGTTGAGTAACCGGTAAAGTTGATCAAGTTGAGCATACACACACTTCACTGAGGGTTTTGGGAACTGAGTTAGTTTGAGCGGTCTTAATAAGTAACCCTTAGGCTTAGGAGTTTTGGATTACTTCGTTATGCTTCTGAGTGGTGTTACTTGTTGACTGACTTACTGTTCTGTGAACCTTGAATGTGAAATGTGAACTGATAAGTTATACTGATGGCTGGAATTTACAGTTAAACGTATATATACATGTTTGTACAAATACGTGTATTAAGGGTACGCTGACTGACCTGTAATACACGTAATTGGATAATTAAATACAAACATGTATAGATGTATTTAAGTGTAAATATGGATATGTTTATAAATATATTTAATACTATATTTAATATAAACATTATTATAGTTTTACCGATAATAAAATATATTGATATATCTATAGTAATATTTAAATATTACATAGATATATACATATATTTAAATTAAAGGTAAAATAAAACTATAATAGTTTATATTTAATATAATGCAAAATGTATATATAACATTTTAATGTATATTTTAAAATGACTTTGCCTTGGAAATAATTAAAATTGACTAATATAATCATTTGGTAATATAATGCATTTACCATGAGTAATAAAAGTATTTCGAATTCCATAGACTATTGGAGAAATACGTTGGAAACATTATGGGAAATTTAAATGATAAAGACTATAGTCTTTCTAAAAGATTTAAATCTTAAAAGCATTTTAAAAACTTTGGTATAAACTGAAAATCATGGATTTCATCCATGAGGAAAAACGCAAACTGTGTACTGGCTGAAACCATGAAAATAGTGAAGGGAAGAACCCGCACCAAACTCTCACGCCTTGGACCTGGTCGCCACCATTCTGGAATGCGTGGGCAAAAAGGAGGCCAGATGGCTGCGTATGTTGCATTGACATTTTCACTGTAATTAACCCGCCATTATTCATGCATTGCGCCATTTTTGGAGACGCTTGTAGGTGTCAGTTCTCTTTGGAAGTTTGAACTTTTCTTTGAACTGTTGGAAGTCGAATCACCTTCTCAAAGGCTAAGTAAGTATGGAAAATTCGCCACAATTCAGTTTGAAATATTCAAATAGTAGTTCTGTCAATTTACATGCCAGCATAAGTGGAAATTGTTTGGCTGAGGGCTCTATAAATAGCCGCCCAGTTCATTCAGCAAAACACACTTTTGGAATTCCGAATTTGCTCTTGTGAGAGCTGCATTTTGTCATTTACACGAATTGCTATCTGCACTTGCAAATTACGAATTTCTTTTTAGAGAGCTGTAATCTATCATTGCTGTTGCTGAGAGCCATATTCTATCTTTGTTGTGTTGCATTGTTGAGAGCCATATTATATCCTTGTTGTATTGCATTTACCTAAGAGTCATACTCTACTCATGCTATGAAAAGTATCTGGAAAAGACTGAGGAGGACTGTGAAGGAAGAGCAGAAGCTACTGACTAAACTCATTCACAGCAAGGGAAACAGGCATGGGAATTTCTTATTGTTTTTCTTTCTCCTAATACTTGTGTTGAATCCAGGAATTAATCTAGATAAAGGATTGTTTGGCTTTTATTTGAAATTGAATGGCAAGAGGCAAGTGCTTGAATAGAATCATGTAGATGATATGTTAATGAACGCATTTACTTCTAAAGAAAGAGTAAAAGGGCATATTTTCGTAAACCACATTGTAAATGTGTTAATGATTGCATTGACTTCTAGTGAAAGAATAAAAGGACATATTTATGTATCAACATGGTGTGTATTATCTCCATATGTGGAGAATATGTAGAAGTAAATACTAGATACTATGATTGAAATGAAGGGGGTGGTCTAGAAAGATCTTTTTCAGCTTAAGTTATAGGGGTAACTAAGATAAGCTAAAAGTACTCTTAGGATAAAGATTTCTTGACTAGGAGGAATGGTATAAAGACCTTGTTGACTGCATTACATTTCCTGATTAAGTAGATTGTTTGAAGGTAGGTTGTCTGAAACAGGATATACCTCCCTTATGAAGCTATTGAAGAAGAATGTCTAAAGGTAGGTAATCTGAAACAAGATATACCTATCTTCTGTAAATCTCTTAGAAAAATGTTGTAGGTTAGTCTGGGATAAAAGATTATCCAAAAGTAAAGGACGATACCTATGCATAGTGTAAGATAGCCTTAAGTCAAATCGGCCCTGAGTAGTGTATATGATAGATGACCTTCATTCGAAGTACTGAATGAGAATACTTTGGCCAAAGTAGTGGAAGGTACGACATCCACTTAGATGTGAGATAGTTGAGACTACACTGTCAGTTCATTGTGATCCATCATGCTAGTTCGGAATTGTGAAATAGCAAGTTCTAGATGTATAGGACACAGCACTATGCTCAGTTGGGTTGTCGCAGCCGGTTACTTTACCAATCCCTTCATTCGAAGGGAGGGCCATCTATTGAATAATAGATGTGTGGGGGACCGCATTAACAGTCCGTGGTTGGCGAAAAAGCGCCTGAGTGATGTTTCTCCTCCACAACAGGCGACAGATACACCAAGATTTGTAAGGAAGGGAACCTGGACTATCTTACTACTATTTGTGCAAAAGCTTAAGAGCTATGTATGTAATTTTTTTACTTTTGTACTCTAAATTACATTTGCAATGGAAATGGAATCCATGTGGAAAAATATATTGTAACTGGCATGTAATTATCAATAAAGAAAGGAAGAATTTTATTGTAATGTCTTTGTTACTTGTTACATTTATATGTTTGAAGTGAAATATGGAAAAAAAATTAATTACCCAAGGATGGGGTCGTTACAGTTGTCATAATGTTATGACTGCACCTCATACAACAATATTTTAGAAAATCTCAACACACATTTGATTGATATGACAGAATCGGCGAACTCCTTTATTGATATCACTTATTACAATGAAGCAGTTGTACCACAATAGGATATATATAAAATCTAAATGCTCACAATAATCTTCACAACAAACCAAAACTAAAATCCAACAAAAATACTAAAATAAATATTTATCACAATGACCAAGCACTATAGCGGTACTATAGCAAACTGACACTAAAACTTGGCAATTTTCCTTGCAATCAAATCTTAAACTTGTTGGCAATCTCCAACACGAATGAACACCTCCAAAATGCTCATCAATTGCCCCAAATCTGAAATTAATTTTGCACAATTCAGCTTCAATGTGATCCCAAGATGAAATCACCACACTTGGATAAGAGAGTTTTTGTTCTCCAACCCCACTTGCAAATCAAGAGGATTTTGCATCCTCTAAATTCCCACACACCAAGGGTTTTCGTCCTTGAATGAAAAACAGAACATAACTACTTGTTGACGTGTGTTTTATGACAACACCAACACAGAATAAAATGTCCAACGGTCACTCTATTCTCTCTTGATCAAAGTATTCCGCATGCTAAGATTGCGTGAAAGTTCATGCGTTCAACTCCAAGGTTCCTTTTATTGCGAATAGACTCAGTTGGTTGATATGAATATGCTGGGTATTCCAAGGGGACTTACGTAATTGTTCAATTTTGTTAAGCAGATGAAAGGTTTGACTGTGATGCTCTGATTTCTAAACAAACTGGAAAATGCTGAATTTAAAAGGATAAGGGGTAGGGATTCTGCAATCTATTTCTAAAAGGGTGGAATGTGAGGACAGACTTCGACAATCTTCAAACCAAACTTTTTTTGCCTCCCCTTCGAACAACTCTGACAAAGTTGGTGCAATCTTCAAAGGATGGGTAAGATATTCAAATTGTGATTCAACATGCACACCCCGTCACAATGATGCAAGTGAACACACGAATCACAACCTAAGTTGGGTACTGATATTCCAATTGGCCACGCAGGGCAGACTTACCATCAGCAAGCCCGCTAGTGGTATGGATAAAGGAAGATTTGTCCAAACAAAACGCCACACTCCACAATTAACAACTACTTGCATAAAATAAAGTCTACTTTACTCTATCTATTTTGCATTGGAAAGATGAAAGGGCCTTGCTAGCTACTCATAACAAAAGAAGAAATCACCAAGCAATGAAACTCTTTGTATTATGAAAAGTGTTCACAACAACCATTTACAAAACTTTCAAAGGGAAAGTTTTCTTCCCTCTCCAATCTAAGCTAACTTCTAGCTACTCACTAAATGCCTTCTCTATTCTCTAGCCCAACTCTATCTCTGATCTAATGTCTAATTCTAATCTTTTTACAAATGAGGGGGGATACCCCTTTTATATCAAGCCTAGTCCAATGGACGGCTTAGATTCAAATACAAAGGAAAGCCTAGATTGAGCCACCTAAGCCCTGATTAGGGTTCTAGCCCTAAAAACTGCCACTGAGAGGAGTGGAGCAATGAATGCGCTAGAAATTCTCCACTCCTCATCAGGAACCACTATCTGCAATCAATGCACATTGTCTCCTTCCAGAAGATCATCATCCAGAAGGGCGTTTCCTTTCTCCTTTTCGCTGGCTGCAAAACTGATGAATCTGGCCAATACTATCTCAACTTCCTGATCCGAAATGGGAGGAATGTGATCCAACTGAAACTCTAACACTGTAACTGTTTGCCCATGCCGGGCACAAGATTTCTTCCAGGCAACAAGGGCGTCCTGGGTGTTCTGAATAATACTGGAGAATGTAGAAGTGTTCTCAAAATCATCTTGGGTGAAGGTCTTCACCTCAGAAAAGAATGGTGTTAATCTGTTCCTCAAACCATCTGCAGTCACCTCTTCAGAAGTCAACCTCCTAGCAAAGATTGCCTCCAACGTATTGAAGACCACATCAAAGATATTTTGTAATGTTCCTTACCTGACTTTGTCCTAGAATTCACTTGTTGATCAGGTTTAGGGTTTCTTATTTTTCAAATGAATGTTCTCTTTGACTAAGTAATCTTGGATTGAAGTCTGCATTTAATACTTCCGCATGTACATATATCCGTTAGCATTAATATCTAGATATCCAAATATAAATATAATCACAAATCAATAATAAAGACATATGAGGAGTGGCATGGGTAGAGCCGCCCAAAGCTATCCATCTAAGCCCAAGAGCACAATCATCCTATCAGGACAACCCACCCCTTGGCCCCGAGCGATATGAATGTCTTGGAGTGGCGTGCTTAGAGGAAACACTTGTACCTGCTTTCTCTACCTGTGCCATCACCTCGAAAGACACTCAACCTACTGGGGGAAGCCAGTGGAGCTTATAAGGGGTTTCGGGCCTACCACCCCTCCATGGCCACAGCGGATTGTTAAGTGGGACCCCCACCCCTCCATGGCCGCAGCGGATTGTTAAGTGGGGTTTTTAGGCACCACCTATCTCAGGCCCTTCCACCCTAGTAGGCTTACAAACACAGAGAAGACAATCTTTTATCAATCAAATACATTTGCATTTATTACTAATTCTTTAAGTTAATATCAGCATCATTATCATCATAATAATACTAAAGAAAGCATTACACCAATAATCAAATTAGAAATATCTATTTCTTATATTCAAAATATGCTAAATATTATTGCTAAGTGAGTACATCACCTGAGTTGCTATATCTCTCCATGTTTCCTTACTCGCTTCCTTCAACCTTGTACTAAATTGATCATAGGATAAGGACAATTCATGTATATATATATTTATATAATTATTCTTTCCTTATTCATATATATTCTTTATTCATTGCATATTATTCATTATAAAAATTTATCTATATCTATGCATATATACTTGCATGCCTATTAAATAATATATATATTAAATGGCTCTATATTCCAAAGCATAATAATAATTGTTGCTGCTGTTCTAAATTGCAAATCCTATTTCTCCATGTTTTTTCCCCCTTCCTTATTTTCCTTCCTTCTATTTATACCATTCAAGGTAGGTGACTCATGGGGGGAATGTATTGTTTGGTGAAAGAGGTGACTTTTCATAAAATACATCCCTTTGTTAGATTTAATTGCTGCCTTTATTATCACAATAATATCTATTTTTAAAATAATATATTATTACTATAATTATGATATTTCAGATTTCTATTTATTTTATTATTTTATTTTGATATTTTATTGAACATATTTTAACATTAACGTATAGTAATAAAACAATTTGCTAATATCTTATTATTATTTTATTCTAATGTATTACAATCTTTGATTTGTAATGATTATAATATTTATTTATTATTATTTTTGATACTAAGTTATTTAATACTAGAATGTTATAACAATAATTTGCCTATATATTATTATTATATTTGTTATTTCATATTTCTATATTTTTATATTGATATGATACACATTTATTTTACATTTAATATTAATATTGCTATTTATTTAATTTATTAATTGATTTGTATTTTAACACTTGGTCTTTATGGTTTTGTTATTTCAGGGACATGACATATTTGTCATAGCCTTTCTGACCCTGACAGAATCCGTCTGTGATGCATCGTAGAACCCTCGGCCTGTAACCACTGAAGAGTACCATCCGGCGAAGTCATATCTATCACCCTCTTGAATCACACCTCCCTCAACCAAAACCTGTAGAGGTGTGCTCATCAAAGCCCCTAAACGGAGAACAACTCTCGTCTGATAGATACGAGCTTCACCCCAAGCATGGTTGATCGCATCAATTCTTGCCATAATATCGAAGGCTTGCCAATAGGCATGCACAAGGTCCTCCATAAACTTCTCTATTTCAACACGAACGTTGGCAACCCACTTGTCTGCCTGTTGTGCCATTCTTTTCAAATCTTCTAAGCCACTGATTGACTCCCTGGAAAATTCAGCTGGAAGCTCAATTGCCGGATTTTCTTGCCCACAAGGACGGGACAAGTGTTGCACATAGCCAATCAGTGTTTTGTGCTCTACCTTCAATTTCTTATACTTGCCCTCAATATAGGACAATCTACCCTTGAGCGCCTAATATGAATTATCACACTCCTCAACTACCTGTGCTCCAGTAGGGCGGCCAAGTTCCATAGTTGTAATCACATAGTTTTCGGGAATGGCCTCATCCCGATCACACTCTACCCTAGGCACTGCCACATGTAATGTTTGAGAGCCATCCTCATTTGTTGATATTTTGGAGAACTTCCTGGCCTTCTTCTTTGTTGGAGGTGCACTGATCCTACTCAATAATTCTTCCATCTCGGCTGTAGGATCAGTCTCGTCCACAGGATCATGCCTCATCCTGTCCCTTAGCCATTCTGGCACCTCCTGCTGCATATCTGAGATAACAAAAGGCTGCTCAACCTCGACCTCTACCTCACGGGCTTCCTCCCTACCTTCGTTCTGACGAGGCTCATCATCATCAATTGGCTCAGTATCTCCTGAGCTCTGGGCATCCTGATCTGAAGTAGCATCATCCTCGAGAGCTGCCTCAATCTCCTGCTGAAACTGAGTATCAGTGGTCATCCCCTCATTTGTCTCTTGCTGATTCTCTTCCTTAGGCATGTTGATGCTTTGGCCCACTGATTCTCTATGAGGTGGCTGACTTGCCACTTGCACTGCCTGCTCTGCATTCAACTTTTCACTCTGATCAGCAAACAGTGACACTTCCTGCAAATTCGGAGATTATGCCCGTGCTGGTGTATGCACGGATTCCTCAACTCTTAGAGACTCAGGTCGAACTGGCTCTTTTCCTCTTGGCTCTGGAGTTTGATCAACCTTCCTTCTCTGTCTAGCTGCTAGTGATCTGTGATCTCCCATCAAATTGTATGTGAGGGGAATTGATCTGCCCTTGAGTCAACTCACATGCCGCTCCACCCAACTCCGTGTAAATGTTAAGACTAGAATACAAAGTGTATCCAAGTCGGTAATCTCTGGTTCTGACCAATTCACGAGTGGTAAAGGCGGATCCCTTACTATTTTGTAATCAGCTTGCACAACATTTATGTCTTCCTCAATTTGGTTTGGCACTAGGACAATCTCGCACTCCCTGATCATCACCAACGGTATCCGAGAAAACATTCTCCTCCTAACCTCGATCTCATATACTGCACTTGCCCAAAAGCCTTCAATCTGCGCTTTGTGCCTGAATTCCTCAAACAATATCCATCTAATGCTCCTATGGGGATCATAGTGCTGCCTGCTGGTATGGTAGGAAAAGTGGAAGAATTGGAGTTCGTTTTTGCCTCCCTTGCTACTTGTAGTGATGGGCAGATCTTGTCGGAGTCCCCCATGGTAATTGGGAACCCAAGTCCACCTTTCTTCTTCTTCTTTCGAATCTTATCATAGGCAATAAGTTGCCTAGATATCTCTAGCATCACTATTCTGTTCGGGGATATCGGGGCAATCGGTAAGGATAAGAGGAAAATCTCTACAGCCTTATGTAGGTGAACTTCGGAAACTGGATAAACCAACACCCGAACTTCTCAATCAGCTCCTGCACCTCTCTAGATATTCTGTGGTGAGTCCTTTGTTGCAAGGTCCTCGTTATGTGCATGGAGAAGGCGTCATTGACCCTTTTGTAGTTGGTGGTGCTTGTCAAATGCAACAGCGGACAAGCCTCAAGTATCTTAAACTGATGGGAGCCACACCCGATTGGTTCCTTACATGAAATTCCCCTATACTTCGTCATTCGGGCTAGCATGTAGACAATGTAAGAGCTCATGTAAAATGTTTTTGTTCTCCTCAAACCACAGAACTGCTCGTGTATGTTGGCACTGATCATCAGGGCCCAATCCACGTAATCCTTGCCTTCCAGCACCAAGTTGACATAATAAAACATCCAAGGTTCAAAGATGAACGCTTGGGGGCACCCTCCAACTCTGCTCAACATCATTATCAAGTCACAGAACTCCTGCCTTAAGTCTTCTGAGATTATTTGTTTGGGCAATTTTGTGCGAGTTGGTTTGGGCTTGTTCATCCATCTGGTATTGATCAAATCAGCACACCGGTCAAACGTGGATGAGTACATCTTTTCAGCCCTCTCCCTTGTTTTATAAATCATCCTCTCATGGACTGGTATTCCAAATGCTTCTCCAATTGCTTCTGGTGTCAAGTTAGCCAATATCTTGCCATCTGGCGAAATGACAGTCCTCTACTCCGAGTTGTAGAAGTTGGTGCATTCCATGATCAGCTCTGGACACCGAATAGCTGGAGGAAAACTGGCAGCTGCATAGAGTCCGCTCTTTACAATGTTGTGCGAGGTAACTGATGGGTGATGACCTTCGGTCCCCATTATTCTTCTCCTTAATGTCTCCAAGTTGAACGAGCGAATGTTTGTGTAAGTCAGTATGCCCAACTTTGAAGAAAATTTTGATTCTGGCAGAAAGGATTTGCTCAATTTCTTTATCACTGCCTGTCTGGATGTGCTTGCTTTTGTCGATTCTGTGTGGTTCCCTCTGCCTGCAGCTCTTCTGTTTGATTTGGCCATTCTACAAAAAGGGCAAGAGAGTCATTAGAAAACAAGATTTTACAAAATAATATATCACTTTTGAGGGTGCCAGCAGATTTTTCAATAAAAAGGCTGCAACACTTTGTCATTTTCAACTGCAAACCTCAACTGTTCCTGTTTACTTCAACGTTTTTAGAAGTTTCTCTGGCTGCAGCAACACAATGTCAGATGCTTGGGAATGTTTGCTTGCAGTAATTCGCCCTCAAGGGTTTTGAAACTCCTTTCCAAATTCGCACTTTCTTTCTAACTTTGCACTTTTAGCAACTTATTTGGTCTTCTTAAATTCGTACTTTCACAGCAGCTTTGTAAATTCGCACTTCAGCATTCAGCAATTTGAGATCTTTGTTTGCAATTTCGTACTTCTCAGCAACTCCACCCCTTGATTCAAGTCACACTTTAGCAATTTGAGAAGCTTCTCCTCAAATCGTACCTCCCAGCAACTCGACTTGGGACTTAGAAGTTCGCACTTCAGCAGCCTCAATCCTCAAACTGTGCAAAGCCACGCCTATGTTAATTCAATCTCTCTATCTGCACACTCGTACCTCTCAGCAACTTAGAAATTTCTTCACAAATTCGTACTTCAACCCCAGAGAGTGTTTTACATTCAGCAACTTGTGAGAGATATGAAAAGGACTTAGAATCTTATAGCCAGGTCGAAATCCAGTAGAGGCTATTCTTAGCACATTTTCGAATTCCATTTTCCCCCCTTTTGGCCAATTGCAACACCTGTCATCCGGAGCATCGAAATCTTGGACTTCTAGAATTTTGAAACTTCATCACTCCTGCACAGGCCTGCTTCATCATACTCGCATTTTTAAAATATTAAATCAATTACCTCTTTGAACAATTTTAACTCATTTGGCTAAGTTATTTGATTTCATGCTTGATTCAGTAGGCTTAATCCACTTCAATTCTCAAGCAAAACAATTCATGAAGACATATCCCTCATTTGCCTTAGAGAAATTTCTCGAATTTGCCTTAGGAAATTTGTCAAAGCAGATACCGGACAAAATTCTCTGCCAAAACGACATGAGCGAAGTGTGGAGTAAGTTTAAATCATCTCTGAATTGAAAACGTTCAATACCCAGAAGAAAATTCCCTTCAAAACTCATTGTTTTCATGTGTATCCGGCTGAAGGGGTTCATTTAATTTTTATTATTTTATAATAATAAACTGGCTAAGGTTCATTCATTTTCACTCTGGATGCCTTCCACACCTGCAATCTTCAATTTCTCTGCCTTGGCATTTCTGTGATTTTCCTGGAAAATTGCTCCTGTCTGGCTCTGGGCGCATTTCATCTTGTTCTTGAAAATTCCCAACTTCACCTCTTCCTAAGGCATATTTCTCACCCTTAGAAAATAATTAAAATTTTGAATCACCCATGAGGGGTGCATTTGAAGGTATGAGCTTCCACTTTATCCCTTTTATCTTTCCACGCCTTAGAAATTTTGCCTTAGGAAAAATTTCTAGGAAAAGTTTCATTTTTAAATTACCCATGAAGGGTGCATTTGATTTCATGCATCAATTTTTATATTCATCCTTTAGAAAATTTTCACGCCTAAAAGCTTACACTACCCCTTACCTCACAAGGGTGCATATCACATATACCACTTCCACTTGTAGGCACACTTGAAGGGGTGGGGAGGAATTTCCACCACGTCTTAGTGACCTTTCGTCTCCCTTGGGCGTGTTTTGTATGTGAAGAAGGAACCCATGGGTGCATTTCACCTAGTGAACTTCCATATGAGGGCGCATTTCATGTGTCATGAGGGAAACTTTCTTGCCTTAGAGAAATTTCTCGAATTCTTATCCACGCTTTTCCTTATGTGGCCACCTTGGGCGCATTTGCCATGGGTAGGAGGAACTTGTGGGCGCATTTGACCTGCTTTACTTCCAAGTGATGGCGCATTTAGGGAGGTGGGAAGGAATTCCCACGCCTTAGTGACTCTTCACCTCCCTTGGGTGCATTTTAGCATGGCCTCTTCCACTCTTGAGCGCATTTCTCCTAGTCATCTTCCAAGTGAGGGCACATATGGGGTAGCATGAAGGAATTTCCATGCCTTAGCGTTTTTTTTTGTTATGCCTTCACTCATGGGCGCATATGGGGTAGTGTTGACGTGTGTTTTATGACGACGCCAGCACAAAATAAAATGTCCAACGGTCACTCTATTCTCTCTTGATCAAACCGTTTCGCATGCTAAGATTGCGTGAAAGTTCATGTGTTCAACTCCAAGGTTTCTTTTATTGCGAATAGACTCAGTAGGTTGATGTGAATATGCTGGGTATTCCAAGGGGACTTACGTAATTGTTCGATTTCTTTACTCAAGCAAATGAAAGGTTTTGGCTATGATGCTCTGGTATTTGAACGGACCGGGAAATACTAAATTTAAAGGAGGTAGGGATAGGAATTCTACAATCTATCTCTAAGGGTGGAATGCAAGGACTAGCTTCAACAATCTTCAAACCACACTTTGTTTCGTCTCCCCTTCGGACAACTCTGACAAAGCTGGTGCAATCTTCAAAGGATGGATAGGATGTTCAAATTGGGATTCACCATCCGCACCCCTTGATAACGAAGCAAGTGGGCACACAAATCACAACCGAAGTTAGATGCTGAGGTTCCACTTGACCACACAGGGGCAGACTTACCATCAGCAAGCCCGCTAGTGGTATGGATACAGGAAGATATGCTCAAACCAACGTCACATTCCACAATTAACACTACTTGCATGAAAACAAAATCTACTTTACTCTACTCTATTCGAATTGGAAAGATGAAAAGATCTCGTCAACTGCCCACAATGCAAAATGAAGTCACCAATCAATGAAATCCTTATATTATGAGAGTTTTACACAACAATCTTTTACAAAAACTTTCAAAGGAAAAGTCTTTCTTTCCTTTCCAACAAAGCTAACTCCTAGCTCTACTTTAACTTCTATCTAGCTCAACTCTATCTCTGATTTCTGTCTAGCTCTGATCTATTTCTAACTATATTACAAATGAGGGGGGATACCCCTTTTATATCTAGCCCAGTCCAGTGGACGGCTTAGATCGAAATACAATGGAAGGCTCAGATTGAGCCACCTAAGCCCTGATTAGGGTTCTAGCCCTAAAAACTGCCACTGAGAGGAGTGGGGCAATGAATGTGCCCTCCACTCCTCATCAATGAACCACTGCCCGCCATCAATGCACGTCGTCCCCTTCCAGAAGGTCATCGTCCAGAAGGGCGTTTCCTTTCTCTTTCTTGCTAGCTGCAAATCTGATGAATCTGGCCAATAATGCCTCAACTTCCTAATCCGAAATGGGAGGAATGTGATCCAACTGGAATTCTAAAACTGTAACTGTTTGCCCATGCCGGGCACAAGATTTCTTCTAGGCAACAAGGGCGTCCTGGGTGTTCTGTATGATACTGGAGAACGTAGCAGTGTTCTCAAAATCATCCTGTGTGAAGGTCTTCACCTCAGAAAAGAATGGCGTCAATCTGTTCTTCAATCCATCTATAGTTACCTCTTCAGAAGTCAACCTCCTGGCAAAGATTGCTCCAGTGTGTTGAGAATTCCATCTAAGATGTTCGTCATGGCCTTTCTGACCCTGACAAAATCTGTCTGTGATGCATCGTAGAATCCCCGGCCTGTGACTACTGAAGAGTACCATCTGGCGAAGTCGTATCTATCCCCTTTCTGAATTACACCTCCCTCAACCAAAGTCTGTTGAGGTATGCCCATCAAAGCCCCCAAACGAAGAACAACTCTCGTCTGATAGATACGCGCCTCACCCCAAGCATGGTTAACTGCATTCATCCTTGCCATAATATTGGAGGCTTGCCCATAGGCATGTGCAAGATCCTCCATAAAATTTCTTGTTTCGACACGGACGCCGGCAACCCATTTGTCTGCCTGTTGTTCCATTCTCTTCAAATCCTCTAACCCACTGATTGACTACCTAGAAAATTCAGCTGGAAGCTCAATTGTCGGATTCTCTTGCCCACAAGGACGGGACAAGTGTTGCACGTAGCCAATCAGCGTCTTGTGTTCTACCTTCAATTTCTTGTATTTGCCCTCAACATAAGACAATCTATCCTTGAGTGCTCGATAGCAATTATCGCACTCCTCTACTACTTGTGCTCCAGTAGGGCGGCCAAGTTCCATAGTTGTAATCACATAGTTTTCTGGAAAGGCCTCATCCCGATCACACTCTACTCGAGGCACTGCCATATGTAAAGTTCGAGATCCATCCTCATCCGTGGATATCTTGGAGAACTTCCTAGCCTTCTTCTTTGTTGGAAGTGCGTTGATCCTCTGTAACAATTCCCCATCTCAACTGCGGGATCAGTCTCATCTACAGGATCACGCCTCATCCTATCCCTTAGCCATTTTGGCACCTCCTACCGCATGTCTGATATAACAAAAGGCTGCTCTACCTCGGCCTCTACCTCGTGAACTTCATTTTTTCCTTAGCTTCGACGAGGCTCATCATTATCAATAGGCTCAGTGTCTCCTGATCTCTGGGCATCCTGATCGGAAGTAGCATCATCCTCAAGAGCTGCCTCAATCTCTTGCTGAAACTGAGTATCCGTGGTCATCCCCTCATCTGTCTCTTGCTGATTTCCTTGCTGATTATCTTCTCGGGGCATGTTGATGCTCTAGCCCACTGATTCTCTACGGGGTGGCTGACTTGCCACTTGCACTGCCTGTTCTGCCTGCAACCTCTCCCTCTAATCAGCAAACAATGATACCTCCTGTAAGCTTGGAGAGTGTGTCCGAGATGGTGTATGCAAGGACTCCTCGACTACCAAAGGCTCAGGTCGAGCTGGCTCTTTTCCTCTTGGCTCTGGAGTATGATCCACCTGCCTTCTCTGCCTAACTGCTGCTGATTTGTGATCTCCCATCAAATTGTATGTAAGGGGAATTCATCATCCCTTAAGTCGGCTGACATGCCTCTCTACCCAGCTCCGTGTAAATGTTAAGACTGGGATACAGAGTGTATCCAAGTCGGTGATCTCCGGCTCCGACCAATCTAGGAGTGGTAGAGGCGTATCTCTCACTGTCTCGTAGTCAGCCTGTACTACGTTTATGTCTTCTTCAATCTGATCCGATACTGGGACAATCTCGCACTCTCTGATCATCACCAACGGTATCCGAGAGAACATTCTTTTCCTAACCTTGATCTCATCCACTGCACTGGCCCAAAAGTCTTCGATCTGTGCCTTGTGCCTGAACTCTTCTGACAATATCCATCTGATGTTCCTATGGGAATCGTAGTGGTGCCTGCTGGTATGGTAAGAAAGATGGAAGAATTGGAGTTCATTTTCTGCCTCCCTAGCTACTTGTAGTGATGGGCAAATTTCATCTGAATTCCCCATGGTAATTGGGAATCCGAGTCCACCTTTCTTCTTCTTCTTCTGAATCTTATCATAGGCAATAAGTTGCCTAGATACTTCCAGCATCACTATCCTGTTGGTGGGATACCGGGGCAATCTATAAGGATAGGAAGAGAATCCTTGTAGCCTTATGTAGGTGAACTTTGGAAATTGGATAAACCAACATCCGAATTTCTCAATCATCTTTTGTGCTTCCCTGGATATTCTGTGGTGGGTTCTTTGCTGCAAGGTCCTCGTGATATGCATTGTGAAGGCGTCATTGACCCTTTTGTAGTTAGTTGTGCTTGTCAAATGCAACTATGGACAAGCCTCATGTATTTTAAATTGATGGGAACCACATCCAATTGGTTCCTTGTAAGAGATCCCCCTATACTTTGTCATGCGAGCTAGCATATAGACAATATAAGAGCCCATATAAAATGTTTTTGTTCTTCTTACGCCATGGAGCTGCTCGTGAATGCTATCACTGATCAACAGTGCCCAATCCATGTGATCCTTGCCCTCTAGTACCAAGTTGATATAGTAGAACATCCAACGTTCAAAGATGAACGCTTGGGGGCATCCTCCAACTCTGCTCAACATCATAATCAGATCACCAAACTCCTATCTCAAGTCCTCCGAGATTATCTGTTTGGGTAGTTTTGTACGAGTTGGTTTGGGCTTGATCATCCACCTGGTGTTTATCAAATCAGCACATCGGTCCGTTGTGGATGAATACATTCTTTCAGCCCTTTCTTTCGTCTTATAGATCATCTTCTCATGCACTAGAATCCCGAATGCCTCCCCGATCGCTTCAGGTGTCAGGTTGGCCAAAATCTTGCCATCTGGCGAAGTGATCGTTCTCTGCTCTGTGTTGTAGTGGTGGGCGCATTCCATGATGAGTTCTGGACATCGGATAGTTGGCGGAAAACTAGCAGCTGCATATAATCCACTCCTAACAATATTGTGTGACGTCACTGATGGGTGATGGCCTCCTGTCCCCATTATCCTCCTTCTGAATGCCTCCAAGTTGAACGAGCCTAAGTTTGTGTCAGCCAGCTTGCCCAACTTTGATGAAAATTTTGACTCCGGCAAGAAGGACTTGCCTAATTTCTTGATCACTGCTTGTCTGGATTCGGTGTGGTTGTTCCTGCTTGCAGCTCTTCTGCTTGACTCAACCATTCTGCAAAAAGGGTAAGAGAGTTAGAAAACAAGATTTTTAAAATAATAAAATAATCATTGTCGAGGGTGTCAGCAGATTTTCAAATAAAAAGGCTGCAACACTTTTGCCATTTCCAGCTGCAAACCTCAACTGTCTTGTTCGTTTCAATGTTCTAACTTCAACTGCGAAATTTTTGTACTTGCAACAGTTATGAGACTTCTTTTCAAATTCGTACTTCTCTTCTAAAATGTACTTTCAGCAACTTGCTTGCTTCTCCTAAATGCATTTTTCAACAAGCCTGTGAACTTGAACTGCAGCACTTTACAAATGTCAGACTTGGCTTCGTGTTTCAGCAGGCAAATAAAACCTCCTCACAAAGTCGTGCTTTTCAACAACTGCAGTCTTAGCACCTCAAATCGTACTTCCTCAGCAACCTCACGATTTCTCAACTTCAGATTTCTCAGCAACTTGGGGTCTCTTCTCACAAATTCGAACTCTTGGCAACTGCAGCTTTAGCAAGTCAAAACGTACCTTTCACTTTCAGCCACTGGAAACTAAGAAGTTCGCACCTCTCAGCAACTTGAGACTTCTCAGCAAAAATGTATTTCAGCAACCTCACACTTCACAAATTCGAACTCGTCCAGTAGCTTGAGAATATTTTATTTCTCTGCAAACTCGTACTTCAGCTTCAGCAAATGCTCTGCATTCAGCAACTTGTGAGGAGAATGAAGAGGACTCAGAATATTATAGCCAGGGTCAATTCCAGCAGAGGCTATACTTAGCATTTTTTGAATTCCAATTTCTCTCTCTTTTCCAATCGTAACACTTGTCATTCGAAGCATCAAAATCTCAAGCTTCTAGAAGTATGAATTTCGTCATTTCTGCACAGGCTTGCTTCATCACATTTGATCTTTTAAAATATTAAATCACTCACTCTATTGGGCAATTTCGAATTCATTTGGCTAAGTCATTTAATCTCATCTTTGCCTTGGCGAAATCATTCAGTTCAATCCTCCAGCGAAAACACTTCGTGAAGTTATATTTCCCTTATTTGCCTTAGAGAAATTCTTGAACTTACCTTAGGAAATTTATCAAAATAGGCGTCAGGCAAAATTTCCTGTCAAAATGATATGAGCGAGGTGCGGAGCAAGTTTGAATCATCTCTAGATTGCAAATACCCAGAAGAAATTTCTTTTCAGAATCCATCATTTTCATGTGTATCCAAATGAAGGGGTACTTTTAATTTTTATTATTTAAAAATAATAAAATGGCTAAGGTCTATTTTTCTCCACTTCGGACGTCTTCCATACCTGCAATCTCCAGCTTCTCTACCTCAGCAAATTTTCTTGATTTCTTCCTGAAGAATTTTCCCTCTGAAGAATTTTCTCTTTGAAGAATTTTCTCTTTGGAAATTCTAGCATCACCCTCTAGGCGTATTTTTTTATTTTCTCCTTAGAAAATGCCTTAGGAAATTATTTTAAATTTATATTTTATTGACTCACCCTTGAAGGGCGCATTTTACCCATCATGCTTCCATTCCATTCCTTAGGCAATTCCATGTCTAGACTTTCTTCATCACACTTAGCAATTTTCCATTTCCAAGTCACAACTCACTTGGGCGCATTTCACATGGTGAGAGGAAAATTACTCAACCCTTAGCCTTTTAAAAAAAAAATCACGCCACCCCTAGTATTACCTTTATTGTAATGTCCCCGTTTTTAGCACTTCATTTTTCAATGATTGGTAACCTTTTCCTAGTGTGCTGTCGACAAGTCAGTGGTAGAATCAGGGTTTCCGGCTGTTTGATGGGTTCTCTTGAAGATTCAGGGTTTTGTTTGTTGGAGTTTGGATGTTTGGATTCTGGATTCCTTCTGGGTTTTCAGAGAGCTTCGCAGAGGTATGACTTGCAACGGCTTTGGACAACCTTTCCGAACTTACTATTTTTAGTAAGTTATGATGGCTACATCTTGGAGTTTGGGAGTTTGGATTGCGGACTCTTTTTGGGTTTTCAGAAGGCTTCGCAATAGTGTCGTATGCATTACATTCCGAGCAACTTCTTGAATTTACTATTTTTAGTAAATTCTATATTTAGCAGTGGTCCAGTCAGCACCAGCTCAATCAACTTTCCTCTTCTGGCAGTTCATTGGGTAATTCTCATTTTTGGCTTAAGGGGTTCATTTTGGAGAAATAAGTTATTTTAAGTCAAAATGTTTTATTTTATAAATACCCCTTGGCCTAGTGATATAACTTAAAAGTTGTTTTAAAGAAGGGGACCTTGAGGGGTATTTTCTCATGAAGGAAATATTTTTATATTTCTAAAAGTCAATAATTGCTCAAGAGAAAATGGACGCCAACTTTTGGAGAAAAGATGATTTTAAATTAAAGAAAATTTGCCTTCATGAAAAGGGGCGCCATTTTGAAGGAAGACTGGGTCAAAACCCTAAAAGCATCTTGAAGTTAGGGTGCACCTTCTGGAAGCTTCTGGAGGGTCTTCTCAAAATTATAAAAAGGGAGCCTTGGGTCTTCATTTCTCATCTTATGTTTTGGAATATTGTTATGCTGCCGAAATGGTGCTGGATTGCTTCGAAGAATGAATGCCTCCTAGCCTTGGCTCGACTTCTTGCTTGAAAGACAGCAACTAGTGGAGAGTTAGATTGTAGTTGAGTGAGATTTTGCATTGTAGAAGTTGTTTTGCATTTGTAGTTCGGTTTCTTGCATTTTAATCAAATCTGGAGTTGTTGATTTTTGTATTGCAGATTGAAGTTTATACTCATAAGTCTTTGGGCGAATTTATTTTGGTTCTGGGTAGTTTACCCATGCATTTGCTAGCCTTGGGCGCCCCTCTATGCCAAGTTGCAGATTTTTTAGAGGTGTCTTGGATTTTATCTTGTTGGTAGAACATTTCTTGAGGCTATACCATTTTGTTTTGCCTGGCAAGTGTTTACAAAAAAAAATACTTCAATTTTTCAGCTATTTCTTTGTCTAGTCTTCATTGTCATCAACCTAGCTTTCGTTTGCATCAAGTCTCATGTCATTCTGGCAAGTATTGAGTGAGTTGTGAGCATTTTAGTGGATTCTAGGGTTGCTGGTTATGCATATTAAGTTGTTGTTCTGTCATATCAGCTTGCGTAAAGTCTATCTTTTGAGTTGGGTTTGGGTTGAAAGTCTTTGTGATCATTGAGGAGACATTATACTATATTGCAGCATGGTTAGACTTTCTTATGCTATGTATTTGGCAGACAAATCTCTAATTATTGTAAGCTGAACAGTAGTACTGTCAGCAATCTTACTTTTTCTCTATTATTTCATTGTAATACCCACTGGATAAGTGGAAGAGGCTGGCTTGCCGCCTATTTACTTTGATTTGCATTGTAATATCTTACATCTTCGCCCTATGGTAGCTCCATTCCCACTCCGGGTTTGAAAGCACATTCTAGGTGTTGAGTTTACTTTCAGCATAATAGAAGATAGGGATCCTCTGACCATATGCTCGTCGTCATCCGGCGCATTCTTGGTTAGAGTTATTTATTCAGCATTGCTTTGAGATCCTCTGACCATATGCTCGTCGTCATCCGGCGCATTCTTGGTTAGAGTTGAATTCCGCATCGTTTTGGTTTAAGTGCTAACCCTAATGGATGTGTGTTGCTTTGCTTACTGTTATTGAAAATTTGAAAAAATTTGGCTCAAAATATTTCATTTACCCTTGGCGCATTTAGCATGTCATGAGGGAAACTTGGAGCACATTTCACCATGTGTGAGGGAAATTACTCAAGTCAAGCGCATTTTCTCAACACCTTTCACGTTTTACCTTTTACCTTGCCATCTTGGGTGCATTTGCTATGAGGAGGAGGAACATGAAGGTGCAAATGAGGGGGAGTGAAGGAAATTCCACGCCAATGGTGACTATTCACCTTCCTTAGGCACATTTGAGCATGTAGACTTTATTTTTGGGCGCATTTGAGGGTGTTAGAAGGAATTCCGCCCATATCTAGTGGCTCTTCACCTTCCTTGAGCGCATTTGACATGGTGAGAGGGAAACTTCCTTGCCTTAGGCGCATTTAGCCTATGCAACCTCTAGATGAGGGCGCACTTGAGGGGTCCTCAAGGAATTTTCGTGCCTTAGAAGATTTTATCATGCCTTTGCCTCATGTGGGCGCATTTGACCCCTGCTCAAGGGAATCTTGGGCGCATTTGGCATGTGCCACTTCCATTTTATCTTTGAAGGCGCATTTTAGGGTGTGTGAAGGAAATTCCACACTTAGCAAATTTTACACCCCTTTATCCTTCCTGGGCATACCTGATGTGTCTTCATGCCAGTTATCACTTATAAGTTTCAACGCCTTAGCCATGCCTTGGCCTTCTATTTTTAGGAAACTCGGAGCAATTAGGGTTTCCTTTGCGTTTCACCCTGTTCTGAGCTGGAGCAGGCGTGGTTGTGCCTCCACTTGGCCTTGCCACCTGTTCATATCTTCATCTAGCACAGTACATACTATTTTTAGCAAACCCTGAAATTGATCAATTTTTGTATCTCCGTTTGCTCTGAAATTCGTTCTGCTTGTTCATTATGCTGTAAGTGATCTGTTGACACTTGCCTTAGGCACGGACTTGCTATTTATAGCCATGAGATGGCTTACTAAAAATAGTAAGTATTCAGATCGTGCTCAAATTTTGCCAGTAGGTAGCCTGAAGGATGCTGATCCCGATGGCGTGCTTCGTTTTGACATCTCTGTATTTTGTTCCATCTATTTTTGGACATAGCATGGGAAACCCTAATCTGACTTGCATGCACTCTGGACTGTTCCTGATCGTCTTGATTTCTACTATTTGTCACTATGCTTATTGGAATGAAGTGTTGGGTAACCACTGGGCTGAAGCTGCTATTTATAGTAAGTGTCCGGAAAGTGGTCCATCGGACGTCGGATGAGTTTGCATGTCATAGTGCCCGTGGGATCTCAAAAAACCCAGAAAACTGGTCAACGTGCTGGCACTAGCTAAAATAGTAAGTCTCTTAAAACTGACTCATTCCGTTTGCATGTCATACCACTGCGAAGCTCTCGCAAAACCCACATGGAATATTCGGACATGCACTGAAAATCACTGCATGCAAACCCTAAAAATAGCCTCTGAAGGCTGAATTCTGAAAGTCCTTGTCTTGGTTCGCATGTTATACCGTCGCGAAGGTCTAGAAAAACCCAGATCCATTCTCCAGTCATGTATTGGAGAATCGTACGTTTAAACCCTGAAAATGGCCTCCGAAGGCTGAACTGCTAAAAATAGCCAGTTGTCTGAATCCATTTAAATTTCACATGTGGGTGCTCTGAAGCTGCCTGAATGTGCTGAAGTAATTAGAATTCCGAAATCCTAAAAAAAAGGCCTCAAATTAGGTACTTACTAAAAATAGTAAGTTGTCGGATCTCAGTAAGATTTCAGTGGGATCTTGTCTTGAGCTTTCCGACTATACTACTGCACTTAGATTTTACTTTGATAACTCAACTTGACCTCAAGCAAGCCTAAAGGATAGAAACCCTAATTTCGTAGACTTGGCAATCATTTCAATCTAGGTCAAATGACGAGCATCCTCGGAAGAGCAAAAGATCAGAGACAGAGGGAACCAAAGCCAAAAGACCAGAATGGAGCAAAAATTAGGGGGTCCCCATCTTGGATGGGGTGATGTGTGAAAAGGTCACAACAGGTAGCATGAAGGAATTTCCATGCCTTAGCGTTTTTTTTTGCTATGCCTTCACTCATGAGCGCATTTCACCATGTGGACTTCCACTTTTGGGCGCATTTTGCCTAGGTTGTTTCCATTTCAACCCTTGAGGGCGCATTTTGCCTAGTGTGAAGGAAATTTCACTTAGAGAATTTTTATCAATTTTCTCCCATGATTTTGGGCGCATTTCATGTGTCATCAAGCCAGTTATTACTTATAAATTTCCAACGCTCTAGCCATGCCTTGGCTTTCTATTTTTAGTAAATCCAGAGAAATGAGGGTTTCCATGCATTCTTCCTGTTTTGAGCTAGAGCAAGCGTGGTTGTGCTTCCACTGACTTTGCCACCTTGTTTATACTCTCTACCCAGCCTGGCACACTATTTTTAGCCATTTGCTATTTTTAGCAAACCCTAAAATCAATTGACCTTTGTAGCTTTGTTTGTCTTGAAATTCGCTCCACCCGATCTTGATGACTTAAGTGTCCTGTTCACACTTGCCTCTGGTGCAGACGTGCTATTTATAGCCATGAGGTGACTTACTAAAAATAGTAAGTATTCGGATCGTGCTCAAATTTTGCCAGTAGGCAGCCTAAAAGATGCTGATCCTGGTGGCGTGCTTCGTTTTGACAACTTTGTATTCCATTCCATCTATTTTTAGGCATAGCAACGGAAACCCTAATTCTAACTTGTATGTAGTCTGGACTGTTCCCATTTGACCTGACTTCGATTGCCTGTCATCTGCTTGCTGGACTGAAGTGTTGGGTAGCTGCTACAGTGAAACTGCTATTTATAGTAAGTGTCTGGAAAGTGGTCTATCTGATGTCGGATGAGTTTGCATGTCACGGTACCAGTGGGATCTCAAAAAACCCAGAAAAACCCAAAAAATTGGTCAACATGCAGGCATTGGCTAAAAATAGTAAGTTCCTGAAAACCGATCCATGCCGCTTGCATGTCACATCATTGCGAGAGCTGCAAAGCTCTCGCAGAACCCATAAGGAATATCCGGACATGCACTAAAAATCACTGCATGCAAACCCTAAAAATAGCCTCGGAAGGCTGCACCGTTGAAAGTCACCATCTCGATTTGCATGTTATACCATCACGAAGGTCTTGAAAAACCCAGATCCATCCTCCAATCACGTATTGGAAAATCATATGTTTAAACCCTAAAAATGGCCTATGAAGGCTGAACTGCTAAAAATAGCCAGTTGTCTGAATTTGTTCAAAATTTCATGTGTAGGCACCCTGAAGTCGCCTAGATGTGCTGAAGTAGTTAGAATCTCGAAATCCTGAGGAAAAGGCCTCCATATTAAGTACTTACTAAAAATAGTAAGTTGTCAGATTTCAGTAAGATTTCAGTGGGATCCTGTCTTGAGCCTTCTAACTGTACTGCTGCACTCATATTTTACCTTGATAACTCCATTTGACCTCAAACAAGCCTGAAGGATAGAAACCCTAATTTCGCAGGCTCAGCTAACATTTCAACCTAGGTCAAATGACGGGACATCCCCGGAGAGACAAAAGACCAGAGAGAGAAATAGAACCAAAGCCAAAAGACCAGAATGGAGCAAAAATTGGGGGGTCCCCATCTTGGATGGGGTGATGTGTGAAAAGGTCACAACACTACTCAAAAAGGATTGGATTACAAAACATGGATGATCACTTTCATCCATTCTCACTCCTTTTATAAATTTCTTTTGGGCCCCCTTAAATTTGAATTTCCTTTCCCCTCCTAAAACTCCCTCGAAAAGTGTTTAAAAGCACTTCTAAATTAAATATTGCATAAAGCCTTATGATGTCCATTTAAGCAACTTTATTAAAATAATAATATGTGTGTTGTGCTTATAAAATAAAGTTATTAGGCTGAACTTAAAATATTATTATTAGATTATTTCCTTAATTAAATTATTTTGAAAAGGGGACATAATAGTCCACCCATCCCAAAATTATTCGTTCTCAAGCAATCCAAATCCAATAGCTTTGACTCTTCCTGAATGATAATATTTGTTACACTAAATCCCAAATCATCCTCAAGAGTCTGTAAATCCTTTTGTCCAATTTATCTGACTGTGGAATGGCTTCACTTTCCTCAGAGAAACATAGGAAATAAAAAAATAAGGTGAATACACCCCAAACCCTAAATGCAATTAATGCACAACAGTGTAGTCCAAATCTATTGGGTCTCCTTGACTTATCGAATTGTGGTAATCCATGGGATAATTGTTTTCAGATATACTGAGTTAACATGTTTCAGTATCCTTTGGATCTAGGTTGAGCCTCTGTTGCATATCATTTATATGGATCTTCCTTGTGATATGACATGAGGACTACTTATTGTACTCAGTGTACAATGTCTATTATTATGTTTCAATAAAATTAGTTATCCAACTATGTATTAATTGGTTGTCAGCTTTGGGTAGTTATAAGCATCGGTTGGTTGATGGTTGTGTTTTTAATTCATGTATTTATTTTATCAGAAAGAACAGTAAACAGTTATTTCTTGAAGAAGAGGAAGAGAAACAGCTAAAGAGCACCTATAGGCAGCAAATGTATTCATGGGAATGTCAATAGACTACAGAAGCATGCGTTGTCACCATTCAAGGGGATTCAAGGAAGCAACTCTTCCTAATGAAAAAAGGGCATACACAAGGGTATCTCTTCCAACCCAGGAAAATATTTTATGACCTAAGCTAATAGACATGGATAATGAGCAACAAACTCAATTTGGACAGTGCATTGAGATACCTATGTTTACAATGAATCATAGGTTGGAGCAAGAATAATTCGAACCCTCTCAATATAGACCCAATCAATAGGACCTAACCTCAAGCCTATATGGTGTATCGATATATTATTGTCAATGATAGGGTCAAGGATCAGCATAGTCACAGGAATATCAGGTTAGTCCATCTGGAAACACTGACAGTCCAAAACAAAAATTGAGAAATAACCCTTACAATATTGGTGATTGCAAGGCAAGATTCTTATTAAGAAATGTGCCTATAAACTAACCTCCCAAGTAATGTAGGTTTTGAGTTCTACAAGCTCAAATTGTAGAGCTTAAACTTGGAGAGAACACTTTGAAATTTTTGAACACCATAACCATATTCTTATTAAAGTTAATCACTAGTTGAGACAAATCAGAAAACTATCTCACCAACCAATTTCCTTTGCAAACCCCGGGAAAATAGGCAGAAAGGAACACATCACTAACAAAAAGTAGCATAACAATCAAGTTAAGTAGTTGAAAATACCAAAAGAGATGATGATTGCCTTTTCAAAAATCCCTTAATGAGTATATTTATTAGATAACAAAATCTTGTATTTTGGTAATACCAAATTAACCATATCTTTATCCATCAGATACATGGATTTAGAGGCCAAAAGAACCTATAATTTTCAAAGGGATCTAAACATAATTACACTTCGTATGAACAAAAACTCCCCTGATTTGCAAACACACAAAACGAAAAAAAGCGTCTAAGTATCAAACACTAAATTACTTGATAGCTACACGAAACATATACAAAATCACTTTATAAAACAAGTGACATGATTTTCACATTTGTAAAAAGATAGAGAGGTGAATCTACCTGGGATATAATGGATCCAACACCAACAACTAACAAAATTTGAGCAAATTGATTCTTGTCAAAGCCAAATGTTGCCTTTAAGTAATACTGCAGACATTGTTTATCTAGTTAGACTTAAAACTAATTTATCAAAGTTATCTCACAAAGAAAAAGATCATTTTTTCATGTAACAAACAAATCAGATTATATTTATGTATTTGCATGTCTTGGATTACAACATTCAAATATATAACTGAAAGTAATTGAAAAAATAAAATAAGTTATAATCTAATAAAACAGATATATCTTTTATACAATCATCATTATGACAATGTAATAAGAATTAGCATCAACATAGACTCAAGGAGAAACAATATTCCATGATGTTAGAAGACCTTAGATATTGTTTCCTAAAAGTTGCAAATAGGGGTTGTTGTACCCATATGATATTTTATATTATGTCAAGTTTCAAGCTAGAGTTATTGTCCAAAGCAGTCTTAAGTCTCACATTAAAGTTCTAAAACCACATTGTCAAGCACGTACTTAGGCAGAGGGGTGCACATATATAAAGGAAAAAAAAGATATTAAAAAAATCATAGTTATTAGGTCTGCACCTAGTGATGAAGTGCACACCTATACAAAAGAAATAAAAAGAGCAAGTTCAAAGTCCATTTTACAATGTATTGGTGCATGTGTGAAGTAGAAGTGCATGCCTATCAAAGGGATTAAAAATGTCGAAGTAGATTTTCAAGGATATTCAAAGGGTTAACAATGATCAAAGGAAAAGTTACATAATCATCAAAGTCATTTAGAGTTGTCTATCTAGAAGTCTACTTTTAGCTATCATATTTTTTTTAAATAGCATATTTGATAATTTGCTATTATTAGAAGTCTCTATTTTTAGCAAGAGGAGCCCATGCTATTTTTAGCTTTCTGTTAATTTTAGTGTTTGCTATTTATAGCTTGGAGTCAACTAGTTTTAAATCTCTTGCCGTGTGAGAGATGTGAGCATTAAGTCATAGTTTGTAACTAATTCAATCTACAACATAACTGGAGGTTGCATGGTTTAGTTTTTGTATTAGAGAAAAGAAGTTTCTAATAAAAATTGCATTTCATGCAACCAACTATTCTTAGAGTAGAAGTAACAATTACCTTTTTATTTATTTTCATGGAATAGCTTTATAAACATTATAAATAAGTGTTATTTTGCACTTAGCTTTCTAATGGTAATTTTCAAGTCTGCATTTTGTTGAAATTGTTGTTCACCAAGTATTTGTGATTGTTAATCCAAAATTCAATTTTTTTCACTATTTTGGTTCATCACTTAAAATGAGCAATTTCCCTTGGCCCTTTTTTGCCCATCATTGAGACCTCATTTGAGATCCCTTTTCAGTGGGGACACTGTTGGCATTACAATTCGCACCTCTGAAATGCGTATTGGCAATAGACAGCTATGCATAGTATTAATTGCTCTTCAAATTAGGAGGGGAAGCTCCCTCTTTTGCTGATATGTGTGAAAAAGTAAACTAATCGAATTCCTATCTTTTTTGACTCAGTTGGAAGAGGCACAAGGTTAAAAAAACCAATACATTGCAGCTAACGGTTTTCTCTGATTTTGTAGATCTTAACTACAACTAGGCTAACTCTTAACTATTTCCTCGAGAAAAACACAGCATCAAGACTTAGGAACAGGGAATAATTGACGATAAACTTTATCTCAAGATTCCCAAGGAGGAGGAACCCCTATCCGAGGTGTAGGCTGATATGAAGGTTATTGGTACAACATGTAATGTCCCCATTTTATCCCATTATTGTTTGCTGATAGATTAGCCTATTATTGGCCCTCGTAGGCTAATGCAATTGGTTAGAAGGTCCTGGTTGGCAGTTATCAGAGTGTTTTCTTCTCCAGAACTCAATTTGGTTCAAGTTTGGCCTTTGTTTAGCTTAGTTACTCGCACTTACTATTTACAGTAAGTCATCATTTCAGTGGAGTCAATGTTGCTATATTTATTAAGGCACCTGGATAGGTCTCGGATGGAGTGTTGATCTTCATAATCAATTGGTTGGGCGAATTATTGAGTATTTAATATGTTATTATCATTAAAGGTCACTTTAATGATAATTAAATGTTATTAAGGCAAATATAAAGTTATTAAAGTCACTTTATATTCAATGGGGCCATGACCCTTCATTTAAGTGACTTAAAGTGCATTAAATAATATATTGATATGAGCGCCCATTTATGAAGGCATTTAATAAAGTCATTAATGAAACATGAAATAAATTTTAAAGTGTTATTAAATGCTCTTTGGGAATTGACCTCCTTGAGGAGGCTATATAAGGGTTTAATAAGCAAATGTTTATTCATTCTTGAAGATTATATACTTGTGTTTATCGAGTGCTTTGCCGTGAGGAAGAAAAGGCAAGGGTTTCAGCCATTGTTGATCAAAGAGAATGCAAACTCTCTCTGAGTTTTGCATTTCCGAGGTTGTGGAAGACTAGCCGAAGAATTGCTTGACTGTGGGCTACATACATGAGTCCAGTTTGTGCTTATTGGAAACAAAATTCAGTGAAGTTGAAGGGTTTCATTGTCAAAAATCTGAGAATTATCTTTGCTGTGTGCATTTATCCATTACACCAGCCAGCTGGGCAATATTTTTGCATTCTACAAGCCATGATTAATAGCTTCAGCCAGCCACTTTGTGCATACAAGCAGGATGTGCTCTTTCCTAGGCAAAACACCTAGACTAATGAGCAGATATCATCATATACAGGGGTGTTTGGGTCATTAGTGTGCACAGCTGTGTGTTAGGCGTAGGAGAACTCCATTGCTGGGACAGATCAATTGCATAAAGGCTGCAGCTACAGCCGAAAAATCATTTCCAGATTTATGTATGTGCATTTCCAAGCACTTGGTATGTCTATTCTATAAATTCAATAAGGGTTATCAATGCCTAATAAAGATGTTCATTTCCAGCCTATTTGCATTATATGTATGCTTTGAATTTGCATATCTCTTTCTTGTATTTGTTGTACCTAGCATATCTATTTATATAAAAATTCATATATCTCTCAAAACACAAAAGAAATACATTGGTTGCATTCGAAAACCTATAGCTAAAACAAGAGGGTTCTTACATAGCATCAAATGATAACCTTTATTTATAAATCCAAAGGAGGAGGAGCCCCTATCCGAGGTGTAGATATTGTTGGCGTTTCAATTAGCACCTCTAGAGTGCTTATAGGAAACAAACAGCTATGCACAGTGCGTAATGACTACTCTTCAAATTAGGAGGGGAAGCTCCCTCTTGTTGCTGATGTTTGCATAAAATATTAAAGTAAACTAAGGTTCCTATCTTTTTTACTCAGCGTGTAGAACACAAGGGTGCATAAACACAATGCGTTGCAGCTAAGGTTTTCTCTGGTTTCTGCAAATCTTAACTACAACTAGGCTAACTTTTAATATATCCTATCTCCTCTACATAAACAGAGCAAGAGAATATAAGAGCGGGAATGGATTGGTTGGATCACTTGGATCAACCGTCTCTTCAAAATACATCTGAGGCTTTGAACTCTTAGATCTATGCTGGGATAAGGTATTATGCAAGCAATCACTCTTACAGTAAGATGCATCTCAAACTTGCCAAGGAGGAGGAACTCCTATCCGAGGTATAGGTTAGGACACAACTTACTAGAAACAACAAAGGACAATGAATTGGCTAACAAGATTCCTGAGGAGGTGACGGCACCTGTCCAAAGTGTGGGCTGAAATACAACTCATTACACAACATCAAATGATAACTATCAACATCAAAATACCTAAGAGGTGACGGCACCTATCCAAGGGGGAGATTGAAACAATAAGTTATAAGAACAAGACGTTGATAAAACTTTAAACTTTTGATCAAATTGCATGTGCCTTTTGATTTATTTATACAAACCTTCTCAATGAATTACAAAGATTTGGGACAGCAAAGGTACGAAATCACACACAATTGCGATCAAGCCAAATAACTCTCATCCAAGAGTAAACAAATATAGACTTGCAAACTTGTTGGCACAATGGCACAACAATTTTGTGTAGTGAATAAAAGTTACAAAATAAAGAGCAAAGGCTCTTATTTATAGAAACTCGAAGGAGTAGGCAACCCTAAAATCTCCTTGAGTTAACAAATAGTTCTTGCCAATCTGCAAGATTTATTCCTATGTCTAAATGTAGGTGACCAAGCAGTTAATTGGAAATCTACTTCAATTAACTGAAACTAAACTAAAAGTCAACTCCAATTACAAAAGTGCCTCCAAAAATAGAGATCCACAATTAGTAGAGATCTAGAATTAGACATCCATAATTAGTGGGATCTGACATGCATGATCAATGGGACGGTGAGTTAACTTGGAATGAGGCATCAAGTTAACTCCCATTGCCATTAATGCTATTTTGGAGGGTAGGATGTCCTAAGTGGGTGTTTTACACCTCACCACCTTCAGTCAACAATCCTTCTAACCAGTCGTTGACTTCTTCATACGGACCATCACATGCCTTAGTTGTCAGTGTCAGCAACTTGATGTATGTATCTCCTTCATTTTGTTTCCTTTAGGAGGGTTACTCCTTGTCTTTTTGTCTGTGTTTCCACTTTGACGTGGAAGGTAGTGTAGTATTCACCGGTGGCAGTTTTGTGTTGGGAATGACTACCTTCCGCGTTCTTTTGCAGCTTTACATTATTGACGATTTCCCTGATCTTTCTCAATGGAAGAGTGTTGTATGATGAAAATCGCGAAGCTTGATGATGAAACTACAAAGTTTGACTACCAACACTCCAACTGTGAGAAATGCACATGAACTCGCTGCACACGTAAAATTCTGACGGTTACAATCCTCTAAACTGGCCTTGGAAGGCTATCAGATATACGAGGTGAAACCATTGTGGAACGTGTGGACTTCTGTGTCTATGCTTGTCAATCTATCCAGATTGACCTCTGGGTGTGCCCGACGCAGATTGGTGTCAGTCGTTTTCAGGAAGTCATGGAATAGGACTGACTTGGTCTTGTATTCGACTTGGGAGAACTGCATTCTGAAAACCTTGAAGATTGACTGTGCACACGACACTGTTCGGACAACTTTTTCTGGAACTGCTAAAAATAGCCTTGTCAACACAGCTTTTTATGAAAAAATTCGGAGACGTGGGTTTTGTTGAGAATAATTTTCTAAACAAACCCATATCGTCAAAAATTCAAAAAAATGAATTTTTCTATGGCATGCAAGAGCCCTTCAGTGGGAGAGGCAGCGAGGCACCAGAAAATGATTTTTCCCAAAAAAATCTAATACATGGGTTTTGTTCGTGCTTCAGAGCTGAACAAACCCAGTTTGTCTTTTTTTCAATTTTATGACCTTTTTCGAAAACCCTAAAAATAGGGACAGCAAGGCAACTTTTTTTGGAAAAGTCTAACATGTGAGTTTTGTTGAAAAAGTTGTGTTGATCATACCCAGTTGGTCAGATCTATGATTATCTGTTGTTTTATTGGACATGCAAGAAGATCTAAGACAAGGAAAGAGGAAAAAGACAAGAAGAAGATTGGAGGTTATTAGTTGTCTTTCTGGAAGAATTATGCCTTTTGATGCAACCTCTGATAAATGGTCCCTCTGTGCAACAGATGTTTAAAAATATGAAGAACGGTGAAATCCCCTCTGTCAAATTTTCAAAAACGTTCGAGAAGAAAAATATATGTTCTTTAGCTCCTCAACTTGCAAAGAAATAATGAAGAATGGACGCCTAGATGCTTTGATATGTCAATTTGGAGTTGCAAGCATCAATTGGGCGTCCAAAATCTGACTATGCAGTTAATTTGCCTGATCAGGAGTTCACTGGAGCAAATTCCACCAATTTTGGGACGTTTTGGCCATGTAAAGGCCTTAAAAACAATCAACTTCAATCAACTGGTTTTACTTTGACTTTAGGCATCCCTTTGAACATTTGAACATTTATTATTATTTTTTTGTGGTGAAATGCCTTTGTTCGATCCCTGATTCTGGTTGTTCAATCATCCTTAAAGTGTTGCTAACAGATGCATTGCTAAGATGAAACAACTCTAATGAAGTGTGCCTGGGAGCTACAAAGCTCATAACCTGAGTTTGATGCCTCCGATTCAAGGACGCCTTCTCCCAGCAGAGGCACTTTCAGCTTCAAACTTAGTCAAATTCTTCAGTGTTCTTCAACTTCTCCATTTTGACCCTCCGTGCTCTAATCTGAGATCACCATTGACTGATGAGTCTGATGATCTTGCTGGAACCTGAGATGGAATGATAGCTCAGCCTCGGAAAGGATGACTGACTTAACAAATCTTGGAAGTTGATTTGGCTGCCTTAAAATCTTGGGTGCTCCTGGCCTGTAGGAGCGCTTTTGACCTTTTGACCTGTGATTTTCAACTTGCAAACCTTCATGAACTGCCCCATCTTGGTCTTTGTCGTCAGGTGTTTGACTTGTTTTTTGTCTTCGTTGACGGTGTCATTGTTGAGATTGGTCAAAACAAAGGAGGTCATCCTAGAGGTTATTGAGCTTGTAGATTGCATCCGGTTGCCCAAAAAGTTGGGTGCCTATTCTCAGGAGGGGCGCTTTTCCTTGGCACTTGTTCAATTTCTTCATGTTCTTCATTCAGCCTTCACCTTTGGTGCTCTCTACTTGATCTTTGCCTATGAATGCTTCACAGGTCTTATGAACGTCCTGTTGGATTGATTGCGAAGCTGAGCGGGAGTTGAACATATGCCTTGTAGAAAGCAATTGTTGAAAACCTCAATAGGTGGCTCCATCTGATGGGCGCCCCTGGCTTGCAGGAGCTCTTTTGCTTGATGTGCACTGATTTTCCCTTATTTTGCATGCTTGAATGATTAACAACTGTTGTCGTCTTAAATGTCTCACAGGCTGGCGAACAAGTTCACTGCAAGGCTGAGTTGATGCTAGAAAGATCATATGAAAACAAGCATGTTCAACAATTGACATCTAGAGCATCTAATTCAAGGGCGCCCCTGGTCAGTAGGGGGTATTTTTTCATGTTTAGATTGCTATTTTCCTTCAGCATCTTCAATCTTCACCTTTGTTGTCAGTGATCAATGAATCAGGTCAACCTGCTTGATCATGTGTTGGAAAGCCAGTAGAATTACAAAGGAGATGACTGTCTTACCAAGACTTGATGATTGCCTTTGACCTCTTGAACTCATAGGCGCCCCTAGTCAGCAGGGACTCTTTTGACTGCAGCTTCATCATTTCCTTTAAGATCTTCATCCCTTCGCGCTTCGCGTTTTACCGTTGTAGCTCGACTAATTTGATCACCATTGTCAACAACGCACACACGTGCATCTTAGCAATCATCTTCACAACGTTGCGTGTACAGGTGTTTGAAAAATCACTAAGGCATTCAACTACACAGCCTCATTCGTAGCAAGGCGTTCATTTTCCAAACTTAGTCAATTTTCAACATTTTTCACTTTTGAAAATCCCCTCCGTCGCAGAGCATCTTTTCGAGCATTTTCGCCATAGATTCTTTGTTGAAGCTTTTGAAGCTTAGATTTCGCCACCTGGTACTGGCCATTCTGCCATTAATGGCTGCAGAGGTCCCAGTTTTCTTCCTGAAAAAGGAAAATAGACCCACCAAAGTAAAACATATTTTTTGATGATTTTGACTTGACCAATGTGATCGTGAAGTCAAATTATCCTATCAAAATCATTTTCAATCATTAATGGAAAGGTCCTATTTTTTAGGTTTTTCCTAAAAACAGGGGCTTCAAACCCTAATTTTCAAATTTTCGTAAATTTGTAAGCATCTTCCTTGACATAAACCGACAAAAAGTTAAAACCCTACATTTGGTTTGACCTAAAACATACTTTTGACAACATTTTTACATGATTTAGCTCAATTTAAGCAAAATGCCAAAAAAATATTTTGGGTACAACATTAGGCTTCGTTTGGTGACCATGTTGGATACTTACGGCATAGGAAAACCAAGACTCTCTAGTTTTTGTAGACCAGTGTTCTTATCAATTGGGCATTGGAGTCAAGACTATTTCCTAATTCACCTAACAATTGGAGTTTTCCTACTTATTCACCTAAAACAAGACTACCTAAGAAATCACCTAAAACACGATGATACTTAACGAAATAGGGAAACACATAACAACATAACGTTAAAGCAAAAGAAAATTATTTAACAAAGAACTCACCCCATCCCTGAAGGGACGAAATGTTTCAAGTATTGCCTGCTTCATGGCAGTGCAAAGAACCTCCCATCGATGCTAGTTCTGACTGAAAGGCTTTACTTCTCTTCTGATGGGATTGTAGGAGACAATCCCTCTGGAATGAAGATTCCCAGGTATTCGTATATCCAAGCAAAAGTACTCTAACAAAAGTCAGAATATGATGCAAATGGGAAAGTTGATATCCCTGAGGCATTAGTTTTGTTGTAGTCCATCTTTGGGATGTTGAACTCCTCAAACCAGTCAATCGAGTTCCAAACTCGATTTCTATAATGTCTTAGGTAATCTTTGCTGACCTGAAAATATCCTTTGACCGGCTCATGGATCAGCTCTAGATCACCTTTAACACATAGGAGTTTGATTCCCATGTCTTCGGCATCTTTGAAGCCTAACAAAAGCACCTCTTTCTCAGCTTCAATGAATTCCAATTGCACAGATGAGTGCAACTATCCTTTAGGGGAGATGATGTCATGTCCCCGAAATCGTAAAGTTGAATTTGAGATATTGAAAAAAACAATTAACCAAAATCGAATAAATACCAAAATATAAATATAAGTAATTGCCATTTAAACTTCAATACTATAATTATAAATATAATTACCATTTAACCATTATCCTCAAAATCATGATTATCATAGATAAGTATTATAATTGTGATATAAATATTATAGAATAACATATCATAATACATATCATAACTATGGCATAATACAGTAATAAGATATAAAATCATACTAAATATACAAACATAAAATATAAAATATCATAAACAAATATTAAATATTATAATGTTCATGCTAAGTATGAAATTATAATATCTACATAAACATTCTTAAATAATAAATATATATTATAATGTCATCACAAATGTTTAGAAACCTTGGAAACCATTTTTAATAAAGATATAAATTAAACCTTAAGAATCGGTGCCTCCAAAAATAAACAAAGGCAGGCTAAACTAAATAAATCAGCAAAGGCATCGGTTAGCTTGGTCAAAAAGCAGCTGTTAGACTAAGGGTTATGTCCCTTATGGAAAGGCTAGCAAATATTAAAAGGATATCATTTTACAAAAGGACGCATCCTTTCACTCAGCTTTGAAAGTATAAAAACAAACAGATTTAAGGAATAAAAGGGCATCGATGAGGAGAATAAGAAAGGACTGGATCACTAAAGAAAGAATATCTAAACATATTCTAATGGATGGGAAATTTGAGAAAGGCTTTTGTAGATAACAATAAGGTGGTATTTTATGAATTAAATAACCATTCAGGGAATCAATATAATATTCAGCTATAAATTTGGGAAAGCAGCAGATAAGAGAGAAGAATAAATATATTGTCAAGAATATATTTGAGCTGTAAGTTTAAATAATTTAAATATAATAATATAATAATACATATTCATGCAAAGAAATTATTGTAAATTGAAATCAATTAGAAATCATGGTATATATATATTTATATAAAATATATATATAGATATTATTTACAATTGGACAACAATGATATTATTAAGTCTTATAAGTAATGATGACTCTTAATATAAACATAAGTAGATTACGTATATTCATGGATTGTCCTCATCCTATGATCAATCTAGTATAAGGTTGAAGGAGGCGAGTAAGGAAATATGGAGAGATACAACAACTCAGTTGATGTACTCACTTAGCAATAATATTTAGCATATTTTGAATATAAGAAACTAATATTGCTCATTTGATTATTGGTACAATGTTTTTGATGTTATCAATATTATAATAGTTTTATGAATTGATGATGGTTCCTTTAGCATTATCATGAACATGAATGAAACAAAGGGTATGATATAGCGACATTTAGTTTCCATCATTGTTAATATTACATTGGGTAGTATCATTGATCATAGACAAACTAAATATGATGAGAATTGGCATCATTGTAGTAATATAGATCCATGTACTTTTTTTGCATTATGTTACATTTTTGTGCATCCATATAATACTCTCAAACATGATACAAGCATATAGATAATTCAATAGTAAATGCACAAGTGACTGTTCAAAGATTGTATGCTCCATGTTTGTACCCTATTAGGATGGGGGAAGCATCCGCCAAGTGGATTGCCTAAAAACCCCACCCTTAGGCCCGTAGGCCCAAGCAAGGGATTGGTCATGAAGGGTGGGGGTCCCACCACAGCATTTTGTTACTTAGGGGGGTGGCAGGCCTTAGGCCCTTGGCACTTAGGGTTTCCCTCCTCTCCTAATAGGGCCATTGTCTTCCGAGGTACTACCATGTGTGGAGAACGCAGGTACTAAGCCGTTGGGAAAGGAGGATTGGACAAACAACCTCCTGTGCCCAACATAGAGGCTTCAAGGCAGATCCACCCAGGGCACTCCTCATGTCTTCATAATTGCATTTATGACTATGTTTATATTTGGATATCTAGATATTAATGCTAACAGGCATATGTATATGTGGAAATGTGATTCATATGGTGAATGCAGGTTTCAAACCAAGATTACTTCATTAAAAAAAATATTCATTTGGAAGGAAGACACCCTAAACCTAATCAACAAATGAATTCTAGGGCAAAATAGGTAAGGGACATTACAGATGATCACTTCCCCTACTTCTAAAACTGTATTTCAAAAACCTCCATCGAACTGTGTTGTCCATGACCTTGTGTCCTCTGTCAGTCTCTCTTCAGAATGAGCAATGTTCTGATCTTTAGTTTCTATCTCTGATAGAGTCACATAATTACCGAGACTTGTTTTAGGCTTTGACCCTGCTGGAAAAGATGACTTGAGCGCAACCAGCTTCTTTACAACCTTCAGAATCTGATATATTTATTCTGGATGATCTTGAAGATATTCCAATTGAGAGATTTGTACCTTGGTCTTCACCATGGAAGCTATGATGTCAAAATTTGCTAAAGACGGATCTTGAATAACTAGCATAGCGTTCTTCTGTGAAGACCTGAGCTTGGAAGTGGAAGGCACCTCTTCACCCTTCTCATTTGATTTTCGTCTTTCTTCTTCTTTATGTGTCTTGAAGTGTTGAGCACGTATGAACACAGGCGATGAAAACTTTTCATCATTCACCGCAAGAGAATAGTGACAGTATACTTCTTTTTCTTGATTGGCAGGTTCAAAGTATCCTGTTGCGGAGTCGCCATTGAAGTTGTCCATTTGTGGTAAGACAACGTTCGAATTTATTGATACAAAACTAGAATTGGGAGCAACTTCAACATATCCCATGATTTGGGTCATTCTCAAATTCTCAGGACACGTGAATCTGGTATCTTCATTAGTGTCATGGAAATAGAAAAATACTGCACTGTGTGCAGCTTCAATCATTGGTCTTGATGGAGATATTCGCAACCGTGGCTGAAGATTGTCTCTCTTTGGCTGGTATGGTTGTTGAGCTAGAGATTTGGTAGAATCTATTTTCATGAAGCCGGAAGTGATCATATTATCCTCCAACTTGATGGCGTGTTCTTCTGCACTCTTCAACTTTGTTTCTTTTGTTGTCTTGAGGAAGAAGGCTATCTCTGATGGAAGAGCATTTATGAAAAAGCTCATCAGAATCTCTGGGGATGGATCGAGTGCAAAAGAAAGTCATGTAACAAGACGATTAAATCCTGCCACAAACTCCCTCATGTGTTCGCTGTGTTCCATTTTTGAATTTGCAAGTTGGGCGAACAACAAATGATTGTCTTCAGAGGGATAAAAATCTCGCCAAAAAATTCTTGCTCATAGATGCCCAACTTGTAATAATGCCTGGCTTCAGGTGATTGAACCAATCCGCAACATTCCCAACAAGAGTCTCCACAAAGAGATGCACTACGATGTCTTAATGTGGCACATGCAAGATGGCGCAACCCATTGTGAATGCAACAAAATGTTCATCTGGGTTTCGACTTCCATCGCCGTGAAATTGGGGAAAGTGCTTCCTTGACCCTTTAGGTAACTCATGATTTACTTGAAAAGCCAAAGGTCCAATGTTATTACCCCAAGGTAATGAAGGTCGACGTCTCTCGCCAGCATTATTGTTGTTACCACCCATTGCTTCTTGTATGGATCATGCAGTCGAATGCCAAAGGATCATTCCCATGAAATAAAGCATTAGCTTTTTCTTGAAGTTTTATGCCTCGTTGCCCCACGGTGGGCGCCAGAAAACTATTGGCATTTCAATTAGCACCTCTGGAATCCTTATTGGAAATGGACAACTATTGGAAGTGTTTTAGTAACCACTCTTTCAATTATAGAGAGGAAGATCCCTCTTTGTTGATGTTTTGCGTGAAAGTACAATAAACTGAGGTTACTATCTTTTCTACTCAGTGGCAGGACACAAGGGTGCATAAACACAATGGGTTGCAGCTAAGGTTTTATCTGGTTTCTACAGATCTTCACTACAACTAAACTAGATTTTAATCTATCCTATCTCCTCAAGATAAACAGAGCATGAGGGCATAGGAGCTGGAATGGGTTGGTTGGATCACTTGAATCCACCGTCTCTTCAAAATATGTCTGAGGCTCTGAACTCTCAGATCTATGCTGGGATAAGGTATTATGCAAGCGAACACAGGTAAGTTGGATCTAAGACTTGCCAAGGAGGAGGAACCCCTATCCGAGGTATAGGCTGGGAAACAACTCACTAGAAACAACAAATTACAATGAAATGGCTAATAGGATTCCCGAGGAAGTGACGACACCTGTCCAAAGTGTAGGCTGAAAGACAACTCATTAAACAACATCAAACGATAACTATCAACATCAAAATATCCAAGGAGGAGGAACCCCTGTCCAAGGAGGAGATTGAAACAATAAGTTATAAGAAACAATACGTTTGGAAGAACTCAAATCTTTAAATCAAACTGCATGTGCCTTTTGATTTCCTTCTTCAAGCTTTCTCAATGAATTACAAAGAATTGGGACAGCAAAGGTACGAAATCATACACAATTGCGATCAACCAATTAACTCTCACCCAAGAGCGAACAAATATGCACTTTCAAACTTGTTAGCAAGAATGGCGCAGCACTTTTGCATAGTAAATAAAAGTTAACAAATAATGAGTCCAAGGCTCTTATTTATAGAAACTCAAAGGAGTAGGCAACCCTAAAATCTCCTTGAGTTAACAATCAGTTCTTGCCAATCAACAAGATTTATTCCAATGTCTAAAAGTAGGTGAGCAAGCAGTTAATTGGAAATCTACTTCAGTTAACTGAAACTAAACAGAGTCAACTGGAAATCTACTTCAGTTGACTAAAACTAAACTACAAGTGAACTTAAATTACAAAATGTGCCTCCAAAATAGAGATCCACAATTAGTGGAGATCTAAGATAGACATCCATAATTGGTGGGATCTGACATGCATGATCAGTGGGACATGGAGTTAACATGGAATGAGGCATCAAGTTAACTCTTATCACCATTAATGCTACTTTGAAGGGTAGGACATCCTAGGTGGATGCTTTACAACTCTTCTCCACTGGTCAACATCCCTTCTATCCATTCATTGACTTCTTCAACTTCTGGACAATTAATGCTTTGTAGGACGATGACGTGGCGTTTGAGCATCTCTTCACCATTTGCAAGTTGTTGATATTCTATGCACTTGGCAACTGCATCATCCAGCTTGGTGGACATGGTTGCAACCTTACTCAACTTGCAACCATCAGGTTCATCAAAAAATGTGCTACGAATGACATCCTGGAATTGTTTTTGTACTGCACCTAGCTCAATGTACGCACCTCCCTCATGCTGATAAGGGATGGATATTACCAAAATTCTTGCGAATTTGATAATATTTGCCACAATATGTCGGTACTCGATCATTTCCATAGAATTGGCATCATAAGATTTTACCTTCTATGCCAGCTATTCTTTCCAAGCAAAGAGATGTTGCTTGTTATCTGCAGTGGTAACTGATTGGTACACCAATTGTAAATTTGTGACTGTGATTTCATCCCCAGGCCTCTTCTTTGTTGCATTTAGTTTTGACTGTTGAATCTCTGCACAGAGTCCATGTGCTTTGTCCCTCAACTGGTACATTTCTGCCAATATACACCATCCTCTAACAACAAATTCCTCCACTTGATTTCTCAAGTGTTTTTCGTATGAAATCAATTGGTGATGATTTTGCTCCATGGGGAGGTCTAGCAACTCTCGTGGAAAAGCAGAGAAGTTTGGAGTAACATGCATCAAGCTAGATATGTACATCCTCAATTGTTGGTTTTCAGCCTTTAAGGCTGCTTTGTTCCTTCCATCCTTAGCCATTCTTTCTTGAACACTCACCGAGGCAATTCCTATAAGATCTGCCTCCACCTGACGAGGGGTCTTACCAAGGTTGACCTTCGATAATGTGAAGTCTTCAACCTCTACCTCGTGTATATTTGTGTCCTCAGGTGGGGCAGTTGTCTTCAACCTCTACCTTCGATAATGGGCTGCCTTATTTTTTTAGTGCACAGAATGGTGAGGCCATCCATAACTATAACATTAAAACCCTTGAAAACTTCCATGTCTAGTCCTCTCCTAGAAACCAAAACCTCATCAATTAAATTATGAGTGGTTCCACTATCAATCAACACTATAATCCTTTGCCCGAGCAATATCCCACTAACTCTAAAAGGATGATACTTCGGTGCTCCTAAAGTGAGACAAGAAAGCCTCCCAAAACCTCCTCTTCTTTGGTTCCCACATACTCTAGCTCTTCAATTTCAGGCTCAGGATCCTCTACTTCTGATTCTTCCTCTAAAACTACCTTAGTGTAGTGTACCTGTCCTCTACCAAGACATCAATATCTAGGCTCTTGTGGCTCCTTACAAGAGAAACACAACTTCTTCCTTCTAAGCTCATTCTTTGATTCCTCCTCCTTGCATACCTTCAATGGTATCTCCCTTTGATGTGGCACTTCCTTCTAAATTGGTTTCTTATGTGGTGCTGATGGTTTCTTCTGTTGATCTGCAACATGTGATAATTGAAAGCCCTTCTCAACCAAATATACAACTTCAAACAACAAATACAAACTGATGTGAACCTTGAAACCCTGAAATGATGAACATATGGTAACTATGACATGCAGATCTAGGTTATTGGTTGCTAATGTAAGGATAGGATCTTCAAATGCACATAAAAACCAATTATATACAGCAAATCAAACCATAACTAATGTCATGTGCCCTTTCCAAGGTTAGATCCATGAAGATGACCTCTAGTATATCCCCTTTTCCTATAGGCTAAAGGATAGAGCAAGGGCAATAAAAATAATAATATTTTTAGTGAGCCTAATCACTTCATTTTCTAAATGGCCACTCAAATATTATTTTAGGTCCTATTTAATGTTTTAAAATTGTTTTTAACACTTTATTCAAAATGTTATTTAAAAAGGGACCTTAGACATTATTTAAAAGTATTTTTAAATGCTTGAAAGGAAAAAGAAAAACATTAAATAAATAAAATTGAGGGCCTTAAGTAAAGCACCTATAAGAGAGAAGTCAAGGCTCACATCAAAGCACCCATTATCTCATTATTTTCGACAATTTTCTAATTTCAAACTATCAAGGAAAAACCCCTTGATCAGCAAGATTCAGAGGACAAAACTCCTCTTGGGATTAATTTGAATTGAGGATGAAGACCTTAATTCTGTGGAGCAATTACCAACTGGTTACAACCTTGGTTTACAAGCAAATTGGGCAAAAGTGATGAAGTTGGCAAAGTTTTGATGTTATGTATTGATGCACCTTCCAACAAATCAGCATTGTGAAGCAATTATTCATCATCTGTGTAATGTCCCCTTCCTAGACAGTGCAGCTAGTTCAGAGGTTAGCCTATCATTTTGATCCTCGTAGGCTGACAGATGTGTGTAGAGGATCACTTGAGGCAGTTATCCGGTGCTCGGGAACATTACTCCTTCAATTGATTCAGGTTTGGGCCCTGGCAGACGTTTCCAGAGTGATTTACAGATACTTACTATTTATAGTAAGTCAGGTAGGTAGGAGTTGCTATTTATAGCAAGGCACCTAGTTCAGTTGGTCAGCTCAGTTTCGACCCAATTTGATAATTTGATGAGCAAACAGTGTTTACTTGGGCATTTAATATTTATTAAATGTTTATTAATTTGACTTTATAATATAAAGTCACTTTAATGAAATATTAAAATTATTAAATGGCAAATTATAAAGTATTTAATACTTTATAATAGAGGGGTTAAAATAATAATTAAATGAGCATTTAATTATTAATCAAAAGGGGCGCCATTTATTAAATAATTGTCCTAAGTCTAAAAAGGGCGAAATTCTTCATTTTATTTAAATGATTATTTAAAATGCCTTGGGTCGACTTTATGAAAGGAGATATAAATACTGCAAAGACAAATTGAATTCATTATGTTATGATTATTCAAATTTGTCTTTTCTCTCTGAGAGCATTGGGGTTTGTGAAACAAGGGTTTCTACAGATCAACAGGTTTTGAAGAACGTTCCCTCTTTAGAATCAGGCATACTGAGGCTATGAAATACCAATTGAAGCTTGTCCATCAGCGTGGCTTTATCCAGAAGTCATACAGAGCTTACAGTGGAGTTTTAATTCAGTATTTTGGTTCTATTGTTCATCAGGAAGAATCGATTCTCAGAGATTATCATTGACTAGCATCTGGCGCACTTCCCAAGAAATGTGCGGCTGCATTTAATGTTGCTGACAGGCCGTACTTGCTGCTGTAGGGACGTCCTTTCTCCTGGCACCCAAAATGCCTACCATCTCAATCTCCAGTCTTCACCATCTTGGACGCATAGGCAAGGGGAGTCCATTTCAGCCACTATTCGGGAGGAGAAGTCAATCCTTTAGCTGGGCCGTATTTTTCTTTCATTCTTCCAGGCGGCTGCAAGTAATAATCAGGTTCTTGAAATAATAATATTGTTTAACTTTTCATATTACCCGGATAGCATTGTAGTTGTTCAATAATGAGAATAAAATCATCTACCATTGCTCTGGGAGTTATTTCATGCATTGCTATTTATTTATGAATTTTATATGTATTTATTTCTCAAAATCGCAAGTTCTTCATTGCTGCAAAAAACTACAAAAATATTAAAAATTCAGAAAACAAACAAAATACATAGCAGTTCAGCCAGTGATTGGGTTCAAAGACACCTGGTCTCTTACAATCTGTCGCACTTGATTTTGGGGTGAATTAATAAATTAGTGCTGGCTATGAACTAAACTATTCACATTGCAATTTGATATATATGTTGCGACCTATTATAAGTGGTGCAATCTAACCCAAACTACTATTCAAATTGCAAATTTCATAAATACATAGCCTGTCATGATTGGTGCAATTTGATCCTTGTTGCTATTTTTTCAAATTAATTCATAGTCAAGGATTTGAAACTACTATTAGTGATTTCTTATTGGTCGATCAGTTATCATATCTATTAGAAACCAGATCTGAGATCTCCCAATAATTATAGCAGCATTATTTATCACTAGATTTTTCTCTCATACTAACCTTGATGACTCGATTTGCTATCGTCAGTATTTTATAAGGGCTTCCAGGCCTATTTGAGCATCATTAATCAAATCAGCTGTTACATCTATGCCATCCACTGTATGAGGGTTTATTCTGATTTAATTTCATTCATAAACTAAATAAAATTCGAGATGACATTTACTTTCAGCTGCTACCATATCATAGGAGTTGGTTTTATAACTCCATATTGTTTTCAGTCTTCTTTAATTTTCAACTTTCATATATAGGGTTTCATAAGTTCTAATCCCAAGTTCTTATGCAAGTAGTACCAAGTTCATCTAGGGTTTAGTCTCAACATTTACTTTCAGTTTTTCCTTAGTTATTCTAATAATCAGAAAATACATAAAAAGTATATATTTTTCCAAAAACATATTTTACTTTCAGTTTGTATATCCAGAAAATATTATAAAAAATGCATATTGTTTAATATCCCAATTCGGGGACAATGGTATCAAAACTTAGATCTTGCCAACCTGCATGAAAAGCTAACATTTTGATGCAGATTTCACCCCATGCAAGCCAGTGAAAAGGAAATCGAATATTATAAAAGAGAAAGAAAGAACGGCCCAAACTCAAAAGTAGAGGAAGAAGTTATGGGAGACAGAGATAGGAGAGATGAAATATACACGGAGATGAAAACTATCGATCAGGGTGTTGGCGTTACAATTCGCACCTCTGGTGTGCGTATTGGCAACACACAGCTATGCGCAGTTGAACTGCTCTTCAAATTAGGAGGGGAAGCTCTCTCTTTTCCTGATATGCTTAAAAAGTAAATATTCTAAATCCTAACTTTTTGACTCAGCTGGAAGAGGCACAAGGTTAAGAAAACCAATACATTGCAACTAAGGTTTTTCTCTGGTTTTATAGATCTTAACTACAACTAGGCTAACGCTTAAACTATCCTATTTCCTCAAGAAAAACAGAGCATGAGGACTTAGGAGCAAGGAATAATTGATGATAAACTCTATATCAGGATTCCCAAGGAGGAGGAACCCCTATCCAAGGTGTAGGCTGATATGAAGGTTATTGGTAACAACATCAAACGATAAACTTTATTTCTAAATTCCCAAGGAGGAGGAACCCCTATCTGAGGTGTAGATATGAAACAAGCTTATTGGAAACAACACTTAAACGACAATCTTTATTTCTAAATTCCCAAGGAGGAGAAACCCCTATCTGAGGTGTAGATATGAAAGAAAGACTATTAATCACAACATCAAACAATAAACTCTATTTCTAAATTCCCAAGGAGGAGGAACCCCTATCCAAGGTGTAGATATGAAACAAGTTTATTAAAACAAATAAATTTGGGACAGCAAATTGCATGAAGGACCTATCACACAAATGAACGATCAACCCAACATTATATTAACAAAGTGAACAAGTACAGAATAGCAATATTGCACGGCAAGGTGGGCACAACAATTTGTTATTGTAGCAAAAGTTAAAGTACACATGAGCAAGGATGCTCTTATTTATAGAAGCTTGGAGGAGTAGGGAACCCTAAAATCTCCTCGAGTTAACATGAGTCTTGCAAGCATGCAAGATTTATTCTTAAGTCTAAATGTATGCAACCTAACAATTAACTAGAAAAACTACCTCAGTTAACTGATTCTAAACTTGGACGTTGCAACATGCGAGTCCTTATTGATATGAGATTCAACTGATAACTAACATCAGTTAACTAAATCCTAACTGAAAGCTCCACATAGGTGACTCCAAAATAGACGTACACAAAGGTGGGAGGGCAAGTTAACTTGGAAAGAGCATCAAGTTAACCGCTATGTCAAATGTCTATCTTGAAGAGGTGGGATGTCCTGTCCACTGGTTGTGATCTCGAGCAATTAACTCCTCCAAGAAGTTGTTAACTGCCTCATCATCTGGAGGTCGTCATATGTATCAACTATCAATTCACTACTTCTTAGCAACTTGAGCAATCCTGGAAATATCTACACACTCAAACTGACAGTTTACTGACTGGTAACTCTGGCGGCTCCGCAATTGGAGTGATGGCCTCTATTTCTTCTGCAACTTTATGCTTCTGACGCTTTTGATGATTTTCACGTTTTTCTCCATGGAAGAGTGTTGCATGACGAAACCGCGAAGTTTGACCGCAACACTCTGGTCGTGAGAAATGCACATGAACTCGTTGCATACGTAGAATTCCAACGGTATTCCACCCTCTAAACTGGCCTTGGAAGGCTATCAGCTATACGAGGTATGAAACCATGTGGACTTTGAGTAACTACGCCTGCCAAATTGTCTGAATCAACCCTCTAGATGTGCTTAATGAAAATTGGCGTCAGCTTTTCTCATGAAATCGTGAATCAAGACCGATTTGGTCTTGAATTCAGTTTGAGTGAACTGCATTCTAAATAACTAGCCTGTTGACTGTAAACACGACTATGTTTTGACAACTTTTTCTAGAAAGCTAAAACAGCGCTTGATAAGGCTAAAATACCCTGTTGAGAAGCAATTTTCACAAAAAAATCCAAGATATGGGTTTTGTAGAAAATGTAATTCTAAGCCAACCCAAATCCTCTGAAATTTGAAAAACTGACTTTTACTTAGGCATGCAATGACTTTTCAATGTAGAAGCTATAAAGGGCACTGAGGCTATTTTTCTTGAAAAATTCTGAGATATGGGTTTTGTTGGCGCATACAAGCTGAACAAACCCAATTTCTTCATTTTTTGAAATTTTAACTTTTTTCAAAAACCCTAATTTTATGGGGCCGAGGGGTATTTTTTTTAGAAAAAATCTGGCACGTGGATTTTGTAGGCACCAATGAGTTGATCAAACCCAGATCCTTCATTTTTCAAAAAGTTGACTTTTTGACCAGCATGCAAAAGAATCTTCGAAAAAAAGCACAGTACTTCAAAATGAGAAGTAGCGGGGCAATTTTCTCGAAAAATTTTGGAACATGGGTTTTGCTGCCAATGTTGCGTTGAGTGAACCTAGATGACCAGATTCTGAAAAAGATGTCATTTACTTTGACACGCAAGAGAATACCTAAGACAGGGATAGAAAAATTTAGAGAGAGAAAATATAAGTTATTCTGCCTCTGAAAATGACGCCTATGCCTTGAATCAAGTTTGTGAAGTCTGGCAAGTATGCACTTGAATGATGAAGTCTAGAAAATCCTGGCACTTTGAAGAACACTGAAAAATGTCACCAAAAGCGCCTTCAGATCTTGCTTGCACGAGAAAATAAGTGTTTGCTTCCACCTGTGATGAGAATAATGGACGCCCAAATGCCTCAATGAATAAATTTTATGAAGTAAGACGTCAATTTGCATGCAAATACCCTAAAATGGGATGCCAAAATATTATTGGACCCCATTTCAGTTAACAAAATGAAAAATAAACCCTAAATTGGGTGCAAACTTGCATGCACAGATAGATTTTCCATATGCATGCAAAACTGAGTCATTTTGAGGTCGACTTGGAAGTTGAACTGGAGTTTAAATATTATTTTAAGTTGAGTTCACAAACTCCTCCATTATAGGGCAGCCAAGTTCACTTCAGTTCAAAAAGTCAAAGTTTGACTTCAGGCGCCAACTCCAGAATTAGAAACTTTTCTGAAAATTCTCATTTGCAAAACGTCACTGGAGACTATGTTTGATCACTGATTCTAATTGACTGACGTGTCCAATAGACTGGCTGACAGTTTCATTGAAAAGCAAGATCAAAATTGAAAAGGCGCTCATTGAGGTTGCAAACCCTAATTTTGACTTTTGAGCCCTCAAAATTCTAGGCACCCCTAGCCTCTAGTGGCACTTTTTCTCCCAAACTTAGTCAAATTTCCATCAATTTTCATCATTTTGAACTTGATTTCAACCCCACTTCAACTTGCAACTCTCGACACTTGACAAAACTTCAGAGCTGGTTGACAAGCTCACTATGGAGATGGCAGTATCTAAACATGATCTCCTCGAGAGCATAATCCTTACAACCTTCATCTGATAGGTGAAAAACTTGAGCACCCTTGGCCTCCAGGAGCGCTTTTGCTTCCAGAGATAGCCATTTTCACAAAGTGTTGATTCTCCACTCAATCTTCGACTGTTGACTACTGACAAGTCCTCTAACCTGGTTGAGACATGCAATGGAAAGCTTGAAGCATCACGGACAAGATGAGCATTTGAGCTAACCCAAACAATTGCATTTGAGAACTCAAAACCCTAGGCACCCCTGGCCTCCAGGAGCTATTTTATGCTTTGAATTGATATTTGACAATGACTTTTATACTTCTATTTGACTGTTGATTCTGGCAGTTTGGCAACCCAAATTGATCCACTAAGAGACTCGTTGCGAAGCCTGATCAAGTCTGAGACAAACATCTTGGAGGTCATTTGTCAAAAAAGTTATGTTTGGTACCTCAAAAGTTTGGGCACCCTTGGCCTCTAGGGGCGCTTTTCTGCTCCAGTGTTAATCAAATTTTCATCTAATTTTATTTCCTCCGTTCTTCACTTGATCTTCAAATTCGAGCATTAAACAGGTCTCGTGATCTTGTTATTGGATTCATCAAGAAGCTGACGAGATGTTGAGTGATGACTTGAGGAAGACAGCTCTCAAAAACCATATCTAGATGCCCAAAATGATGGGGCCCCTTGGCCAATAGGGGCGCTTTTGCCTTGAAGTTCTCCAATTCAATCTTCGTTTTACATGTCCATTCAGTCAACCGCTGCTACCATTTGATAAGTCCTGCGAACTAGCTAACAGATCCATTGCAAAGCAGGGTTGAAGCTGAGAAGATCATTTTGGAGATAGTCAATGCAAAAAATGACATTTGATGCCTTGAATTCTTGGGAGCCCCTAGCCTACAGGGCTCATTTTTATTTCCAGACTTAGCCATTTTCAACTTGCTCCATTCTCCATTCAATCTTCAAATTCAGGTGCTAGACAGATCTTCTGGACTAGCTGGTAGGCTCGTCACGAAGCTAACAAGATTCCGAAGAAGTCTTCTCGGAAGTGACAAATCTCAAAAAGATGATCTAAGCCTCTGAAACCTTGAGAGCCCCTAGCTAGCCGGTGCTCTTTTATTTTTAGACTTGAAAAATTTTGATGATTTTCTCCTCGACGAAAATCCCCTCTGAGACAAAGCATCATTTTGAACATATCTCGCCATAGAATCTTCACTAAAGCGTTGTAAGCTTAGATTTCGACATTTGGCACCTGGCCATCTACCATTGACGACCTCAGAGGTCCTAACTTTTCTCCCAAAAAAGTGAAATAGACCCACCAGCCTTAAACTGACTTTTTCTTGATTCCGACTTCACCACTATGATCATAAAGTTAAATAAACCAACCAAGATAATTTTCAATCTATTCTGACAAGATCCTATTTTTTAGGGTTTTGGGTTATTTTTAGTTTTTTCCTTATTTTTTAGGGTTTCTTGAAAAAATAACTTTACCGGAATCCATTCCACAACAAACCTAGAAAACCCTAAATTTTAGGAATAGAAAACCTAAAATTTAGGAAACCCTAATTTTCCCTAAAATTTAATAAAACCTGAAATTTGGGTTTCGTAGATAACTTTATTCTGAACAGACCCAGATTGTCAGATTTTAAAAATTTTGAGTTCTTGACCCTCATGCATGACATGCAAATTTCCACTTTTCCAAATTTCCAACTTCAGAGAATTTTGAGATTTTGACTATTTTAAACAAAATGCCTTAATGAGGCAAAAAAATTATTATGGGTACAACACAGGGTTAGAAAAATATGGAAAGATCTTTGGCAAGTATAGCCCAATCTTTACAAAATTTTAATTTGAATAGGGTAGGTAATGGAGAGGGAAGTTATTCAACCAATAATAGAATTTCCAATCAAACCTCCTTCCAATACTTTCTAAGCAAAATTCCTACAAAGAGAAGAGAAACACCTATTTGATGAAGGGCCATTTCAACATCAACCAAGTAATGAGATGGATCCATACCTTGAGAAATACAAAGGACTAAGGCAACTCGTAATGCTTTAACCTTCCAAGAATATTGTGATCTTATGATTAAGTATGATCCAAGGAAAGGAAAAAGAACTCAACATGAGCTGCTCCACAAAGACATATAACATTGTTTGGGTAAGATCACCATTCTTGCTTATGATGGCTCTAACAAATGTTCCACTCGATCTTGGTTGTAAAATTGGAAACCTATTTTTCAATTAATCCTATGTATGAAGAGAAAGCAATTAGTTCACTACTCTCCACTTGGAAGGTGTGGCACATGATTGGTGGCACCATGGTATGAACACTTACAGAAAAACTCCATCAGTACATTAGAAGAATTCAGCCAAAGACTAAAAGAGAGGTTTGATAGAACAGATCTAGAGGTTCACTTTAGAGAATTGGCACAACTTAGCAACATGGGACAATGGATAGCTACATCACAAAAAGTTTGAGATTTTCAGTGATTCCAATGTGCCAAAAAGGAGACTCATAGTACTATTTATGGAAGGATTGACCAAACCACTCAAGCGTTTGGTTAAAGCATTTGAACCATGATCTCTACAAGAAGCTATCAAAAGGGCCTTGAATTTGGAAACATCAGTCCCCAAGTACAAGTTTTCTTTGAAGGCACCACCTTTTGAACAGTCGAGGAAGCCACCTCAAAGCAGAGCTGCCCCCAACAGATATGTGAAAAAGAATCATAAAGGAGGAAGACACTAAGAATGAGCTTAGAAGGAAGAAGTTGTGTTTCTCTTGCAAGGAACCATGGGAACAGGGACACCAATGCCTTGGTCAAGGACAAGTACATTACATGGAGGCAATGTCAGAAGAAGAGTTGGAAACAAGGGTGTGATGAGCCTAGCCTAAGCTGACTCAAAAACTCATCTTTGTTCCCTTAAAATTTCGTCAAACACTTTGTTTGCTGATATAGTATTTTTAGTTTGATGATGCTTGATAGAAAAGAAAGCCAGGATAAATAGAATGCTTAAAAACACTTCTACAATGTCTATAATCAGATCTAAATGCAATATGATATTCTCTTTGGATTTTCAAATACAAGTACATGAGAAACTATGAGTGCAAAGTGCAGCTACAGCTTGTTGACATTTAGTTGAACACTTACCATGCATAGTACAAATGATAGTTACAAACGCAATAATATCTATCTCAAACCAGCACTTGTGTCTCCTTTATTGCTATCAAATTGTTCATTACAGTGATGGTATCGAACTGCCATGACTCTTAGCATTACAACATATGTTTATCAAATGATTTTTTGAGTACAATTTGCAGCCTTAGCATGAAATCTGAATATGCACATGTATGCAACCTACAGCTGTAACTATATTCTAAGTATGCAATGCTAATGGACTGATTTATGAAAAGAACCTGATTGGAATAGAATCGCCCTTGTTGCTGATATGATTGCAGATATGAATTAATGTACAGCTCTTTATCAGAACTGTAACGTTTCTAGATGAATGTAATTTTCTGGTAAAACTTATATCAGACCTGTAACCTGCCCTCCAAATGATCTGATAGCATGAAGAAATCGCTGCCAATGAATGATACAATAATCCTCAATGTAAAGCACCTCTAACTCCACAAATATGCACACTACTGTAGCATTTTACTGTACCATGGCACTATTCACGTGTACTGTATTGTACCCCAAAATTAAAATTTTTGCTACACTTAGGCATTTTGAAGAATTGAGTCAAGATACTGTTAAATCTGTCAGAAAAGGTCAAAATGGGAGTTTGCATGTCTTGCATGGGGGTCAAAACCTTGAAATTTTCAAAATCTGACAATCTGGGTCGGTTCAAAATGATCAAACCTACCATACCCAGATTTCAATTTTTCAACCCTAAAATTTAGGAAAATTTCTATTTTTAGCAGTTTTCTAAAAATAGAAACTTTTTCTGGGTTTTTCTGGGTTTCTTTCGAAATGGATATTTGTAAAATTTTCAAAAAATAGAAAGTTTGTCTTCTAGGGTTAAGACTGATTTTGATTGGCTTAAAATACTTCCTCATCAGGCTGGTGCAGTCAGAATCACAAAATATCAGTTTTACTCTACTGGATCTATTCTACTTTTTCAAAAGCTTTTCGTGGAGTTCCAAGGTCATCAATGGAGGTCAGTTGGCTGCCAGGTGTCAGAATCAGATGTTCGAGCATCAAGCAGAAGCTGTCAACGATGAACGTGCACGAAAAACAAGAGAAAGGAGAGAAGAATTTGAAAAAGTTGAAAAATGCAAAAATTTGTGTAACTCTAGTGAATCCAGGCGCCTCCAGTCAAGAAGGGCGCCCATACTCCCATGCCTTAGAAAAAATTTGTTTCCGACAGCCGAGACAAAGAAGGCATGTCAAACGAGGAAGGATTTTGAAATTCGCAGAAAAGTTTCTAAGTCTACTCAACATGGGCGCCCCTGGAGAAGAAGGGCGCCCATCTTTTTGGAAGGTCAGATGAGGAAGTTAGGATTGGCTCTCCCAGGCAACATTGTTCAGATTCTCATCAGCTTCGCAATGGATGTCTTTGTCAACTCGTCAGATCACTCAGCTTCTGGCAAAGTCAGATCAAACAGGGGTCATGATGAGAGGTGCTTAGAACTCTGAGAGTGAAAAAAGATGAAAATATTCTAACACTGGTAGACATGGGCGCCTCGGGAGAAGAAGGGCGCCCAAGATTTTAAAAGGTTTAATGATAGAATTTGCTGAAGGCATCTCCAACGTGACTTCGTCAGACTTGATCAAGCTGTCCAACGCAATCATCAGCATGTCCGTCGGAGCAGGCAGCCATCAGATGTCGCAGGCTGAACAGTGGAGAAAAAGTGAATGAAATGACAAACGTCAAAAGCAACAGCGAAAAACTCAGAATAAAAACTATCTTTGGAGGAGATGGGTGCCCCTGGAGAAGAAGGGCGCCTAGGGTTTAGAGCCATCAGAAATCAATTTCCGGAGATCAAGTATTCAGGAGACCCCTCCCAGAATCTTCTTAGTTATCCAGTGAATCCGTCAGCCAGTCAGTCTGATCAGTACAACGCCCAGAATCGTGAATTCATCTGAAAGTCAGAAGACAAGCATAAAATTGAAGACAATGAAATTGACTAACTCTGGAGAAAATGGGCGCACTTATCAAGGATAGGCACCTAACATTTCAAAGGGACAAATGAAGTTTTTAGCAGATGATGTCTCCAACATAATGTTGTCAGATTCGACCAGGCTCCGCAATGGAATGTTCAGTTCGTTCGTCGGATCAATCAAGAAGCTGGGAGACAGAGTTGAAACGGGGTTAAAAATTGAACAAAAGTTGAAAACGGTGAAAAATGGCTAAGTCTGGAAAAAAGGATGGCATACCTCAAAAAAGGTGCCCAACTTCTCATGCCTTAGTCAAATTTTTGGAAATTTCAAAAATTGAAGTTGAAGACAAAAGTCTAAGTTCATTGCACAATCTTGAATTAAGGTTTTGGAGAATTAGGGCAAAAAAAAGTTGTTTTCTCAAGGCAAAGCATATTTAAAGCACTTTTGTGTTTTATTTTTCATTATTTTCTTGCAGGTGGCCTTCAAGGAGAAACAGAGCAGCAACTTCAAACCCTTATTTTCAAGATTCAAGAGTTTAACTTGTTGGTTTTTGATAATATTTTCAGATCAACACTCAAGAAGGCTTGTTTTTTCACACTTTTTCATCCAGAACATCAAATCTTTAAAAGAGGCCATTTTTTTTTAATTTTCAGCGAGCTGGTTTATACTGGTTCTATCTTCTGGATAATTTTTGAAGAATTTTCTCAAAGTTGCAGCATCTTCTTTTTATCTTGCATGTCAGAGGAAACTTCAAATTTTACAACTTCCAATCTTCTGGGTCTATCTCAAATCTTCTTCTGGATCAAACCCACATCACAGCTTTTTCAGAGAAACTTCAAGTGGCTGCTTTTTCAGTGAAACTTCGAGGTTTTCAAAATCTAATCAACTGGGTTCATCCAGAATGTGCTCATGAACAATACCCAGATGCCAACTTTTTCTGCTTTTTCGAAGAAAATTAGGGTTTGCTGCTTTTTCAGTCTTCACTCCAAATTTTCAAAAACGAACGATCTGGGTTTACTTGTAACGAGATTCTAAACAAAACCCATGTCTCAAAAAAAATTCCAAAAATTCATCTGTTTGATGAAGAAAATCAAAAAATTATTTTTAGGGTTTGTGCTGAGCTTGTCCAAGCATAGTCAAGTTTATAGTCAATCTTCATGTTTTTCAGCATAGAGTACTCTCCCATAGAATTCAAAGCCAAACAAGTGTTGTATCATAATTATCTGATCGGATAATGTTGGGAAATGCTTTTCAATGTCATCATGAACATAAAACATCATCATCTCAGTTGAAGAACGTGCGGAGGGAGTGGTATGAGCGAAAGGACAGGTGTCACAAAAAGTTGTACAAAACTCTTCTGTGGGAGAATCAAGAGAAGTGTCAAAAGCATAAAGTTGCAGAGCCGCCAAGTTATCAATCAATAAGTCATCTTTCAAGAATAAGAACTCACAAAGAAGTTGAAGATATCAAAGATTCTCTAAGTTTGATTGCAAAAAAGGAGAAGATTCTAAAAAAGCGGAATACAACTAAAGATAGTATCGATGCTCCTGATAAAGAGGCAGTTTCCTACTTTTTGGTGGATGTGAGAGAGATTTAAAGCGGCAATCTTCTAGAAGCTTTCTCCAAGCTTTCTTTCCATTCCTATCTCACGCTTTCTTTCTATTCTTGTCTCAATTCTTATCCATTCTTTGAAGAAGGAAAACAAATGTAATGAGTTGGCGTTTCCTATTTTATATGCTTTCTTAGGGTTTAGATGTGTTATCTTTTCTAGGTTTAGAAATAAAGCTTGCATGTTGGCAAGTCTTAGTTGTAAAAGCAACGAGATTTTAGGGTTCCCTAATCCTCTGCTTGTCTATAAATAAGAGCAGTGTTTGCTCATTTTAGTTTAACCGTGCTTGTGATAACAAGACATAAGTGTCTTTAGTACCTTCTCTTTGTTATTCAGTATTGTTCACTTTGTGTAAGAAGCAAGTTTGCATGCCTCTGTAGCTGCAAATACTTGTTTAGTGCATGTGTTGTGTTGATTATAATTAGGTTGATCACATGTTGCAAGCGTGTTGCTACAACTTGCTGTCCCGAAGTTGTAATCCTTGTTCCAGAAACTTGAGTAAATAAAATCTTGAGCGTGCTTTGTTTGCCTTGAAATAAAAATCTCGTATTTCCGTAACGCTTTTATGATCTCTATTTCAACTTGCCTTAAAATGTATGTTGAAGAATAGTTTATTTAAGTATCTCTGTCAGAAATCAAACTCGTCCATTTCTAAACTCTCTTGCTCTGTGTTTACTTGAGAGGGTAGAAACGTTTTAAGCGTAGGTTAAGTTGTAGCTGTCTAGTTTCATTAAAGGGAAAACCTCAGCCACAACATCTAGTGTTCTATAACCTTGTGTTCTCGCAGTTGAACCAAAAAAGATAGGCGTAATTAAGTTTAGATTACTTTTCTTTATGCAACTCAGCAAAAGAGGGAGCTTCCCCTCCTAATCCGAAGAGCAGTTTACTACACATAGCTATCTATTTCCAGAACGCATTCCAGAGGTGCGATTTGAAACGCCAACATACTGTAGCACGACACTGTTCACGTGCACTGTAGCGTTTACTGTAGCAGCCAACAAACCCCTACAATCTATATACTTCACCGATATGCTCAGATGAAAGGACAGAATTATCCTCTCCTCAATTGCGACCCTTCAAGAGATCTTTCACTCCCTCAATTATGCTATCAATAGGAAGTTTTTGTTTCCTATGATCAAAGAAGAAAACTGTGAAAGCCCTAGACTCCACAATCAAAATCAATCAAAACAATAATCATCAACTGGATACCGAGAATGAGCTCCTACCTCTTTTTTTATTCTTTCCTTAAGAGAGCTCAAACACCTTCCTGGCCAATGTGGGATAAAAGATTTATTCCTACATTAAATTATTCACTTAACACACTTTAATATATTAAAGTGACTTCATTATTATAAAGTTACTTTATAACTTTATAATAATATTAAAATATTAAATAAATCACTTAAGTCACTTAAACTTTAATAACTCTTGATGTACTTGTCTGATTGCTAATTCGGCTGAGCCAGGAGTCGACTCTCCTTGTTCTCCATGTGATTGGATGCTCGTCTAAAAATAGAAACCTTGAACAGTGACTTACTATAAATAGTAAGTATGTGAAACGGAGTCTAGAAACAGCTGCAAAGGCCCAATCAAGGTCGACACTGCCAATATGCTCTGCTCAGGTGTCTTTCTATTAATAGGAACCCTGACTCTCCCAAAATAGTAAGCAAATAACCTGTGCAAAGGCCAAAACCTAAATCCAACTGAGGAGTAATGTCTCTAATCATTGGGTAACTGCCACAGAAGACCCCCTATCCATAACTGTTAGCCTACAAGGGTCAAGTGATATAGCAATCCTTACGAATTCTGATGCTCACGAAAAATGGGGACATTACAAACGGAGCCAAAATCAAAAATTGAGTAGATGGAACCTGATGAAGAATCTCAAGAGCATGCGCTTGCATCAATTTCACATGTTCCTAAGCTAAGTTACCGGTTCAGTTTTGGGTTCGGATTTTGGTTCGAGGACCCGGTTCACGGGTTCGGGAAAAAAAAAATTGGGGTTTGGGTTTGTTTTGGGTTCGGTAATACAAAAACATATAAAAATCAGAAATATATACATATTTGCAGCAGTAATTAAGTTTAGAATACACCACCCTATTAATAGTCAAATAACATAGCAAAAATACACCACCACTTTATACTCAAATGTCATGATATAGAATTATAAATTAAAGTTCAAACTTCAAACATGAAAATGTCAAGTGTTTACAATCAGCCATTAATAATTATGATGGTTAGGGTTTTAGAGGATTCACCAATTTTCAGAGCAAGAAACTTCATCAAAATCATGGAGACCACTTATGCAAATTGTAATTACTAATTTTCAAGCAATGGCTATTTCTAACTATGTCTATTATGGGCAATGGATGAAAGCCTATTTTCAGGCTGCTTTAGTTAGTTTAATTTTATTAGTTGTTTTAGGATATATTTGCTTTAACTTCCTTTCTTTCTGCTTTTCCTACATCTTTTGGATAGGTTTAAAATATTTATTTTTCGGATATTTGATTATTATTCTCAAATCCCTAAAATTTATTCATTGTAACATATAAATAAGTGCCTTGGGCACAAGACATTTGAACGATACTGGAGATTATGCTTATGCTACAGAAATTGTCATTCAAATGTGTTGAAACTGAAATATAAAAGCAATTATTGTGTTTAGTTTTCGCAGATTGAATAAACAATGAAGAATAGTGTTAGACTTTATATGAACACTATGATTCATTTTAAACATATAGCTTTGTATGCATCTAAGTTATTCAATTTATAAAATCTTGTGTTGTTGACGTGTGGCAGAAGTACTTTGAAAATATGGTTAATCTCTTAGAACAGTTAAGCCTATAGAAAAGTCAACAAAGACTCAAAAAAATAATAAAAAAATGCAAAAAGGCGTTTGAAAGTCCGCCTAGACACAAAATTCTGCCTAGGTTCGAACTAAATTCTGCCTGGGTTCGAACCGGGTTCAAATTTTTTGAACCCTGGTCGAACCCACAGTCAGGGTTCCGAACCTTGACCGAACCCACAGGCAATTTTCCGAACCCACAGCGAATTTGGCCGAACCGGACCTGAATTTCATACCGAATCAAACCCATATCGAACCCAGGCTTCCCAGGGGCGAACCCAGTAACTTAGTTCCTAAGTATCATCCATTCAGGGTTCATGGGACTTTGCATGGACATACAATCACAATGTTGATTGATGGTGGGGCCTGTTATCCTTTGACCCTAGATGTCTTTAGGATTATCCTAAATTTTAAAAGTATATTTTCTAATTTCCCTAGAAAAAACTATGATAAAGTTTACAATTTTGGAATGATTTTTTAATCTTATTGTTAGATTAAAAGAATGAGAATAATAAGAGCCACAATCATTAGGATTGATAATAGAATCATGATGCAAAATATCAATAAGTAAATGAATGACAAAATGTGATAAGCATACCATCAAGACATTGTCGACGCCTGACATGCCAAGTTCATAAAAGAAGGCAACACATATAATTCGCCCTAACATTCCACTGTTGAACATTTACAATCACAATGTTAGATATGTATTTATAACATTTTTCAGTGATGGAATAACAAAACTATATTAGGGTGTAATTACAAAAGCCAAGAACATCTGTTCTATTTGAAAACAAGAAAGGGCTTGTATTGCAAAAAAAATTAAAATGGACAGTTTATACATGTTGACCTAGACCCTAGCTTCTCAAGAGAGTATTGGACTTTGTTCTTTTTACAACCATTAGAATACATGCAACAATCCTTATTCTTGAGAAATGGAAATGTAGCATGAGGTAAATTTATGCATATCAATCCAAAGAGCCTAGATATAGAGCAAAGTATCTAGAAAGGTATTTTAAAAACTGACCTTGAGGAAATTATTATAGTTTCTTTTATCGAATTCCATCTTTGAATGAGAATAGTTTTACACCGAGGTGATAATGACCTTTGTTGGTATTCGTTTGGACTAGTGTTCATTGACTCTACAATAAAGAGTTTTGCATAGATTCCAGAAATTACCAAGAGAACAGTTGCAACCTGAGAATTCAACTATGCAAATAAGTTAGGCTAGTGCATAATTGCAGCTTTTTACATATATAGCAACCAGAACACTTAAAATAACCTGCCTGGAAAATATAATCTTCAGAGAGAAGCCATGCTAGTAGATTCCCTAGAACATGGGCAGCTGAAAAAAGGCCTGTTAGGTACCCAAAAGCAATTGCCCGTTTTCTGTCATCCACAAGATCTGCCTGATCATAATACAAAATGCAAGAATATGACACATATCAGCAAGAGTTTCTTCAGAAATGAAATTTTAAATCTAAACAATATTTTCAAAAGGAATCTCTTTACGCAAATTATCTCACTAAAAGGGCTAAAATGATAGTTTCAATTAAATACAAAGAATTTTCTTACACTCCTAAAGACAGTAATTTATTAGATTGGATGAAAAAGAAATGCTATAACAGAAATCATAAGAATAATCACATCTCTGAATGTAAATCACTTCACTACTCATTATGTTTGACCTAAGAAACCTACAGTCCAAAGAGATTCATATATAACTTGTGAAACAACAAATATAATTAAACCATTATTCAAATTGTAATAGGAAGCTCCCTGAGATCTAACTAATCCTAAGACTAATAGAATTTCAAGTATGAACACTATAAAAAATCTCATGGGGGTTTTGCATAAATGTAAATATCTAATTAACTATGTTTTGGCTCAGATGCAAGCGCCAGACTATCAACAATCAAGACTTGCAGTGATATTTTCAGATTTGAGGGTAAACTATTCATGCACAAACAAGCACAATTTTCTTCTGGTTAAACTAGAGACTAGTATTTGGCTACAAACAAAGATTAATGGAATAACACCAACAAATACTGACCCTTGGCTAAATCAGAGACCAATGTTCTACATCAACAAAAAATGATTAAATGGACAACATCACATGATTCTAGAAAATAAATTGCTAAGGGAATAGAAGGTTATTGCTTAAATAAATAACAAGCATCAATGCAAAGCTTAACATAGTCAATTCAATTTAATTCTTGGTATTACAAACACAAGATCAATGACCTCAACATAAGCCCTTGCAGCATAGGCTTAACATTAGCTTACATACATAGATTCACTAGACAAAACACAAAGACTTGACTTCACAACTCAAATGACAATTTCTGTAGCATAAGTCTAGCATTAACTCTTATTAGCTCTATGTGCTCAAGGCACTTATTTATAAGCTCATATGAGAAGCTTTAAAGGAAAAATAATAATTAAATATTCATTATGGCCTCACTTTAAAGCAACCCTAATCCCTATCCATTGCAAAGAGGAAATAAATCACTGAAATAGCATAAAATAGGATTCACTCTACCTTAAATCTGCTTTCTTCTCCATATAGGTTGACTAAGACACAGTGGCATCATCCTTTTATGAGAGTATTTTGCTTTAAAACTTTAAACTTGGCATTTGAAAGTAACTTGGCTGAATTGCATTCCCTAGTCGCACTTTTTAGGTGGCAATGCCAGTTGAAAGTTGCAACTTCCATTACATTTCTAACTTACTTGCTAGTCATGATTTTCACATCATTTTGCCAGTTAACTTGTTGCAGTTTTTTAATGGTTAAACCATGTAAAAAGAACAATGCCTTTTATCTCTTTTATAGATACTAATTGTGACTTCCTAAGTGATTTGCCACTTCCAGCATCACAATTTTACTTTGGTTTGCCAGCTCTTTTAAGTGCCCAATTTTGACCTTCTCTCCTTTGTGTTTTATTCTGCATGATGTCATACCGATTACCTTTTTAAACTAGCGTAGCCACTATAAAAGTGCATCATATTATTGTTAGTGTTTTAATAGATCAGATCATATAACTGAAAGCACTCAGAATACTCGGAATAATGGCAACACATAAGACAAAAAACATAGCAAGATACCCTAGGAAAACCCTCCTCCTGAGGGAGAAAAACCCAGCAAATATTTCTCTTATAAAATGTAGGAACAAGAGCAGAAATCTTCTTACAACTCAGGCCCAGCACAAGGCCGAATTTAATACAATGAATAATAGCACCTCTCCTAGATGCAAAGACACAAATGAATATCTTCTTCCTTGAAATCGGACTGCTGCTATAAAATGATGCTCTACTGCTAAGGTGTGAATTATGCTGATTGAACTTGAATGAATCAAATGAACAAATGCGACCTTGTATATATACAAAATGAGGCACCTCCTCAATTAGGTCAGCTCTCTTAGAGAGAATAAAATAAATGCCAAAGGTCGGCCTCAATGAATTATGTGAACATAAAGAAGGTCGGCCCTCATGATGATTATATAATGACAATATAAATTAAATAGCTGAAAGGCTATCATTTGGTTTATGCCTATTCTCGAATTGTGTAAGCTGGAAGAAGCAGCACGAAACTACTAATAACATCAACACTCCCTCTCAGCTAGGGATGATACTTCCAGCTACACAAAGCATATCACCTCATTGTGATAAGGAGCTTATCACCTCATTGTGATAAGGAGCTTATCACCTCATCGTGAAAGCAAATAAGATATCAACTCATCGTGATATCATCCATCATGGCTACCTCCATAGATGGTATGTACAAGTGCTCATCACTCAATGTGATGTTGTCACCTCAACGTGACTTTCACCATGGCTCCCCCAGAGGATGAAACACAAGTACAAGTAAATCATCACGGACTCCCTCACGTGTTGTTGTCATGGAGTCACACACATGACATCCACCATGGCTCTCCCAGATGATGGAAACAAGGGTTTTCACCTCAAATCTCAAAGAGAAATGCATTATCAAGGGCTTGCACCTCAAATCTCTCTCAATAGAGAAATGCATTAACAATTTTGAAGATCACTGATACTGAGACTCCCTCTCAACTAGGGCTTCATTCTCCACCATATCAAGCTTGTCTCGAAGGTACACAACCATTATCCTAAAGGAGATGCTTGATGAGAATGAGTGCCATCTGCTCATCAGTGTTGATATACTTCAGCTGAATATCTTTCCTTGATACCATACCTTTGATATAGTGGTATGCTTAGTTTTATCATGAAACCCATGGAAAGACAGAAAGCTTCTCAAAGCTTTGATTTAACACAAAGGATGACAATTGGCTTCAATGCTTGTTTAACCAATCCTACAAGGAGCTTTCGAAGCCACACTGCTTCTCGAGCTGCCACACAAGCTGTAATGTATTCGACCTCTACTGTACTCAGTGCCACAGAAGACTTGCTTCCAGCTATACCAGGATATCATCGTAGACCTCAACTAAAACAACATCCAGAGCAACACAACCATCTTCTTTAGGTTCAGTAGGCTCCCTCTGAATCTTCAATCACTAGCATTGACCTCATTGTCTGCAACGCTTTCCTTAGAGAAATGGTTTCCAACGCACACCTCTGTAGAGATTCAGGGTTGTCCTCTTCGACCGCATCCCAGATCACTCTATTCTGAATAGGTTTGCGGAGCTACCAATCCAGGTTGACCTGACTTGATCAATTCAAAACCCAACTGCTGAGGAGGTACTTCAACAATTTAGCATCCGGCCTTGCAACACTGCAACCCTTATTCTCAGTGAGTCATAGAACTCCCTCTTAAGGTTAATTCATCCTCTTCTAAAAGATGTCTTCAGCTAATCACTTGGTCTCATAGCTACAAGTAGAGTCTCCATCCTTCAACCTATAGGATGCATCAAGCTCTTCTTGAAAGCAATCTCTTATGCTTCTTGATTTATCCTGAAAGCATTAAGAAGAAATTACTAATAGTTCATGAAACTCTAGTATCTCAAATAGACGTACCATAACTAGGAGCATACATGGTTGACTATCTCAATGTTATAGCATGAATTAATAACTACAAAACAATTCATGAACATTATTCAACCATGCAATACTTATCTTATACAATTCAAAATCTCCTGAGTAATAGATAATTAATTCATCAATCATGACATGTCTTTCTTTCAATTTCTCGGAAGAGCTAATCTCAGCAAAACAAAAGACAATCTTCACAAATTAGCATGATACAACTTGTAATGAATAAATCTAAAGAATCTTATCACAGTGATCACTATTTACTGGTCACACATAATCCTAATTAAATAATGTCAAATTTGCACCACTCAGCAAATTGAATTTTAGCCTAGAAGGGTAATTGCAATCAAAACAAAGAATACTTATCTCTTAAATATTCTGAAGGGTGGACACAGTACGATACACTGCTTTTGCGCTCAGATCAGTACACAACCTTCACGGCTTGAATATAGGCACATGACTAGAGTAGAAATTCACTAGAATCATTTTGGGGAGAGATCTCAATCACATCCGCAAATGAAGCATGATGATTAGGCCTGGTAGGGCAATCCTTCGCATAGTGACCAAATTTGTCACATCTAAAGCATTGAACACAAGAGAGGTCCCACTTCTTCTTGAATGCAGGAGCACCATCTGACCCTTTATCTCTATTCCTCTTGAAGAATCCTTTCTTCCAAACTTTTCCTTGCTTCAACGAATGAGAGGCGCGAACATGTAAGTCTTCATTCTTTGAACTTTGACCAACGCCTCTAGCTATCAATCTCGACTCTTCTTGAATGCAATCGGCATTCAATCGATCAAACTTGAGAAGTTTCGATCTCGCACTGATTCCTTGAATGTAAGACTCCCAAGATGAAGGAAGACCATTAAGAGCCAACATGGTCAAATCCTTGTCATCAACAATATGACCGATGGTAGAGAGTTGATCTCTCAATTCGGAAATCTTCATGAAGTAGGTGATGAAGTTGTTGCATCAGTGCAAGTGTCTGGCTAGTGTTGTTGATTTCGTACATTTCTTCCAACGTATTGAACATCTCCCTTGCTGTATTCAACTTGGAGACAATCGGAACAACATGATCTTTAACAGAATCAACCAACACTTTCTTTACCCTAGTATCTTTCTTCCTCCACTACAACTTTTCTTCTTCCTCCTCAGGTTCGAGGATTTTTGATTTTACAAACTCAACCAAATCAATCTCTTCTAAGGTAAGCAAGATCCTGAACCTCCATGATGTGTAGTTAGAAGCTCCTTTGAGTCTATCCTCAACTTTCAGACTATTCACCATCTTGAACTCAAATTGGGATAGACAGAAAAAGATTAAAGAGAGTGCTGCAAAACAAATCTGATCACGATCTTTTTCAAACCCACTCTGATACCATGTTAGTGTTTTAATAGATTAGATCATATAACTGAAAGCACTCAGAATACTCAGAATAATTGCAACACATAAGACAAAAAACACAGCAAGATACCATGGGAAAACCCTCCTCCTGAAGGACAAAAACCCAGCAAATATTTCTCTTATAAAATGTAGGAACAAGAGCAGAAATCTGCTTACAACTCAGGCCCAGCACAAGGCCAAATTTAATACAATGAATAATAGCACCTCTCCTAGATGCAAAGACACAAATAAATATCTTCTTCCTTGAAATCGGACTGCTGCTATAAAATGATGCTCTACTGCTAAGGTGTGAATTATGCTGATTGAACTTGAATGAATCAAATGAACAAATGTGACCTTGTATATATACAAAATGAGGCACCTCCTCAATTAGGCTGGCTCTCTTAGAGAGAATAAAATAAATGCCAAAGGTCGGCCTCAATGAATTATGTGAACATAAAGAAGGTTGGCCCTCATGATGATTAAATAATGACAATATAAATTAAATAGCCGAAAGGCTATCATTTAATTTATGCCTATTCTCGAATTGCGTAAGCTGGAAGAAGCAGCCCGAAGCTGCTAATAACATCAACAATTATCATTACACCTAACTTTCATTTCTCAGCAGAACTTCCAGTTGTCTTTACCAATTTTTCAAACATTGGCATTTTTTGTACTTATTATTGCCACCATTCAAATGAGCATGATGAAATTCTTTGTTGGCCTTACCACCTAGAAAGTGCACTTTTCTCAGACTTATCCCCAAATACTGCCTTGTGCTGATATTGCCTTGATAATTTCAGATCCAAAACTTTGACATCTTCATCTCTCTTTTTATACTTGAGCCTCCAATTGTTAGGAGCTTCTTCATCTTTCACTTGACATGGTATAACCTCAAACAATCTGCATGTATGTTAGATGGAAAACTGGACCGAGACAAAACTATTTTGCAATTCAACAAGGGAGAAATTTGGTTCACAGTGATAACACATCAAGAAATACCTAGTTTAAGACTACACATCTAACTGTAGAAAAAGTTTTGTAGGGGTACCAACTACCAACACATGTCAAAATTCATTTAGGCACTGACATTTCTTCCAAACATAGGAAAATGTTATAAAGCCTCTAACTATTCTCTTGAATTGGCAGGGTCTGACATTGTTCCATTCTTCTCTCAATCTCTGGTGGGATTTCTTTTCTCTGTCTGCTTGGTCTTTTGACTTTTTCTCTTACTCTTTTATTGTTTGATTGAAAATAACTCAAAATGGAACGGGTTTCTTGTATAAACTCTTACTTGCAAGTGGGTTCTATTTTCAGATTTATGCCTAAAGTATGTTTGAGCCTGTTTCTATAATTTACATAACTTGGACTTTATTTTAATAAAAGTACTTTATTTAAGTTCATTAAGTGAATTTACAAGTAACACATATTTCATTAAATGTGGAGGTATCAAAGTTCAAGTCTGTTGGAATATTTACACTGTATTTTCAAATAAACCTCCATTTTTTTTTATTTCTTCTCTGTTTTTGGTTAAGGGTAAATGGGAACAGCACAGTTCCCAAACCTTTATGAATAGGCCATACATCTAGATGTGTTATTACATGTTCATGGTGGCCAATTTTTGGAGTTGCTTATTGCAATACAAAGATTTGAACTTGAATGACTCTCTTTACACATGCATCACTTTAGCATTACAGCAGAACTTGTAGGACCTGATCACGTAATTTTTTATTTCAAAACATGCAGTTTAAATTTATGATTGCATGATCAAAGAGTTATATGTTTCATAAGATATAATACTAATTGAGTACATTAATACTGTTATTGAAAATGGCATGTTGTTGAAAATTTTACTTTTGTTCAGGCATTCTACATTTCATAATTGACTTGGTTTGTTGTTAAAGACTATGAGGAATGATGGGATAAGTTAATTTGAAATTTTCCAATGTTAATAAATTTTATATTTGCAAATATGCCAAATAATGAACCAAATCTAAAAGGCATCACAAAAGGTAATTAAATGCAGTGGAAGTACTGTAAATGCCAATGGAAAAACCATTGTGAACAAGTCTCATCAAACAAGAGGTTGGAACCTCCATGTATTTGTTTTAGAGTTTTCATGAGCAATTTTGAAATCTAAATTAAAAAAGCAATCCAGAAACTTTGGACTCATGCACCACAGAATAGACGAGGAACAAAATAACTTCAAGTAAAATCTCAAATTATGCATCTATTGGAGAAGTGACACATACTGCAACATATGACATAATTATATAAGAAACGAACTGTAATGTCCCCTTCCTCGACTTAGGGGGAGTTTCATTAGCCTATTTTATTCCCATAGGCTAATTCAGAGAATCAAAAAGGGAATATCTTATTTAATTAAATTAAGTTTCGTGACTTAAATTTAATTAATTTTTATAAAGTGACTTAAGTTAAAAAGAAAAAAAATTAAAATAATATAAAGTCACTTTATGTGGGCCAAAAACATTATTATTTTAATAAAAGTGAATTTAAAATATAACTTCTCAAAAGTAGAAGTTATAAAAGAGGAATGAAAGAGCTCATTTTCACATCTTGGTCATTTTTATTTCTCTCATTGTTGGACTGCAAGTTCAACTTCAAACCCTAGGATGAAAACCATAGAGTTATTTGGTTTCAGAGATGAAATATTTCCTCCTCGTCAAATTAATGATGGATTCACATTTGCATTTAACAGTGAAAAGGAAATTTTATTATCAGCTGCAGGTCCTGGATTTCTAGGTACAAATTAATTGACATTTTCCAGCAAATAATTAATTTGTCATTATAGTGTTTCCAAATTGTGAACAGAACATAATTGCAAGTGTTGTGTGTCCATGAGCAACAAGGAACAAAAGTTCATAAAACTGTGTGTGCAGAATAAAGAAAAACAAATTAAAATTATATTTGTGCTGAGTATGCTCTCCAGCCGTACCCCCTTGCATCTCCAAAGAATCCATACAAATTAAAGGAGTTATGGATTGATAATTTTGGAAGGCCTAGAGCCTTATACTTTCCCTAGTGTTGCCTTGCTAGGCCCCACCAAAATTGCCGCAGCTTCCTAAAACGGAATCACAGCTCCCAAAGAGGTTGTCGTACCTCTTCCTAAGTTGTTGTACCATCCTTACAAGGCAGCTTCACCATTAAAGGAGTGTTGTACAGCCATGAGGGAAAGCAAAGGAAATTGTTGATTGGAGGTTTGACTATTCCTTAGTCCAGAGGGAGTCTACTGAACCTGAAGAAACTATTGATCCAGTTGATCCCATAGAACCAACTGATGGGCCAAGAGATATTGCTATAGGTCGAAAGAGACCTCTACGGGCTAGACAAACTATGCAAGAGGCAAAACAGTATGCAGCTCCTCGAGGTATCTTTAGAGAAAGCAGGAGACCAAAGAAGTTTTCAGGCTATGTGGCATTGATGAGTCACATCACTGATTTTGAACCTTCCAGTGTTGAGGAAGCATCCAACCAGCAAGAATAGAGAGATGCTATGACAAAAGAATGTCAGTCTATTATCAAGAATTATGTTTGGGATGTTGTACCAAGACCCGAAGACAAATCAGTTGTGTCTTCCAAGTGGCTCTTCAAGATCAAGCATGCAGCTGATGGGAGCATTGAGAAGTACAAAGCAAGATTTGTGGCAAGAGGATTCTCTCAGAAGGAGGGAATAGATTATGAGGAGACATTTGCTCCTGTTGCTCGATATACATCTATTAGGACTATTATTGCTATTACATCTGCTAAAGGCTGGAAGCTACATCAAATGGACGTAAAGACTGCATTTCTTAATGGTGTGATTGAAGGAGAAATGTACATTGAGCAACCAGATGGTTTTTGTGATTCATGGGAAGGAGTCTCATAAATGCAGATTGAAGAAAGCCTTGTACGGCCTTAAGCAAGCACCTCGTGCTTGGTATGAAAGGATTGATCAATATTTGATGAGTTTGGGTTTCTCCAAGAATGATGCAGATTCCAATTTTTACTTCAAAGTAATTAATGGTGAGGCCTCGATATTGGTCTTTTATGTTGATGATTCATTTCTCACTGGTGCAAATTATCTCATTGTCAAATGCAAGAAAGAGTTATCCTCTGAGTTTGAGATGAGGATCTTGGTCTTATGCATTACTTCCTGGGACTGGAAGTGTGGCAAAGACCCAATGAGATTATCTTGAGTCAAGGGAAATACACAATTGATATCTTGAAAAGATTTGGGATGTTAGACTGTAAGTCCATGTCTACACCTATGGAGACAAACTTGAAGAAGTTGAATGACTCGGCAGCTGGTTCAGATTTGGTAGATCCTACCATGTACAAACAATTGATTGGATCATTGATGTATCTAGTCAATACTAGACCAAACATTTGTTATGTGGTGAGCTCTCTCAGTCAATTCATGTGTGAACCAAGACAAATTTGTCTAGTTGCAGAAAAGCATATCTTGAGATACTTGTGCGGCACAGTGGGATATGGCTTGAGATATACTTCCTGTGAAGATCTGAAGTTACAAGGCTATACTGATTCTGATTGGGCCGGAAGTGTAACTGATAGGAAGAGCACTTCTGGATGTTGCTTCAGTTTGGGGTCTGCCATGATTTCTTGGTGTAGCAGGAAGCGGACTTTTGTGGCACTAAGTACTGCAGAGGCTGAATATATTGCAGCATGTGTAGCAGCTCGAAAAGCAGTGTGGCTTTGAAAGATCCTTGCAAGATTGTTTGGTCAAACATTGGAGCCGACTGTGATTCATTGTAACAATCAAAGTTGTGTGAAGCTCTCTATCAATCCAGTGTTTCATAATAGGACTAAGCATGTGGAGATCACGTATCATTACATTAGAGACATGGTGCTGAGGAAAGCAATTCAACTCAAGTATATTTGCACTGATAAACAAGCCGCTGATATTCTCACCAAGCCTCTCTCCAGAGTGAAGTTTACACATTTTGGAGACAAGCTTGGAGTTGTGGAGAATGTTGCCCTTGCTGAGAGGGAGACTCAGCATCAGTGATCCTTGCTATAGTGCATATTTCTCTGAGACGGAGAAATATGAGGTGAAAGCCCTTGTCCATCTTTGAGACGGAGATGTGGTTCTTTCCACACATGGGAGTAGCCATGGTGAATGTCATGTTGAGAGACTCCATGACAACATCACGTTGAGAGACTTCGCCATGAATCCTTTGTACTTGTGTTTTTCCACACATGGGAGTAGCCATGGTGGACATCATGTTGAGAGACTCCATGATGACATCACGTTCAGTGACTCCGTGATGGGCACTTGTGTACATGTTCCTTTCCACACATGGGAGTAGCCATGGTGGACATCATGTTGAGTGACTCCATGATGATATCATGTTGAGAGACTTCGTGATGAACTCCTTTCCACAAATGGGTGTAGCCATTGTGGGTGTCATGTTGAGAAACTCCATGACATGGGTATCTGGAAAGATATCTCCCTAGCTAAGAGGGAGTGTTGATGTTATAGCACCTAGAGATTTCTTTCTCCCACGAATTCAAATATAAATTAATAAATATTATACAAATAAATAAAGCGTTGCTACTTATTTATTTGTTTGTAGCCGACCAGGTGAAGGGACGCCTCAATTCAAATAATAATTTATATTTTTATTAAAGCCGACTTACTGAGAAGTCATCCAATTTTTGTAAAGTCGTCTCTTATGAGAAAGAGGCCGACTCTTCATGGAAAGAGGCCGACTCTTCATGGAAAGACATCTTGATGTGTATATATACAAGGCAATTCACTTCAGTTGTTGTAATTCAATTAAAAAGACAAGTTCACATACTTCAAGGAGGAGTTCGCTTTCTTACAGCAGATCGATATTGTGCTTCAAGGAGATCGATATTGTGAAGAAATCATTATTGCTTGTAAATTCGCATCTAAAGAGGTGCTATCATAATCGCTTCAAATCGGCCTAGTGTTTGGCCAAGTTATAAAGCAGATTTTTGCTTCCTTAATAAATATATAAGTGATATATTTGTGGTTGGCTTTTTCTCCCTCAAGAAGCAGGGTTTTCCCAGGGTATTTGCTCTCTCTTTTGTTCATAATTCTATATTTCTGTTTATTTCATTTTTTATCATAAAAATAACAGGGCCCACTTGCTATGCATGTTATTGCATATTCAATTGCATTCTTTGCATGCATTTACATGTTGGTGCATGCTCATATTTGGAGCCATCAGGGCCATCGAAGATCAATGAAGATGCTAGAATTGACAAAATTTGATTGGCCATGGTTAAGGTGCCCATGTGAAGGCCATGTGAGCATTGAATTTTTTTTTATTTTATGATTATTTCTCCAAATGGGGCATGAGTTTTCCAAGGAGGTGTTTTGCTTGTGGTTTTGGAAAATCATAGTGGTTTTTCTCATTCACAAATCTACGTATTCATGCCTTGTCATTTGGAAAGATGACTTTGGGAGATTTTGCAAGTGAGATGAGGAGATTTTGTCAAATTGAAGAGAGGATTTGAAGACTCCATTGTTGTAGATTTCTATTTGCATAGAAGCCCGTGTTTTGTGAGCTAGTGAGCTCTACATTTTGGAAGATAGTGAGCTCTACATTTTGAAAGATAGTGAGCTAGTGAAGTCCATGTGAAGGGAGCTTGAAAGCTTCAACTGAAAGAAGATTGAAAGAGATCAAGAAAACATTTTTGTTGCAGGTTTGGAGGTGTGCTACGCTAGCAAGAAGATTGATGATTTCATGGTTTGATTACAACAATGATTTCTAATGAAAATTGCAAGGTAAAGATGCTAGAGGCTTGTGATAGAAGTCAAATTGAAAGAGCTAATTTTTGTATTGATCTTTGCTGTTTTTTTATGTCATATTTCAGATTTGTAATGATTTCCATCAGCCCATATGGCTGCACAACCAATAGTTTTAGTTATGCTATGTAATTCTTGAATTTCCAAGAGATTTTGAATGAACAAAGAAGAACGCTTCTTGCAGATCTTTGTGTTGTTTCAAACCCTTTTTATGTTGAAGTTTCAAATTTTTGTATGTGAATGAGGGTTGGTTTCTTACTTCATCAGTGGTATCAGAGCGGGAGTTCTTGAATGTGCAAGCAAAAGCGTCGATGTGAGGCAGTTTGCACCAAGACCTGTGGTGGTGTGTTGGGATGGGTCATGAGGAGGCCCATTAAAAATTTTTGCTTTGGGAACAATATTGGGAAGAAATGGAAAATAGGAAGTACTATGAAGAATTTGAAAAGCTCCAAGCTAAAGTAAATGTATTGGAAAATATGGTTAAGGAGGAAGTGGGAATATGGGAAGAGAAAATGGGAAGAAGAGCGTTCTCTTAAAAGAGGACGGAGACGAGAAGATCAAAAAGAAAAAGTGTTGCATCCCTTTGGTAGGGGTTGAATGTAAGGAAGAATATGTGGGAGCAGCCCACACAAATGGAGAAAATAATGAGGCACAAGTTTTAGCAATAGCATGTGAATAGAGTACATTATGTGAAGTGGATGAAGAAGGTTTGTAATCAAAAATTGTGAACATAGATAGTCCTAAATTTGAGGAACAAATTGGTGAAGATGAAGATGATTTCTTGTTGAAAGAAGAGATGGAAAGAATCATCAAGTTTTTGGAAGGAGAATTGATGGAAAAACACGAAGATGAGTTTGAAAAACTTGTCATTGGAGGTGAGAAGATGGATGTTGCAGCAAATAATGAGGAAAAAGATGTTAGGACAGTGAACAAGAATGAGGTAAATTTTAATTTTGAATTTAGTTGTGATGATTCTATACCTTCTTTGTTAAAAGTAGAAGAGGATGCCGAGCAAGAAGAGATTATGCAAATGGAAATTTTTAATTTCCATGAAGTAGCAACTACAGATTCGTATAAGGATACGGTAGATTTTGATTGTCGTTTGGATATTACATATTTGGATGAAGAATTTGTAGAGGATGTTGCAAGTGAAACTTGGTGGAGGTGGTCAATTTGTGGTGAGTTGAATCCCACAAGAGCAAAAAGGAGAATGTATGGTATTAGGAGGAGGAGGACGGTACATGGTGGATGCAAGTCGATGAGAGGAGAGAAGAATGGAGTGCAGAGTTATCAGAAGAGGAGGTTGGTTGTTCCAACTAAGTGTTGGAAGAGGAGAAAGAAGAATCAATTGTAGGTACCAAATTCGGTGATGGAGTTTGTTGAGGATTTCTTGCAATCCAAAAGGATGGTATTACCATTCAACTCCATTTTATGAATCCATATTCACAAAAAAAATTCTACCCCAGGTGTCTGATGCAGGACCATTTAGGCGTACTAGCAATCTTGCATCACCAAAAATATTGCTAATTTAATTTTGTTGTTTTCAATAAGGGCTAAGGTGTGAAAAATAAATATTTGAACTTGCAATAATGTGATTTTCCCTTGTGGGGATATGTAAATGCAATTTTTTGAGGAAATATGTTGAGGTAAATGTTTCCAAGGCATTTAAATTGGAATATTCTCTTTGGGGTGTCCATTTCTAGGTGGGGGCCACTTGCTATGCATGTTATTGCATATTCAATTGCATTCTTTCCATGCATTTGCATGTTGGGCCACCAACTTTGCATGTTGGTGCATGTTCATATTTGGAGCCCGTCAGGTCCATTGGAGATCAATGAAAGTGCTAGAATTGACCGAATTTGATTGGCCATGGTTAAGGTGCCTATGTGAAGGCCATGTGAGCATTGAATAATTTTATTATTTTATGATTATTTCTCCAAATGGAGTGTGGGTTTTCCAAGTAGGTCTTTTGCTTGTGGTTTTGGAAAACCATAGTAGTTTTTCTCATTCACAAATCTACACATCATGCCTTGTCATTTGGGAAGATGTCTTTGGGAGTTTTTGCAAGTGAGATGGAGAGATATTGCCAGATTGAAGAGAGGATTTGAAAACTCCATTGTTGCATATTTCTATTTGCATAGAATCCCATGTTTTTGTGAGCTAGTGAGCTCTACATTTTGGAAGATAGTGAGCTAGTGAAGTCCATGTGAAGGGAGTTTGAGAGTTTTAGCTGAAAGAAGGTTGAAAGAGAGAAAGAAGACATTTTTGTTCAGGTTTGGAGGTGTGCTACAGCAGCAAGAAGATTGATGAAGAAGAAGAAGAAGAAGAATTTTAACGTCTACGAGACCAAAAGAAGACCTATGGGATAGTGACCCCTACTATTTTAGCATTGTGAAGTGTTGTTCTCCTGTCATTTAGTTTGATTGTAACAATGATTTCCAATGAAAATTGCAGAGTGAAGATGCTAGAGGCATGTGATAGAAGTCAATTTGAAGGAGATAATTTTTGCATTGATCTTTGCTGTTTTTTATCACTTATATTTCAGATTTGTAATGATTTTCATCAGCCCATATGGCTGCACAGCCAATAGTTTCAGTTATGCTATGTAATTCTTGAATTTCCAAGATATTTTGAATGAACAAAGAACACTTCTTGCAGATTATTGTGTTGTTTCAAACCATTTCTATGTTGAATTTTCAGATTGTTGTATGTGAATGAGGGTTGGTTTCTTACTTCATCAAGATCTAGGAAGACTCTTTTGTGAAATATAACCAAGATGGACTAACTCAAAATCTGTAAGGAAGTAGATATTAGTGTGGCCATGAAGGATTCAAAATGGAACTTTTAAGGCCAATTGGATATAATAAGTCCAATGAATGTTTTTTTATACCTATGGCAAGAAAGGAACTTCAGAACTTTTAGGGAGTGTGAAGGTCCAAAGGAGAATATTGGGAAGGTAGAGGCTTCAATATGAACAAGTCATTTCTAGGAAGCCCAAATCAAATATAAGCCATCTGAAGAAGATGAAAGAATTTTTTAAAAATAGAATAAACCTAATAATAGGTTTGGTAGTAATAAGCTTAAGAAGCATAAAGATGTGTTGAACGAACCTCCTAGAGATTGGGTTAATCTCAATAGTGATGAAGCTTTAAAAGGAAACACAATATTAACAAGAGTGGGAGGGTTTTATAAAAATGGACAGCATCTATTTAAGTTTTCAGTCCACTTGGGACTGTAAACAACTAATAAGGAAAATACAATGGCTCTCTCAAAAGGAAAGGGACTAGCTAAGGAAAACACATGGTGGAAAAAACTTCATGTGAAGAGGGATCAATCCTCTAATTATTGAAGCAATAAAAATGGGGCAATGCAATGGCTCGAAAACAAACAAAAGACAATATCATTCAAGAAGTTGAAATAGAAATTGAGAATTTTTGAGATCTCCAAGCCAATATATTAGGTAGTCAAGAAATATGATAGCCAAACTGGTGGAAAATTGGGGGTTGGAAAAGTTGGCGAAGATGGTTTATAACTTTATACCATTCATTTTCCCTCTATGGTATCAAAGATAATATCAGAAGACAGTACCAAGTGGAAGAGGTTTTTCTTCATTAAAACTTGTGAGAGATGGGATCAAAAAGAGGAAAAACTTCTATGGATAAAAAGTTTTTTAAACATTCTGTCAAAAGTATCTTTTCATATTTGAATCAAATACACAAAAATGATAAGGAGAAAGCATGTGATGGATAAATAATGAAAGACATTGGCTTTTCCTTTTTCTAACCTTCTCATGGTTGGAATATGTTTGGAGATGAAGTGGGAAGACTTCCAAGTGTATGGAAAAGCATATGCTTAAATTTGAATTTTGAGATTCATGTCATATTTTTATTTTCCCAATACTTAAAACCTGTTTGGGATTGGCATCTCAACCAACTTATTTCCACCTAACCCTAGTCCTTTTTAGAGAAAAAAAGGTGTGGAAATAGAACATGAATAACAAAATGGACATTGATTGGTTGAATTATATTTCCAATCATTCAATTTTCTTATTTATTTCACATTAAAGAGAATTTTAGAGCAAGGCAAAAAATAAAATCAATAACATAATTACCAAATATTGTATTTTATAGAAAAACTTGAATTCTTTTAACTTAGCATAACAGTCATGAAGATATCACAAGCATTTAATTCAATTTTTCATGAGATATGAAATGTGATGATGTGTTTGCAAATTGAAACCAAGTTTAAGTCTGAAACAACTGAACCTGTACTTACTGTATAAGCCATAGAAACACCGACAATACTGCCTTGGCATATCATATTTGTAACAGTGCGAACCACATAGTATGCATATACAAAAGATTTTGTATCTTTGATTGACAGAATTACTGGAAAAAAAAATGCTCAGATTAGTGTCAAAGTGTAAATTTTATGTCAACCACATTGTTCTTGAAAAAAACATAAGCAGTCATCAACATATTTTGTTTTACTATCTGTAATAACTCAATGGGAGTACAAAAACCATTTCATGCTCCCAATGAACTCTACCAGAAAAACACAAAATACGGCTTATTCTCCTTATAGAGCAATATGAAACAAAAGCTAAACAATAAAACTGAGAAAGCCCCTTGGTAAATAAAACACTTTGGTCAATAACATTTAAAATTTATTGCAAAATTTTGTAAAAGAAAACAAAATGTCCACATATCTAATGACAATGAATTCTTCTACTTCTTAAGAAAGGCTCTTTACCATGCCATGTCATTAATTCTTTTTGTGATTCAGAACTGTTGATGGAACACTAAAATAGGAGATGACAGAGGAATTATCCCTTCTTCAAATAACATGGACGCTTTGTTACAAAAGGTTCACTATATATTGTGAAAAATCTGTATATATAACCAGTAAAGAAACACTTTCTCTTAATCTGGTAAATAAGAAAAACTTCTCCCATGTGTTAAGAGAAAGAAAGTTTTTCTATCACATCTCTTTAATTAATTATGCTATGGCCATAATATTTCCTATTAATGGTGAAAGGGTTATGAGATACATGTTGATCGTAAATCTATTTTAAGGATGTGATCATTTTTCCTTACTAGTAATGGTGAAATGTTATTTTTCTTGGCTAATGAGTTATAATTTTTGGATTTTGTTTTGTTGGGAATTTTTTTACTAAAATCACGCAATAAGGTTCATGGATTATTTAAGGCATAGTTGGAAAACTCGGACTCGGTGCGGATTCGGCAGCCCAAAAATATGACTCGGACTTGGGACTCGGCACGGACTCGGGAAAAAACTCGGCTAGGACTCAGCAAAAAAAAAACCGTAGTTTTACAAAAAAGAAAGAAGAAATTAATGCATTTAGAGAACATAAGAGCCTAATTTGACTATCAAACACTCATAATTCAAAGATTACACATGTCATATGATCATCAAACACTCAATAATTGAAATTTCATCATTCATACTCATAATTTCAAACTTTCAAATGTATAACAGCATCATAAGTTTATAAATGTTTACATATAATCATATGTCAAAAAGAGTAAAACATTAACAACCAAATATAATCTATATCTTCCTCTTTTCCCTCCCAATCGTACTCAATTTTGAAGGCCTACAACTAGTAGGTGCCTGTGCTATAGTATCCAAATGAGGAGATTGAGAAATGGTTTCTTGATCTTCAAAAGTGTCTTCGTCCTCCGCCATGGCATCCAATCTTGTTGCTTCTTCTGCTGCTGCTCTCTCCAATTCAGCAAGATCCTCATCAGTAAGCAAGACATCAGCATCATCATTTTGTTCATCAACAGTCCATTCACCATATGGATCAATATCGTCCAAGTTGATGGACTCGTGTGAAACACCCTCCACCTTTCTAGTTCGAAGGCAAAGGTTGTACCGAACAAAAACAAGATCATTTAGGTGTTGCTAGGTCAACCTGTTTCTCTTATTAGTGTGAATGTTCTCAAACAAGCTCCAATTACATTCACACCTAGAAGCACTACATGGCTGCGACAAGACACAGATGGCTAGCTTTTGAAGATTTGGCATGCTAGCACCATAGTTCTCCCACCATAGATCTACAAAAACATGTTTAAAAAATATAAGTATTAAGAAATAAGAATAAAGTAAAAAATGTATATGTAAGAATCAAGTTTCTAATTTCATTTTTTAACTGGATGTTTTCCTCTCCTTTCAATTGCTTGTTGTGAGGAAAAGAGTCTCCCGTTTGCACCCTTGTAGACCTTGAATAGATAAAAGAAAAAGTAAACCAAATATAGAAAATTCATAGATAGTCAACATTGCCAATTCATAAATAAGATGTAACAAATCTCACCTCAAACTCATCAAGCACCCTATCTCTCAACTCACGATCAGGCACCATCCTATCAATGCATGTGACAAGACTTGACATGACCTCCTCATCCGCCTTAAATGTGTCTGAGAATTAGAACTTCGGATTCAAGAAGTAGGCAAAGGTGTTAGTTTTTAATGATCAAATAATTCAAACTGAAAGTAATCAGAAAATGCAGCACATAAGACAATTAACACAGCAAGATAACCTGGGAAAACACTCCAACCTGAGGGAGAAAAACCCAACCAATATATCTTTTATATATTGATTAAAATAAGAGCAAAAATCTGCTTACAACTCAGGCACAATACAATGCCAAATTGATAAAATGAATAATGGCACCTCTCTTAGATGCAAGATACAAATGAATGTGCTTCTCCTTAAAATCGACTTGCTGCTACAGAATGACAGTTTGTTGCTTGCACCTGAACCTCTTCACCAAAATGTGAATGATATAATGAACTTGATCATCCTCTTGTATTTATACGCCAGAGAGAGGGAGAGACATGACTCTTCATAAGAGAAGTCGGCCCAAAAGAAAACATCACTTCTAGAAGTCGCGACTTTCAAGAAGATGTCTTTGATTAATAATTAAATATTAATTATTAACGATGCAAATAATGTATGGTGAAATGAGGCACCTCATGATTAATTATAACGACTTAATATACATTTAAATAGTCAAAGGCTATATTTAAATTTATTTCTTCAAGTCGAGGCTGGAAGTACTTCGTCCAGAAGTTGAACATCAACAAAAGGCATGTATCGAGTGGTGGAGTTGGTTTGTCCATCTTTGATCAATGATGCGCCAAATGATTTCATATGTCCTTTTGTTGCCACCATAGTAACGCGATATGGCCTCGTAGATGAAACCCATTGGCATGCCCTCTCCATCCACCATACGAAGAACCCTCACCAAAGTTTTTGTCACCTAAAAAATGAAAACAAATGTTAAATTATAACAAAATTAAACCCTCAAAAAAAAGCAAATAGATTTTTTTTGTTCGTTACTTACCCCGATAAACTCCTCTCCATTTTTAATGAATGTCTCATCAAAAACTATGCTTACAATCCTCTCCCCTTCAAGTCTGGTGGAAAATGGGGACTCCCTCCAAGCATCGGACACAAACATTTGCTTGAAATGACCAATGGACCAAGAATGCTTTCCAATGTGAGGAAGTGGCTAGCAAATCATGTCAACTCCAGGTCGCACAAGGTCCTTGTCATTTGCAAATTTCCTCATCAAAGAAAGCACCCAAGCATGGTTGTAGATAAATTTTGTACCACTTTTTACATCTTCAACCACACTTTTGACCCATCCAATCTTCCCAATGTCCTCTAGTAACAAGTCCAAGCAATGTGCAGCACAGGGAGACTATGCAATTGTGGGATACCTTTCCATAAGTAGTCTACCTGCAACTACATATGCAGCTGTGTTGTCTGTGATAATTTGGACAACATTATCAACACCAACCTCTTGGATCACCCCATCTAATAAATTGGATGAAGTCTCGGCATTTTTGACTTCATTGGAGGAGTCTATTGACTTAAGGAGCACCAATCCACCATTAGAGGCCACTAAAAAGTTTAGGAAAGTTCTATTTCGTCCATCTATCCACCCATCAAATAAAATGCTGCAACCTTTTCTTCCCCAAAATTTCTTTTGCTCATTAACCACAAGCCGTGTATTCTTTGCAACTTCCTCTAGCAATGGCCCACTCAAATCTTTAACTGTTGGGGTCTTAAACCCCTTTCCTACAGCTGTAAGGGCATTCACCAAACCTTCCCAATATGGGTTGCTCGCCACATTGAAAGGTAAATTATTGTAGTACCAAAATTTTGTTGCTTCCATCCTAGCTTCATGATGCTTTTCCTTATTCCAACCGATACCTTCAAGTGAAGGTTGTGCTCCTGGAACATTACGTGGAATAAAGTAATTTTGTTATGATGGACCCTGGCCAGCACTAGCAGTAGAAAAACAACCCTCATGACTCTCACCAAAAGATGAATGTGGATGATGGATGCTTGGACTTGGAGTACCATGGGACATAGATGGTGTAGAAGGGGATCCACTCATCATTTTTGCTAGTGCATCCTTTGTTTTTTGTCTTTCATCTTTTTTCATCTCATAATAAGCAAGAAGGGCCTTTATCTCTCTAATAATCTCAAGAGTCGACTTAGGGCATCCCTCCACATTTTGCCCAAGTATTCTTGCAAGGTGGTATTTTAATTTGTTTATTCCTCCTGTCATCCATTTGTTGCATTTGGTACATGTCATCTCACCCTTTTTATTTCCTAGTATCCCATACTTCCATACAGGGTCTTTTCTCGTTCACCTTGGGTTTGCAGATGACATTGCTATTTGAAGTTCAAAATGAAAAAAAAAAATCAGCAAATAAATGAGATTTAATCATTTGCAAAAAAATAGAATGCAAAACCAAGCTACAAATAGTAGGAATTAGGGTAATAAGGGAAATAGAAAAAAAATTGGCAATATTTCCCCTTATTTTTGCTGATTTAAGATAGCATCGGTCAGATATAAATGATGATTGCATTTAAGCATCATCATCATTTATATTTAATCAATCTGCTCTTAAATATAAATACCATCAAATAAGTTATTCAAAATTGAGATGATGACAAATCGAAATCTGCACTGAATAAAATCGAAATTAGTAATAAATATATTACTGCCACACACATTAGTTTATGTGTGTTAACCGAATGATTTCCGGTTTGTTTGGAGCCCGCGCGCCCAAGGGACACGTCCTCTCATGAGACGTGTCTTGTAGAGGCGTGTCTCCACCGTATATATGGTGGTTCATTGATTGATTTGCAAATATCGAAATTCATAAATGTTCTGCAATCAGCACATTCAATTTAAGAGAAATAAAATCTGACTTAGAATCTTGAATAGAATTTTCACACTTAGAATTTTCTTACAATCCTTAGGCTCCTAGTTTGATAAAAGATTTGATTACATTTACATGGTATCAAAGCCAAGTTGAGTAGATCAAAATCAAATCTAGATATCAGATTACTTAGGACAAAATCGCATTTTTTGAGAAATCGAATTTACATCACATTCTTCATAATGTCAAGCGTGATCAGATTTGAAGATCACCTTGAAGGAGCAAACAACTTCACATCATGGAAATTCCAAATCATGATGATCTTTAAAGAAAATAAGTTACTCATTTGTGAGAGAAAACAAAAGGGAACCTGAGGATGATCCTGAAAAAACTCAATGGATTGAGAACAATGAAAAGGCCATGAAAATCTTAGTAGATGCAGTTAGAGATCATATAGTGCCCATCCTAGCAAAACATGAAACTGCATATCAAATGTTCAAGTCTCTTGAGAGCACCTATGAAATAAACAACACCAGTAGGACTCTTGCATTAAAAAGGCAAATCAACAATGTCCAAATAAACAAAGGAGAAACCATTAATGCATACTTCATAAGGATCATTGAACTGAGGGATCAATTATCCACAATCAGATATCAAATTGATAGCAAAGAGTTAACTCTAATTGCTCTAGGAAGCCTTCCAAACTCATGGGAGTCATTTGTTCGAGGAATAGGTGCGAGATCTAAACTCCCCAAGTTTGATAGGCTAAGAACTGACTGCCTACAAGAGGAATCAAGACTCTCAACAAAAGAAAACAAACAAAAGAACATAGATGAAGACATTCATGTGCTCAACGCAACATCTAATAAAAGGAATAAGAAAAACTCCTATAAGAAAGGATCATTTAAAAGAAAGAGAATTTTTTATGGAAAAGGATCTTACAAGAAAAAGGACATCTCTCAAGTACAATGTTTTAGATGTGACCAATATGGCCACTATGCAATGAAGTGCCCTGACAGATCAAAATAACAAGCATCCTTTGCTAAAGTAGGAAAGTCAAATTCAGACCATGAATTAGAGAAATTCGTATTCTACTCAGCCTTATCTAGTCAAGTATCTAACAACACCCACAACTAGGTAATTGATAGTGGTTCTTCAAGGCATATTACAGGGTTCAAAGAAAACTTAGACAATATGTCTAAAAAGACTGATGAAGATGTAACCATCGGGGATGATTTTGCACACCCTGTAAAGGGAGTTAGAACTTGTTCCATCACATTGAAAACTGGTCTCTCCCTTCAACTCAATGGAGTTTTATTTGTACCTGGAATAAAGAGGAATCTAATATCCATCTCTGCCCTTGAAGACAATGGATATAGAGTTACCCATAGTTGGCTCACTCGCCAAAAACTCGCGAGTTTTTTTTGCAACCGAGTTTTTACTAGTTTTACTCGCAGAAAGTACAGAGAAAAACTCGCAAGTTTTTTTCGCAAACGAGTTTTTACGAGTTTTACTCGCAGAATGTACAAACCGTACTTTTTCGAAAAACTTGGCGAGTTTTTAAAAAAAACCCGCACGACCTGTGTCTTATGTCCGCGGCCGGCCAAAACATCATTTTCATTTCATTTTGTCACTTGTTTTCACTCTTAGCAAAGGAAAAACCTTGTCCAAAGTATTTTGCACCATTTATTTGTGATTTTGCATCGAGGAGACAAGATTTGAAGGGGATTTTCATCAGATTTCGAAGGCAAATTGGATTTCCAGGTAGGTTTTCTAATTTTTCTTGTTCTTTCTTTCTTTTTCATTTTTTCTTCTTTTTTGTTGATTGTATATTTAAAAAACATCATGAATGAACTATAAAACAAATTCAAATACATTTATATGTTTAAAGGAAGATTTAGATTCAACAAAATAAGAATTTGTGACACTTTTTTCTGATTTTTTTACATATTTTGCTGATTTTTTCATTTTTTTCATTTTTTTCAAATTTTCTTCAAACCCTAGTTATTTTTTGTAATTTTGATTCTTCTTGTTTGTTGAAAACATATTTAAATTTATATATTAGCTTAATTTGTTACTAATTTAAAGTAGTTTTCTGATTTTTACATTTTTTTCACATTTTTTTGTAACCCTAGTTTATTATTTTCTTTTTTTAATCCATTTTTTTTTTATGAAAATTTGAAAATGTTTAAAATTTAGACTTTAGAATCTTAAATTAGTTTACTGTTTAGAATCTTAGATTAGTTTAGAATTTATTTTGAAATTTCCAATTTTGATTTAATCTCATTTAGCTTGTTTTTAAAATTTCTATCAAAAAACTAACAAGTTGTGATTTCACTTTGTGTGTGTACTGTGTAGGTAACAGGGTAATTGATCATGGCTTCTGAATCCGCTTCTACCCCTACCTCAGCCCCATCCGTGCCTGGGAGTGGGGAATATGTAGGCACTCGTCCAAAAGGAGCTAGAGATCCCACTTGGAGATATGCATATGAAGGACCAGAACCTGGATCAGTGTATTGCATTAGATGTATAGAAATTTACCGTGGAGGCATCAATCGCCTCAAATACCACCTTGCAGGCATCCCTAGACATGATGCTAAGGCTTGCATAAACACCAATGAGGAAATCAAAAGACAAATGAATGCAATACTTTCCGCTGCAGAAGAAAAAAAGATGCAAAAAGCGAAGGCAAAAGCAGCAATGCAAGTTGCCATAGCTTCTTCTCAAGGTGTTGCAAGTGCAGTCAACCTTGACTCACTGTCAGATGATGATGATGTAGTAGCCGACATAGTGGGCTCTCTTTGTGATCCACGTGTGCGAAGGCAACCCACCACCACCGCCATGCCTTCATCTTCCTCTACTAGAGTACCAAGGGCAGGATCAACACAGACACCTAGAGCCACAAGTTCACACATTGGTGATTTTTTTGTGCACAACCTTCTTTAGAGGCAACTGGGTGGAATAAGGAGGTGCGTGAGCATGCAGATGTTGCTTGTGCCAATTTTTGGTACTTCAACAACATCCCTTTCAATGTGGCAAGCTCACCTTATTGGGACAATTTGGTGACCGCATTGACAGTTGTAGGGAAAGGCTACAAGGCGCCTTCGCGCAAAGAATTGAGTGGAAGGTTAGAAATTAGTTTATGTTCTTTAATTTTATTTTATGTTTCTTAAGTTTAATTTACAATTAATTTAAGTTATTTTTTTGTTTACAAATTAAAATTGTGTACTTAATTTCACTTTGTACTTGTAGGTTGCTTTCTAATGCTACTGAAAGGGCAAAGGCAATGATACAAGAACAAAAAGAAGAATGGCAACAATATGGCTGCACTATTCTTTCTGATGGGTGGACGGATGGAAAAAACCGTACCATCATAAATTTTTTGGTTTCTTGCAAAAATGAGGTGGTGTTCTTGAAATCCGTAGATGCCTCCAGCATAGTAAAAAATGCAAAAAAATTGGCTAGAATGTTGGAGCAAGTGTGCATGGAGGTTGGGCTTGAAAATGTAGTGCAAATCGTAACTGAAAATGCAGTGGCATATGTGGCAGTAGGAAGAATCCTCCAAGATAGACACCACACAATTTTTTGGACACCATGTGCTGCCCATGTCCTTGACCTTCTTTTGGAGGACATAGGAAAATTACATTGGGTCACACCGATTGTAGAGGATGGAAGAAGGATCACTAAATACATCTACAATCACCCTTGGGTTCTTAGCTTGATGAGGGAGCACACCAACGGGAGAGACTTGGTGAGACCTGGTGTGACAAGGTTTGCAATGGTTTTCTTAACGTTGCAAAGCATTCTTGGCGCATTGACGGCTTTGAAACAAATGTTTGTGAGTCAAGCATGGATAGACTCACCTTATTCAAAGAAGCCGGAAGGAGAAAGAGTTGCAAGCATTGTCTTCGAGCCCCTCTTTGCACAAAGAGCAACAGAGATTGTGAAGGTAACTTCAAAACTTTGAGTTTGAATCTAAATTCAAATTGAACATTTTCTTAAAGTTAATGTCTTTCATTGTAAATTTGTAAATTACTAAATTGTAACTCTAATAGTTTTTTGCATTTTTAAATTTATATTGTAGGTGTCAGAGCCCTTGGTTAGAGTGCTCCGTTTGGTGGATGGGGATCAAACCCCAATGGGTTATCTTTATGAGGCCATGGATAGGGCCAAGGAGGCTATTAGAAATTATTATAAGGGGGACAGCCTCAAGTTTGATCCCATTTGGGAGATTATTGACAAGAGGTGGAACAATCAACTCCACCAACCTATCCATGCAACAGGGTACTTCTTGAACCCCCGTTTCATCCATTCAGGCACCTATACAGATCCTAATGGAGAGGTTATGGAGGGCCTCACTACTTGCATTCAACGGATGGCATCCACGCCTAATGAGGTAGACTGCATTGTTAATGAATTGCAAAGTTACAGGGAACAAAGGGGTGTACTCTTCTCTTCAGACTTGGCAAAGAGAGTAGTATCTAGGCTGCCACCAAGTATAAAATTTGAAATTTACAAATTACAAAAATGAAAATTTGATAATTACAAGTTACAATTTTCTAACTCTTTCTTCTTTTTTTTGTAGATGTTTGGTGGACACATTAGGGTGGAAAAACCCCACATCTTCAAAACTTTGCCCTCCGTGTTTTGAGCCAGCCTTGTAGTTCATCCAATTGTGAGCGCAATTGGAGTTTGTTTGAGGCCATCCACACAAAGAAGAGGAACAAACTCGCTCAAAAACGCCTCAATGACCTTGTCTATGTGCAATATAATCTTCGATTGCGCATAAAAAAGGTAGAGGAGATATCATATGATGATCCAATTGATTTGGAGAGATAGATCCATACAGTGATTGGACAGGGTGAGGGGAGCAACCTCCATTGTTTACCGAGGATGAGATTTATGATTTAGAGCGACAAGCAATGGAGGAGGGTGGATTTACATTCTCATTGGATGACCTTGAGGATGATCCTGAGGAGGAGTCATTGCCAGTGCCACCACCAGCAGCTGCAGGAGGATCTACATCTAGGATGGAGGTTGAGGAGCCACAGGCACAGCAGGAGCGGAGACCTATGATTACACCCTCTTCCGGTCCCATACTGAGATCTAGACATGGGAAGAGGAAGATGTGATTCATGTGAATTTGTAAAAACTGAAATATATTAATGTTTATGACATATGTAGTATTTACTTTCAGTTTTACAAAAACAATTTGCTATTTCATTTTGTTTCAGACTATTATCATATCAACACATTGAGCATTCCACATGAGGATGCCATTTTGTATCCAATTTCTTTCAAATCAATCAAATATAGCTTGTTTCTTATATGTACTCATTTATTGACTCATTGGATGCATCTTATCTTTGAATTTTGCTAAAAAAATGCGTTTTTAGTGAAGTTTAAGCAATTTTTTAAGTTCCCGAGTTTTTTGCCAAGTTTTTGCCGAGCCGAGTTTTTCGGGCTTGCCTAGTACTTGAAAATGCCGAGTTTTCCAACTATGGAGTTACCTTTATGGATGGGAAAGTTCTAGCATGGCCTAAGAACTCAACTATCAAGAAAGCTCAAACCATAGGTGAAAGACAAGGGTATTTTTACAAGCTATGCACTGAAGTTAAGCAAGCCCTCACCCTTGATACTTTTGATTCAAATGAAATTTGGCATAGAAGATTAGGACACCTCCATTTCCGTGCCCTACCTTCTGTGGAAAAACTTGCAATAGGATTGCCTAAGTTAAAACCATCTCATGAAGGAACTTGTAAAGTTTGTGCCCTAGGAAAGAATACAAAGGGATCCTTTCACAATAGCTTAAGTAAAACCCAAAATGTATTAGAACTAGTTCACTCTGATTTATGTGGACCCATGTTTGTACCTTCCAAGGCTGGCTTTCTATTCTATGTCATATTTATAGATGATTTCTCTAGGAAGACTTGGATTTATTTCCTTAAGTGTAAAGAGTCGATGGAAATTCTTAAAAGGTTCAAGGAGTTCAAAGCTCTTACTGAAAACTTCTTTGGGAAGAAAATAAAAACCTTAAGGACAGACAATGGGAAAGAATACACCTTTGAAATTTTTAAGGATTTATGCATGAGTGTTGGGGTTAAGAGGGAGTTTACAGTAGCCTACAACCCTCAACAAAATGGGGTTGCCGAAAGGAAAAATAGGACCATTGTAGAAGCTGCTAAAGCAATGTTGCTTGACCAGAATATTGAAACTTCATTTTGGGCAGAAGCCTCTAGAACTGTTGTCTACATTCAAAATAGATGTCCTCATTCTCACCTAGATAACAAAACCCCTGAAGAAGCTTTTACTGGCATAAAACCTGATATTAGTCATTTTAGGATTTTTGGCTGCCCTAACTATATTCATGTGCCCAAAGAGAAGAGATTCAAACTAAAACCTTCCAGAAAAAAAGGGGTATTTGTGGGATATAGTGAAACTTCCAAGGCCTACAGGATATTCGTACCCGGGCAGAAACAAATCGAATTGAGCAGAGATGTCATCTTTGAAGAAGACATTGCATTCAAAAGGGCTAGAAGTTCTAGTGAGATAGAAACCTATTCCCCTAGAGTATTAGAAGTGGAACCTGCTACTGAGATTCAGAGGGAGTATCCTGAGGAAATGCCAAATGAACCTCAATCTACTTCAGATGAGAATACAAATGACATTGGTAGGAAGAGGCCACTTTGGTCTAGGAAGATGATCGAAGAGGCCGAGAATCATGCAGCACCCAAAGGAATGTTTAGGGAAAGTAAAAGACCCAAACGGTTCTCAAGCTATGTTGCTCTAATGGATAACATCATAAAGTCAGAACCTGATAGTGTTACAGAAGCCCTCAGACATCAAGTATGGAAGGATGCAATGACAGAAGAATATCAATCCATTTTGAAGAATGATGTATGGGACATAGTGCCTAGACCAAAAGAGAAATCAAACATGTTGCTGATGGTAGTATAGAAAAACATAAGGCATGTTTTATGGCAAGAGGATTTTCACAGAAGGAAGGCATTGATTATGAAGAAACATTTGCACCTGTTGCCCGGTACACATCTGTGAGAATAGTGTTAGCCATTGCAACAGCTAAAGGCTGGAAGGTCCACCAAATAGATTTGAAAACTGCCTTCCTAAATGGAACCATTGAAGAGGAAGTCTATCTAGAACAGCCTAAAGGTTTTGTGATACATAAAACTGACTCACATGTATGCAAACTAAAAAAATCTCTTTATGGACTTAAACAAGCTCCCAGGGCCTGGTATGAAAGAATTGACAGCTACCTCTTGGGACTCGGATTTTCCAAAAATGATGCAGACCCGAATTTTTACTTTAAGGTAATCAAAGGTAATATGTTAATAATTATTTTATATGTTGATGAAATGCTGATAACAGGAGAAGATCACCTCATTGATCAAGGAAAGAAGGACCTAACTTCTGAGTTTGACATGAAAGACTCGGGCATCTTACACTACTTCCTAGGTTTGGAAGTATGGCAGAAATCAGATGGCATCATACTAAACCAAGGGAAATATACTATTGATATTCTGAAGAGATTTGGAATGTTGGAGTGTAGACCCATGTCTACACCTATGGAAACCAACCTTCACAGACTGAAAGAAGCAGCAGCAGAATCTAAGTGTGCAGATTCAACCCTATATAGACAGATGATTGGATCCTTGATGTACCTGGTTAACACCAGACCTGATATTTGCTATGCAGTAAATACTCTAAGCCAATTCATGTGTGAGCCAAAGGAGATTCACCTTATGGCTATGAAACATATATTGAGATATCTTCAAGGCACTATTGGATATGGTCTTCTATACAAGAAAAAACAACTAGATCTACATGGATACTCTAATTCAGATTGGGCTGAAAGTGTGACCGATCGGAAGAGCACATCAGGATGTTGCTTCACTTTAGGATCAGCTATGATCTCTTGGATCTGCAGAAAACAGTCTTTTTTAGCTCAGAGTTCGACAAAAGCTAAATACATTGCAGCCTCTATGGGAGCAAGAGAAGCAGTATGGCTCCGGAAATTACTTGTTGGATTCTTTGGTGAGCCCTTGAATCCTACTATCATTCATTGTGATAATCAGAGTTGCATCAAACTCTCTGTAAATCTAGTTTTCCATGATAGATCTAAGCACATTGAGATCCCCTACCATTATGTAAGAGACATGGTAGAAAGGAATGTGATCCAGTTGGAGTATATTAATACAAATGATCAAACAGCAGACATTCTCACCAAGCCTCTCTCCAAGATCAAGGTTGAACACTTCAGGAAGAAGCTTGGTATGGTTGAAATGTAATTTGATATTATGCTTGAAATTCAAATTGTTTAAAGTTATACTAATATATTTAAAGATGTTTAATGTGTAAACTCTTTTGTCATGTGTGTGACTCTATGAATTTTATGGGCCCTCTCCCCCTATGTGAATTATTGAAAGGTGACGATCTTTCTAATAATAAACACTTGTATGTGACATTGTAAAGTGACGACTCTACAATGATGAGTTGTACTATCATGATAGATATCATGAGACTTGATATCTGTGGACATGTCATGATAGTATCTCTTGGACACCTTGATGGATATCATGGGACTTGATGTCATTTGAAGGTCATTGTGATCCTTAAGAGATAATCATGGTGGATAATTTATATCCGTGGATATGCCATGAACTATTATGGTAGACATCATGTGACTTGATGTCAGTGCACATACCATAATAAAGATGTGTTATGAAGAATGTCATGGGACTTGACAATTTTGAGAAAACATATCATATCTTCGATATCACGTGCGAAGGTGATATCACCACTTATTTGTTTTAGAATATCTTCCCTAGCTAAGAGGGAGTGTTGATTTAAGATAGCACCGGTCAGATATAAATGATGATTGCATTTAAGCATCATCATCATTTATATTTAATCAATCTGCTCTTAAATATAAATACCATCAAATAAGTTATTCAAAATTGAGATGATGACAAATCGAAATCTGCATTGAATAAAATCAAAATTAGTAATATATATATTACTACCACACATTAGTTTATGTGTGTTAACCGAATGATTTCCGGTTTGTTTGGAGATCGCGCGCCCAAGGGACACGTCCTCCCATGAGACGCGTCTCTTGTAGAGGCGTGTCTCCATCGTATATGTGGTGGTTCATTGATTGATTTGCAAATATCGAAATTCATAAATGTTCTGCAATCAGCACATTCAATTTAAGAGAAATAAAATCTGACTTAGAATATTGAATAGAATTTTCACACTTAGAATTTTCTTAGAATCCTTAGGCTCCTAGTTTGATAAAAGATTTGATTACATTTACAATTTTTCTTTATTTTTCTGATTTTGAATTCAAGAAAACAAAAACAAAGAATTGCTAAATCACTTACCTAGCTCTGTTGTGATCTCCTTAGCTCATCTTCTCGGCTTCTTTCAACCTCACTTCAACTTGCAGACCTGTATTTGGCAAAGTAGCAGAGAAAAATAAAAGAGAAGAGTGACAAAAACATGGGTTTTTGGTCTATTTTAACGCCCAGCTGCGCAGGACAATCCTGGGTCGGGACTTGTGAGTCTGACCTTAGGACTTGTGCAAAGAAAAATGAAAGAGAAAAGTGAAAAAAACATGGGTTTTTGGTCTATTTTAACGCCCAACTGCACAGGAGAGTCCTGGGTTGGGACTTGTGAGTCCGACCTCAAGACTCACGCAAGACCTAAGGTCGAACTCACAAGTCCTGACCCAGGGCTCTCCTGCGCAACTGGGCATTAAAATAGACCAAGACCCAGGTCTTGACTCTCGAGTTCGCGACAAGTCAACTCGTTTCTCCCGTAGACTCCCGAGTCCGCAGCAAGTCCTAGAGAATCTTCCAACTTTGATTTAAGGTACATATTAACATTCTTACAAATTATTTTGGTATTGTCAATGGAATAATGAAGCTTCTTTCTCAATTTTATGTTACGTGGAAGGTGGCCAAAAATCATTTTAAGCCTTATCAACTATGTTTAAATATTGTTCACCAGTAAACTCACTAGAAAAGCAACAAATTTCATATTCATGTTTTTATGGGATTTTTGTTATAGATCAAGAGTGAAGATGTTTGAGTGAGAAGTGTACGCTCAAAAAATGATTTTTGTTTTCAAGGACCTATTACCACATTAATCTCCCCAATCTCCCTAAATTGGGATTGGTGTGTGCCACTTGGAGTAATCTTACTGCAAGAAAGGTGCCAAGGTCCTTACATTTTGTACATCTCTTTGTTCTTTCGTTCTTCCATAGTGAAACTCATCATCACTTATTTAATATATTTGTAAGATCCCTTGTCCCCTATCTTGTCCTCAAGTATTTTTTGGACACAAGAGAGGGTATCTTCTTAATTGAAATAAGGTTTGATATCCATTCAATGTGGATAAATAGTATATCACCAAGCCTATTTTTTAAGACAATTTAACAGTTGTACTCTATGCTTGCATTTACAATAGAATCCTCTAATGGACACTTAAGAATAAAAATGATAAAGGACCTTGACCAAAAGAAAATTCACAAAGAGAGCACTAGATTTAAAAAACAGGATCAGCAGTGACATATTTTAGGTCTTACAAAGCTCCTACTATGGTCTATTAAGTCTACTCTATCCTTCTTCACTTCACCTACGACAAGTCACATTATGATAGCAACAATCTAGTCAAAGGGGGAGATTAATACACTGAAAAGTTGCCTTCTGAAAAGTTTTTTTTTTCCCTACACCTCATTTTGTGCATGTATTCTACTCTACTTGATTTGCATGCCAACACTGCATATTGCTTTACATATTGTTTTGCTTATTGTCATATCTATTGCATTATATATTGCCTTACATGTTTGCATATTGGGTTACATATTGTTTTGCTGACTGGCTTATCTATTGCATTACATATTACCTCACATACTATTATAGCTGTTTCCTTGCATATTGATGAGCCCTGGAATTGTACATTGCTGTAAATTCTTATTCTATCCATAAGTATGCTTTTTGTATCATGAAACCTTCTTGACAAAATCAATTTCACCCATTTTTACATATATCTGCCTATGAAGTGATTTTCATTTTATATTATGATTGTTATGGATGAACTGATTATTTTTTAAGTAGAATAAGATAAAACGAACTAATAGTCTAAATTTCGTTTGCTTTAGTTGCTTTTATGCAGTCATCATTTTTGTATGTTTCTAAAGGTTCAGAAGGAAATGGAACTATTGCACAAGACTATAGCTGTCCTGTCACAGTAATTGGCTGTGTTGCAGAGTCATTGTCAATGCTAGACAAGTTGTTGGTTATATTGTAATGTCCCCAACCAGGAATTTTTGTATATTTTCTGATTCTTATGTATTTTTTTTATTTTCTGAAACAAAACACAAACTGGAACAGAAAAATAAAAATGAAGCTAATCACTAGAAACTTCTTATCAAACCGTATATGGCTGGAAAACAACTTCAACTTCAACCCAAACTAGCAAAATTCACTTATAGATGATAAATAAGTAATAACCCAAATGAAATGTTGGCTAATCTCTGATATGAAACAGACAGCCAACTTAACATCCTTTTATATACAATTACACTCAGATCTGAGTAGCCAATGCTCACAAACATCAAATACAAAGTGTCCTTATGACTGAAAATAATTGAATTAACCCTCAAATGCCAACAAACATTCAAGAATAGATCCCTAAAGTATTAAACTCATAGCAGCAAAAATCTTCTGGGGAATAAATCGGCAAACCAAAAGTTCAAGGTTTTTTGAAAAAATCAGATTTTAGAAAAATCGTAAAAAAATGTAGAATAATAGACAAAAACTGATTTTTTTTTAATTGAAAGGCATTTCCATAGCAATAGAGATATAGAGAGCAAATAAAATAGACAGTTTAACTAATGAATCATAGAAAATAGATTTTGATGTTTATATTCATATCGCTGATTACATTGCATTACACATTTTTCAAAGCATTAGATCACAATGCATAACTGATAGATGATAAAATTTCAATTACAATATAGTTTGTACTTTGTAGTACAAAGTTTCAAAAATCAAAAGTAGCCTATGACTCTTGCTAGTTGCTACTATAAATAGAGCTATGCTAGAGGCTTGCAGGCCTTGATGATGAAGCTCATGGGGCTTTGCTTGACCTCCTAAGTTCATCAAGCGCATGAGGATCATAGTTGACCTCCTTTAGGATCTCAAAATCCTCATCCTCAAGAGCTTCGTCATCATTAGCAATCCACTCATTGTCTAGATCAATTTCATCAAGGTCAATTGGCTCAGCATCCTCAATGGTACCTAGTTTTTCCCATGGACAAGTTAGTCTTTGGTTTACAAGTGCAAAAAAATTATGAATACAATTACAAATTTACAACTACGATTGCAAGTATACTAAAAGTCTAACCTTGAGCTTTCTTTAGCTTCAAGCGGAGGTTGTGGTGAACAAACACCAAGGCATTCATCCGTTGTTGTGTTAGGCGATTGCGTTTCTTCGAATGTATGTGTTCAAAAGCACTCCAAGTACGCTCACAAGCGGATGAACTGCATGGCTGGCTCAAAATGCGTTTTGCTAACCACCTAAGATTTTTGGTTTCGTGACCAAAAAAATCCCACCATAGCGCTGAAAAACACATTATATGGAGATGATGTCACGTAAGAATATCTTAAATTTTTAGACATTTTATGATTTTGTCCACGAAATAGAGAGATTATCAAAATTTTATAGAGTCTACCTGGTTGCACAGTCTTCCTGCCTTCTATGGCAGCCTTGGATGAGAAAAAACCATTTGCTTGCTTGTACACGGCTAGCTCTTGCATAGCTGTCGTTAATTGTTCTGTGGTAGCAAACATTTTTTCCATGCATATGAACAAGCCCTGTGCAACCTCACCATCATCATCTCTAAATGAAGAGCTATAGTACATACTTGGATTAAGATAGTACCCTGCAGCATGGAGAGGATAATGCATCTGTCGATCCCATCTTCTATCAATTATGTCCCATAGTGGCATATACCTGTCCTTGTCATTTTCCATCCTACTCCTCATCACCTCCTTGGCCCTATCCATGGCCTCATACAAATATCCCATGGGGGATTTATCCCCATCCACTAGTCTCAAGACTTTCACTAGAGGCTCTGAAAATTGTACAACTTCTTCTATTGCATCCCAAAAGCTAGCAGAATAAATGTGATCTGATATTGCTATACCATTTGCTTGATTTGAGAAGCCACATGCCATCCACTCGCTTGAAACAAACATTCGTTTCAAATTCATTTTTTGTTCACATAGAGTTTGTAATGCAAGGAAGTGTGTTGCAAATCTTGTCACCCCTGGTCGAACTAACTCCTTGCCCTCTGTGAAAGTGCGCATCAAACACAAAACCCTTGTGTGATTATAGATAAATTTGGTAATTGAGTGAGCCTTGTGTAATACCTCCTTAACCCACTCAAGTTTACCAATGTCCTCTAGGGTTAGATCAATGCAATGTGCTGCACATGGAGTAAAAAAGATGGAGGGGTATTTGTTTGTCAGAAGTCTCCCAGCAGCAACACAAGCAGCAGCATTATCTGTTATAAATTGAACCACATTTTGTGGCCCTATTTCTTCGACCACTGAGTCATACATGTCAAACAATGTAGCTGCAGATTTGATTGTGTCTGATGCATCAACAGATTTCAAAAAAATTGTACCGATATCACAAGACACAAGGAAGTTGATAAGTGTTCGATTCCTCCTATTTGTCCATCCATCTGATTGTATGCTACAACCAGTCTTTGCCCAAATCAATCGATGTTCAGCAACAACATCATTAACATCCTGTACTGCATCATTAAGCAAAGAAAGCCTCAATGACTCATAAGATGGGGCTTTGAACCCAGGACCTGCAAATGCAATAGCATCCACCATACCTTGCCAGTATGGAGACCTAGCAATATGGAATGGCAAGCTAGAGTAGTACCAGAAATTTGCTATCGATTTATGTTTCCTCCACCTGTGTTTGGGCCACGTGCTGTAGAAGAAGGTGTCAACCCACATTCTTGTGTACCATCTTCCCCATCCAAGTGATTCCTCCTACCTTCTGTAGGATTGGAATCTACTTCATTCCCAGTTCTTGCCTTTTTAGCCTTACTCTCTGCAATCCCTTCAAGAGCTTGTTTTGCCTGGTACGTGACTTCTGGAGGGCATTTTGTGCAAATAATGGTGTTATTTCCTGGCTCCTTTGCCAAATGCCATTTGAAGCGATAAATGCCACCATTGATGTCACTCAAACACCAATTGCATTTAACCTTCGTTGAACCTAGTATTGGTGTGCAATGTGTCCATGCAAAGTCTTTTACACGTGGCATTATGACGTATTTTGCAAAAGCATTTGAACATTGATTAAAGTTGAATCATTCAACACCTTCTACAACATTGTTAACTTCTCATATGTAACAAAGAAAAACATAATCATTTCACTTCATTGTATGATTGGCAGCAATCCACAAAGCATGGTAAATTGGTATTGGAATATGCTGAATATAAATTAAGTGTTTCTTGTAAATTTCCTAGATAGGCAGTCTATAAATGTTTCTTGTAAATTTCCTAGAGTTAAAGACTTCATCTGCAGGGAGTGAGCAAAGGTGTTGCAGTCCAGAAACTTTTAACATCAATGGCAGGTGTAAAAAACAATAAAAGTTACAAGCAGCATTGTATAATAGAAATTTAGAATAATAAGTTATTAGTTACTGTTCTAAATTTTTTATTATACAGTGCTTGTATAAAAAACAATATTATATAATTATTTTACTAAGTCTAATAATTTTACATGTTTATTTTTATTGATATGATTTTTTAATTTGTATAGTAATATTTTAATTTGTATAGATATATAATTTATATTTCTAAAAAAATTATAAATTTAATAATTTTACATAGTATATAATTTACATATAAATATAAATATTTCTAAAAAATTATATAATAAATATAAATATCTCTAAAAGATATAATATTAATGTTAAAAACTTAAAATATCTAAAAAACAATTTAAAATTATATACATAATATTAAAAGGCTATATATTAATATATTAAAAATTTAAAACTATTATATTTTAATAGTTATATTAATATATAGTTATATATTATTATATTAATACAATTATATTTTAATAATAAATATTATTAAAATATTTACCTCATTTTAGATTTATGAGAAGAAAAAAAATTGATAAAAAAATAAAAATTCTAAAACACACGGAATTACAGAGGCCAGAAATACAGAAAAAAATGAAAATTCGAGCATGGAATAACAGTAAAAAATTTGAAAAATTCGAGCATTGATACAGTGAAAAAATCGGGCATTGGAAAAGCGAGCCTACCTTGCAAAATGGAAGCAATGAAGAATGCCCGCGAGCTTTGAAACTCTGATCACTGATCACGGGAGCTGTGAAATATTTGATGTCCGTCGCCGCCAAAGACAGTGATGTCCGTCGCCGCCGCCAAAGACTGGTTTTCGCCGCCGCCAAAGTCTGGTTTTCGCCGCCGCCGCCAAGCTTGGTCACTTCCGAGCAAAACACAGCCGCAAACTTATAATATTTGCGTGGGATTTAGGGTTTTCACTTTCACGTAGGTTTAATCATGTTTTTTTGCCTTTTTTTGCCAATTAAAACCCATTTTAAACCCCCAAAAAATCGTTGACTTTAGTCAACGTTTTTTTCTAGATTTTGGGGAAAAAAACATGGAAGCTGCGGTTTTTTTCATAATCGCGTTTTTTTGCAGATTTATGCTTCTATGATTAAACTTGCATGGGTCTTAATTAAACACCAATTTATCACCTTCAAAATGTCTTTATTTGATCTGCAACTCCCTGGAGCAGCTTACATTGACTAATGTGCACAATTTCAGACTTACAATATTCAAGTTTGGTCTGGAAACAACAAACATACAGTTGACACACACTATAGGAACTTTATTTGGTGAATATCTAGAAAGTTTGGCGGCTGGAGATGAAAGAAATTATGCCACCAAGGCTGCACAATGCCCCACAATTGCTCAGATTTGCTTTGACGCTGCCTATGATGATAGTAAACAAAAATTAAAGATGGAAGATGGCAGCAAGGAAGTCCCCAAAGGCTAGAGCTAAAGGATGAACCCCTAAAAATGCTGGTAAATGTCCAAAAATGCCTCTAGACAACAATAAATGTGGATAAAACTTTCCTAAACTGAATTCAAAATCTCCTCCAAGGCTGATGCGCCTAATTGAAGGCTGGAAAAGTGTAATATCCCTTGCAAGTCTGATATGAAATACACCTCAAGGAATATTGTCAAACAATTCACATGCAAAGTCTGATCTTGCTGGTACAGAATTTTAGTCTGATTGTATGCTTGATAAATGATAAAAGAAGACTCCAAACGCTTGCAATTCCAAACTACAATGTCTAAATTAACATCTAGATGCATAAATGACTTTCTTTTTTCCTTTTACAATGAATTAATATGATTTCTATATGCAAAACATGCACCTACAACCAAGTGTCATTTTGTCAAACAATTGGCATGCAAACTAATAAGCTGATCATGAATGATATAAACAAGCTCAATTACAATAGTATTTGACCAGCAACTTATATCTCCTTCTTTGCAATAAAATGTCTAATACAATGATGCTATGAATTGGCCAAGACTCTTGGCTTACAATTGATTGTCAATCATGTCAAATCTGATTTTCTGAGTATTCACTTACAGCAGCAACTAAAATGCCTATGATGACAACGCAAACTACTTAGTAAATGCAAGAAGAACCTGGGAATGATGGTGCCCAATGTTGTTGATGAAGAAACAATAAAAAACCAATGTGATCGGCACCTTCCAAGCTCAAATCGAATTGCTCAAGCTGCCGCCCCTATTCTTGCCTGGCAAAATTTTAGATAATTAATTGCAGCACCAAATGCCTTCCAATTTGCCCCTAAAACAATTGTCTCGACGATAGGAATTGAATGCAACAATAGCCAGAATGATTTGATGCTTCAACAATGCACAATGAACAAATATGTCTTGCCAATGGCACCCTTGCTGCAGTATATCAGACCTCTGAAATTAATTATCACCAACCTGATAGCTACTCCAAAATACTCCAAAATGATTGTCAAGCTCTCCAAAGATGAATGCTCAAATACCCACAAAGAAACAACACCCGAATGAGGCCACATGAACAACAATTTGAATATAGTCAACCTCCCTGAAAGCTGATATGAAGCTCAATGAGAAAGACTGAAAAATATCTTCCCCTCTCAACACTGCAATGAAAGCACAAATAGAAAATCTGAAGTGACTTCCTCCAGCTGCAATAATTCAAGTGATATTTCACACCCTCAAAATTGCTATCAATAGGAAGTTTTCGTTTCCTATGATAAAGAACAATTTGTAGAAACCCTAGGCTCCACATCTGAAAAACATCAAACATCAACAACAAATCTGGATGATTAGAAGCTTAGGCAACCCCTCTATTTATTCTTTTTCTCCAACCCTTCATGAAGCTTCTAGAACATTATTTTATTTAAATGACTTTTATGATATAATATTTTATTAAGTCACTTTATTAAATTAATTAAATATAAAGTTACCTTTTAATTTTAATTTATTTGATAACTTTATAAATAATTAACTTAATACTTTTAATTAAAATAATCAACTAAGTTATCCACAAGAAAAATACTTAATTTGAACAACTTAATTAATTAAATTAATTAAATCATTTCTACCTCCAAAACGGGGACATTACAAAAAGTGATTCAACAATGAAAAGTAGGGCAGATCTGCACTCCCTAATGTTCGCACTCCCTTGAAAGATGGTTGGAAATGTTGTATCAACAATAATTGAAGACCAAAACCCTCCAAAGTGCTACCATAGACCCTAGATAAGGGTGATCAGTAAAAATAGTGTCAACAAATAGTCCAAACCCTCCTTGTATGACTGATACAGCCACAAATGGTACTGAATGGTTGCAAAAACAGTGTCCACAAACCCCCGAACAGCAACAAAGATTGATAGCAACTTCCCCAAACAGTGGCATCCAAGATCTAGCAAGAGTAGATGAAAAATAAACCCCCAAAACTGCTGATTTCACTATAGCGACACTGTAGCAGCAACATGCAAACTTGAAACTTGGCCTAAAATGTTGATTTCACTATAGCAACAACTGCAAACTTGAAACTTGGCTTAAAATGTTGATTTTACTATAGCAACAACTGCAAACTTGAAACTTGGCCCAAAATGCTGATTTTATGTTGTCGTGCGATTTTCTTGCAAATATGAATCAAACAATCACAATCAATGAGCTCAAATGTGATCCTCCTTGGGTAGAATCACCTCAATGGATATGAAGGTTTTCATTTTCAATCCAATTATTGGAAAACCAAAAGGGTTTTTGTCCTCCAAGAACTTTAAAACAACCAAGGGTTTTCATCTTTGAATGTGTGGCACCCCATTTGACTGTGTCCAAATTTTCCAAGTCCTGGCCCCTTTTGTGCTTCATGTGTGACATTACCCATTACCTATGGCCAATATGGGATAATTCCTAATGGTTCTCCATTAGTCAAAACTAAATAAGGTTGTTTTTTATCACCCTTTGTATCCCTATCATGTGTTAGAAGTTGCAATAATTTGTGAAAATCCTAATTCTAGGAGTGTTTCAATCATTTTCTATTGTTTTCACTAGGTTTAGTGGTGCTAAAATGTAGCCTCTTCAGAAGCCTTCACCGGAGCTCACTTTTTATGTCCCCTTCTTGAGGTTGAATACTTTGGTCAATTTTTGGAGCCCAATTATTGTATTATTTGGACAATTTCAATGTTGCTTTATGAGGCCATGTAACTGAGATTTTATGGCCTATCTATTTGATTTTTTTTTCAAAAAGGTACTTTTTTATTTTATTTAGTTTAATCTTTTGGAGGGAAAAACAATAATTAAGGGCCCAAAACTGTAATGCCTATAAAGGAAAAAGCTAGCATCCTCCTTTGGGTACCCATTCTTGTCATTTGGAAATTCAGTCTTTCCAATTAGTGTAAACAAGGATGAAACCCCTTGGCTACAAATTCTAAAGGATGAAAATTCTTGCGACATCCATTGTAGATTAGGGGACAAAAACCCTCACATCCCACTTGGAGCGATTCTACTTCAAGGATCATCATTGTAATTTTTAGTTTAACTTGAAATATCTCTAATTTGCAAGCAAATTCATCTTTGCTCAAAATATTGCATTTTCATTGGTTTATCAGCAGCACCTAATTGGAGAGTTTACAAATTGTGTTTTAGTGTGATTAAATTGCTGTTACAGGGCCATATTGTATCCATTTTGTAGGCCTGATTGATCTTACATGCAATTTCCAAAGGCCAAAACCAAGCACTGATCATTTAAGGGCTGATTGACTATTTTGGAAGGGCTTGGAGCAAGTCGCTGCAGCTAAACCAGATCTGATTGCTGAGTTTAGAGGGTTTGGTACAGGTCACTGCATCACTTATCAGATCTAGACAGTTCTACCTTGCTACACTAGCTTATAACAGGGGTGTTTCCCAGCCTCTTAACAAATATGATCAGTTGCTCTATATATTAGTCTTAAATGTTTATTGTCGTTAATGATCATGACCCTGCTGTAGCAGATCAGATGTGCTCCTAATCAAGGTTCATATATTTTTTTCAAGCATTTTAGATGTGCTCCTAATCAAGGTTCAAATATTTTTTTCAAGCATTTTACTATCAGCTAGATCTGGAAAGTTTACAATTAAATTTGGCATTGTTTACTCTTGAGGTTGATCGCTGTTTCGGGTTAAAATAAAAGAGGAAATCATTTACATATTCTAGAATTCATAGCTGAGGTCTAGGACTAGTGTTGTCCAGCCTTCCTTGTTCCATATGAGTCATCATTTATTCTAAAATGTGCATTTTTCTGCTCATAAATTAGCATAGGGTTTAAAAATTGTAGATTAGCATTTCATTTCAAACTATCCTATAAAACAATTGCAAATTTACCTAGGGTTTGGTTGTTCAATTTAGCATTTGTTTTAAGTTATTTCAATAATCAGAAGATACCAAAAAAATCATATATTTTCAAAAAATCTAGAAGGGGGAAATTACATTGGTGTCAAAGCTTAGATCTTGCCAGCCTCTAGGGTATAAAACTAACAATTTATTATAGATCCACATCTTTTGTATCACATGCCAACCAGTAAAAGTGGATTTAGATATTATCAGAGGGAAAGAGGGAAGTTTCAAGCACTTGATTTAGACGAAGAGATCATGAGGGATAGAAAGTATAGAGTATCTAATGAAGACATAATCTCTTTGTATGATACCATTGTCCAAAGTTAGAGGGAAACAACTAGAGAAATTCAGAGATCCATGGCTATGACAGCACAAGCAATACAGGATTTAAATCTGAGTGAGGCACAATAGAGTGAAGGAAGCTCTTCAAGTCATAATCTGGTCTCAGTCAATCCTCTATCCAAGATCTTCAGCCAAATTCTTACAAAGGGAAGAGGAACCCCACTACTTTCAAGTAAGAAATAACATCCAAGCACAACAAGAAGAGTATGGAAAGCTAAGTCCCAATATCCGTAGTGATTTGTCTTTTCAAGACTTCTGTGATTTGAGAATAAAGAAAGAATCTCAGAGAGGAAGAAGATCTCAACAAGAACAACCACGGAAGGACATCCAAAATCATTTGGGTAAGATCACTATTCCTACTTATAATGGCTCTAATAAATGCTCGACTAGATCATGTTATAGAAATTGGACAACTACTTCTCTTTGAATCCAATGTTTGAAAAAGAAGCAATCAAATTTGTAGCCCTCCATATAAAGAGAGTAGCTCATGAGTTATAGTATCATGGGATGCTCACTCGAGAACATAATTTCATTTTCACCTTGGACAAATTTAATCAAAGATTGATAGATAGGTTTGATAGGAATGTTCCAAAAACTCATTTCAAGGAATTGGCGCAACTTAAACTACTTGGAGTAGTGGAGAGATATGCAATAGAATTTCAAGGCTTTTAGTGAAGGTTTCCAATATGTTAGAAAGGAGGCTCATAGTTCTATTTGTGGAAGGTTTAACCAAGCCCCTCAGAGAATTGATTAAGGCTTTCGAACCACAATCTTTACAAGAAGTTATCAAAACAACTTTGAGCTTGGAGAATTTGGTTCCAAAGAACAAACTTTACACCAACACACCAACTTTTGGATCTCCAAAGAAACCATTTTAGAATAGCACTCCCCCTCCAAAGGATCAAATAAAGTGAACCAACAAAGTAGATAAGTCAAATAACGAGCTTCAATGGAATAAATTGCGTTTTTCTTGCAAGGAACCATGGGTGCCTAGACATCGATGCCTTGACCAAGAGCAAGTGCATATAGAGAAATGTTATCTGATAAGGAGGCAAAAGAACTTAAACTAGAAATTGAGGTAGAAGAATTGGAAGAAGATGAAACTTCTAGAGATACCCTTGCCACTCTCTCAGATGGTCCTAAGTACCATCTTTTTAGGGTTCATGGAGTCTTACATGGAAAAAAAATACATTATTGATTGATAGTGGAGCCATTCACAATTTCATAGATGAGGGTTTGGTGACCAAGAGAGGTTTGGAAACAAAATATTTTGAGCGATTCAACATTATAGTAGCCAATGGTTATACCATTCCTTGCAACAAGAGGATACCGTTGATGAATATATGCAGCCACGTAAGAAAACTTCCAAATCCACATTAAAGAATAAATTTAAATGTAGCTTAAAGCTATTTAAATTTATATATTCAATTTGCTTGAAGAAGCACTTCAATGCATGACTAAAAGAATAAATATTAAAACACAACAAATATTATTTATTTTAAGAAGCCGACTTCTTTAGGAAATCGTGCCCAGCAAAAGGACGACCTTTTGTGATGAAAAAACATCTCTCTTGGGCCAACCTCTCTTGGTGAAGAGGTACAAGTTGCCTATATATACAGGGCAATTCATTTGTGTTTATCATCAAACAAGTTTGAAGCATTAAGGAGAATTGCGATCTGAGCAGCAGATTGATTTTTGTAGTAGCAGATCAATTCAAGGAGATTCATATTCTTTGTATCTTTGCATCTAGGAGAGGTGCTATTCATTGTCTCAAATAGGCATTACTTTGTGCCTAAGTTGTAAGCATATTTCTGCTCTTATTTGGATCAATATATAAGTGACATATTGGCTGGGTTTTTCTCCCTCAAGTTGGAGGGTTTTCTCAGGGTATTGGTTGTGTCATTGTGTCAATTTTGAATTAATTTTTGCATTCTAATCTGATCATATAGATCTAACATGGTATCAGAGCGGGTTTGAAGAAGATCACGATCAGATTGTGTTTTACAGCGTTATTTTATCTCTCATCCTTATTGACCTCTATCTCTCCGTCAAGATGGTGAATGGTCTTAAGACTGAAGATAGGCTTGAGGGAGCATCAAACTTCACTTCGTAGAGATTCAGGATCATGCTCACTTTGGAGGAAAGCGAATTGGCAAAGTTTGTGGAGAGCTCCACCCCCGAGCCTACAGATGATGAAGAAAAGGCCCTATGGAAGATGAAAGATATTAGGGCAAAGAAGATGTTAGTTGATTTGGTGAAGGATCATATTGTTCCTATTGTCTCCAAGTTAAGGACTGCGAAAGAGATGTTCAAAACCTTGGAGGATATGTACGAGATCAACAACACCAGTTGGGCTCTTGCACTGAAGCAACAACTTCATCACTTGAAGATGGCGAAGGGAGAATCTATCATTGCCTACTTCATGAGAATAACTGAATTGAGAGATCAGCTCTCATCGATTGGGCATGTTGTCGATAGCAAGGATCTGACCATGTTGGCTCTTAATGGTCTTCCTTCATCATGGGAGTCTTATATTCAGGGAATCAATGCAAGATCAAAACTTCCCAAGTTTGATCGGTTGAGGGCAGACTGTATTCAAGAAGAGTCGAGGTTGGCGGCAAGACGTATTGGGCAAAGCTCCGATAATGAAGACCTTCATGTTCTTGCCACTCAATCCTCAAAGAAGAAAGGTGGGAAGAAAGGGTATTTCGAAAGAAATAGAGATAGAGGAGCTGATGGTGGCCCCGCATTTAAGAAGAAGAGGGACCTCTCCAAGGTCCAATGTTTCCGATGTGACAAGTATGGTCATTTTGCAAAGGAATGTCCTTCCAAGCCTAGGTAGCAGGCTGCCTTTGCTAATGTCGATGAAACCTCCATGCAGAAGGATTCAAGTGAATACCTATTCTATTCAGCCTTGTCAAGCAATGTATCTTCCGACACCAACACTTGGCTGATCGATAGTGGTGCCTCTCGCCACATCACCGATTTTAGGGAGCATCTATCTAATTTGGTGGAGAAAGATTCTAGCGAACAAGTCACTATTGGAGATGATGCTAGTTATTCAGTTAAAGGAGTTGGGACCTCATCTCTTCACTTGGATTTCAGCAATTCCTTACAGTTGGATGATGTGCTATTTGTTCCAAGCATTAAGAGAAACCTTGTTTCCATCTCAGCTTTGGAAGACAAGGGTTATCAAGTTGCTTTTACAGAAGGCAAAGTACTTATATGGGCAAAGAACTCCAACATCAAGACTGCTCGGGTGATTGGAGTCAGGCATGGCTGTCTCTACAGGCTATCCACTCACCCCATACAGGCTCTAGAGCATGACTCAAGTTTGTGTGATCTTTGGCATCGAAGATTGGCTCACCTTCACTTTCAAGCACTACCATTTATGGAGAAGATGGTGACTGGCCTTCCTAAATTCAACCAGAAGCATGAAGGAACCTACAAAGGCTGCGCTTTGGGTAAGAATACAAAAGGTCCATTCCATAGTAGTGAAAGTAGATCCAAATGTGTCTTAGATCTTATTCATTCTAATTTATGTGCTCCAATGTCTATTGCGTCTTCGAGTGGTTTCTTGTATTACATTATTTTTGTTGATGACTACTCTAAAAAGACTTGGATCTATTTCTTGAAATCTAAATAATCTGAGGAGATATTAGAAAGGTTCAAAGAGTTCAAAGCTCAGGTGGAGAATTTGTCCGGAAAGAGGATCAAGGTCTTGAGATCCGATAACGGAGGAGAATACACTTTTGTTATTTTCCGTAACTTTTGCATTGAAGCAGGGATTAAGAGGGAGCTCAGCGTTCCTTATAATCCTCAACAGAACGGTGTTGCGGAGAGAAAGAACATATCTATCATGGAAGTAGTCAAAGCCATGATTCATGACCAAGACCTACAAACCTCTCTTTGGGCTGAAGCATCCAGGACTGTTGTCTATGTCCAAAATAGAAGTCCTCACAGAATCTTGGAGAACATAACTCCTGAAGAAGCATTTCTCAGGGGTGAAACCTAAGTCATTTGAGGATCTTTGGGTGTCCAATGTATGTTCATATACCAAAGGAAAAGAGGACAAAATTGGAACCTTCTGGCAAGAAGGGAATTTTGGTAGGCTATAGTGAGACATCAAAAGCCTACAGAATCTACATTCCAGGTTAGAAGACTATTGAGATCAGTAGAGATGTCACATTTGAGGAGGATGTTGCATTCAAAAGATCCAAGGGCTCTCATATGGAGATCGATGAAGAAAAGCCTCCTTAGGATATGGAAGTTGACTATGCTCTTGAGAATCAAAGGGAGGTTCTTGAACCTAAAGAAGATGATGATCCAGCTGAACCCTTGGAACCTACTGATGGGCCTACAGATATTGTGATTGGAAGGAAGAGACCTCTAGCAGCCCCAAAAGGAACTTTCAGAGAAAGTAAGAGACCTAATAAGTTCTCTGGTTATGTAGCTTCGATGAGTCAGATCATTGAGTCGAAGCCTTCAAGTGTTGAAGAAGCTTCTAGTCAACAAGTTTGGAAAGATGCTATGACTAAAGAGTATTAGTCCATACTTAAGAATGATGTTTGGGACATAGTTCCTACACCCGAAGGCAAATTGGTGGTGTCTTCTAAATGGCTCTTCAAAATCAAGCATGCGCCTGATGGGAGCATTGAGAAGTACAAGGCCAGATTCGTGGCTAGAGGGTTCTTACAAAAAGAGGGAGTTGACTATGAAGAAACATTTGCTCCAGTGGCTCGTTATACTTCTGTCAAGACCATTATTGCTATTGCTGCAAATAGAGGATGGAAGATTCACCAAATGGATGTAAAGACTACCTTTCTGAATGGTGTAATAGAGGAAGAGGTTTATATTGAGCAACCTAATGGATTTGAGGTACATGGGAAGGAGTCTCATGTTTGCAGGCTGAAGAAGGCCTTGATTTTGGTTCTATATATTGACCAACAAACTGATGCACTGGGTCAAATCTGAGCTGACCAGCTAAACCAGGTGCCCTACCAAAAATAGCAGCTTCCGCCTGCCTGACTTACTAAAAATAGTAAGTATCTGAAAAACCACTCCGAACGACTCTGCGAAGGCCCAACCTAAATCAACTGAAAGAATGAAGCTCCTGAACACCGAGTAACTGCCTCAATTGATCCTCTACACACATCTGTCAACCTACGAGGACCAAGATGATAAGCTAACCACATATCCAATAGTGCTGACTAGGATGGGGACATCATAGTCCGCCCTCCCTGAAATTGCTTGTCCTCAAGCAATCTCAACTCTGGATGCTGTAAAATCTCCTTGGACTCCCATGTAGCATCCTCAACTGGCAAATCTCTCCACTTGATCAGATATTCCCTGATCACCTGCCTCCGAAGGTGTCTCTCTCTCATCTTGAGGATGGCCTCAGGTACTAGTATCAATTTCCCTTTGTCATCAAGGGGTGGTAGAATTGGAGAGGGTATCACATGCTGACCCAATGCCTTCTTCAGGCGAGAAACGTAAAACACGTTGTGAACCCTGCTATCTACTGGTAAGTCCAACTCATAAGCAACCTCGCCCACTTGTCTGACAACACGAAATGGACCATAGTAACGAGGCTTCAGCTTCTCTGCACCACTCTTCCGCAGAGTAGACTGACGATACGGCTGCAACATAAGATACACCATATCATCCACATCAAAGGAACGCTCAACCCTCTTCTGGTCAGCATACTGCTTCTGCTGATTCTGTGCCCGCTGGATATTGTCTCTAAGAGACCTCAAAATGTCCTGTTGACTCTGCATCATATCCCCTGCACTCGGCACTCTGCTATCACTCAATATCAGATCCAGAAGGTTGGGCGCCTCATCCCCATACAAAGCCATGAAGGGTGTCATCTGTATCGTCATGTGGTGAGTCGAGTTATAGCAATACTCGCAGAGGTATATCCACCTCACCCAAGCTCTCTGCTGTCCAGCTATGTAATTGCGCAAGTAACCTTCCACCCACTTATTGACAATTTTTGTCTGCCCATCTGTCTACGGATGGTAGCTGGTACTCGGTGTCAGTTCGGTCCCACAGAGCCTAAACAACTCCTGCCAAAAGTTGCTCATGAACCGACTGTCTCTATCGCTGACTATCGTCCAAGGCAACCCATGTAACCGGAATACCTCTCTGAAGAAGAGCTCTGCAGTCTACGATGCGGTGAATGTAGTGGTAATCGGGAAGAAGTGTGCATATTTAGTCAACCGATCAACCACTACGTAGATGCAATCTTTACCTTGGGCTTTCGGCAAACCCGTGATAAAGTCCATCGATAAACACTCCCACTTCCTGTCAGGTATCCGAAGTGGCTGGAGCAATCCAGCAGGATATGTGTGTTCCTGCTTGTTCTGCTGGCAAACAGAACACTCTCGAACATACTGTAGAACATCAGTTTTCAGCCCTTTCCAAGTAAACCGCTCCCGAACCATCTTATATCTCTTGTAGTACCCGGGATGGCCCGCCATAGGAAGATCATGAAAAGCTCTCAAAATTGTATTCCTCACCTCAGAACCAGGAACCAGAAAAATCCGCCCCTTGTAAATGATCAAGTCATCTACAATGGTGTACCTACTATCCTGCTCTGTCCCATCAACAATGCTAGAAGCCCATGGGTTCTTAGCATACTCTGCAATAATCCGATGCCTCCAATCCTCTGAGATCTGTGCCATGGCATTCAACTGAGGTCTACGAGACAAGGCGTCAACTACAACATTCTGCTTCCCCTTAATGAAAGTAATATCAAAATCATATGATTGTAGTTTGCTAACCCATTTCTGCTGCCTCTCATTTAGGTCTCGCTGTCCAAGGAAGTGTTTCAGGCTATTGTGGTCTGTGCGCACACTGAACTTGTTGCCTACCAAGTATTGCCTGAACTTAGCCAAAGCATGCATAATGGCTAACATCTCCTTGTCGTAAATGCTGTAGAACCTCTCAGGACCCCTAAGCTTCCTGCTCTCAAAAGCAATAGGGTGCCTCTCCTGCATCAAAACCGCACCAATGCCCTCTCCTGAAGCATCGCAAAACAAATCAAATGACTTCGTAAAGTCAGGCAATGCTAGCACTGGACATGAAGTCATGATCACCTTAAACCTGTCAAAGCACTCCTGCGCTTGTGGTGACCAAGTAAAAGCCCCCTTCTTTGTCAAATCAGTAAGGGGTGCGGCATGACGTGAGAACCCACTAACAAATCTCCTGTAAAAAGCACACAACCCAATGAAACCTCTGAGCTGTGTAAGGTTCTCAGGTGCTGGCCACTCAACTATAGCTCGGACCTTCTCAGGGTCCATACTCACTCCCTTGGCACTGATGATGTGCCCCAGATACAACTCCTCCGTGCCTAGCTCACACTTGGATTCCTTGGCATAGAAGGACTCCTTAGCCAAGATACTGTGATGTCCCCAAGTGGACCCCTAGCGGAAGGTGACGTAGGTCTGTCCGCACGGTTTGTCCCAACCACGTGTCCGGGGTCCTCGTCAGCGAGGCCTGTCCTGGGGTTGCCCCCTTAACGCGGGAAGGTGTCGTTCACTACCAGTCCAGGCTTTTGGTGCAACGGTTACTAACTTGGTATCAGAGCCGGAGGTCTCGAGGTCGAGACCCGCGGAGCATGGTGGGTTGTGATGTCCCCGAGTGGACCCCTAGCGGAAGGTGACGTAGGTCTGTCCGCGTGGTTTGTCCCAGCCACGTGTCCGGGGTCCTCATCAGCGAGGCCTGTCCTGGGGTTGCCCCCTTAACGCGGGAAGGTGTCATTCACTACCAGTCCGGGCTTTTGGTGCAACGATTACTAACTTGGTTACTAACTTGGTATAATATCTCTTCTCTCTATCACTCTGGTGCATGAACAAAATGGTTTTTCAAACCCAACAAGGATGGCAGGAAACCGCTCTGATACCACTGTAGAAACCCTTGTTTCCGCTAACCTCCGATATCTGACTGTTTTTGTTTGTTCTTGTGATTTTTGGTTTTTTTGTGGTTTTTGCATGAATAAGAAAGAATGCGATTTTGCAAGAATTGAATATAAAATTCAAATAAAATCATATAACTCTGGAATGGATAGAATCTATTGAGAAAATTGATGCCAAACTATTTATTGAACTTTTGGACTGATTACAAAGGCGATCCAATAACATGCAATGTGAAAAATAACAATTTTTATATTTAAAAACCTGGAAGTTTGCAGCCGCCTAGAGTCATCATGAAATGGTACGGCTGAGATGAATCTGCACTTTTCCCTATGTCTGATGCTCAAGAAATAGTCCAGAGGTTTAGGCGCCACCAAGGAAGAAGACAGAAGACCAAAATGATAGGCGATTTGCCTTGCACAAAAAGTACAGCCTTTCTAGAAATGTACGGCTTGCAGCTCAGATGGTACGGCTTTGTACAGCAGCAACCAAACAAATAAAGTACGGCCTTTCTTTAAATTGCCAGATCTCAATGAAATAGGCGCATGGATTGAAGAATCCCTGCTAGAAGAATATCACTCTGGAAACCCTGAAGGTAAATCAACTGTGAATGTTCTGTGATCACTTTTGAATGAAGAAATCTCTCTGAAGTGCAATAGATCAGCTGGTATCTCACAGCCTCTGAATCGCAACACTGAAGATGGCTCGTTCTCCAATGTCTGTAGACAACAAAAACCCTAGGCTTCATTCTCCGGAAGAAGTCTTCATCAGTTTTCAATATTCAATATCATAATGAGCTCCAATTCCAATGAAACCCTTATATCTCCTCAAAAGTGTGAATTCTTTCAAAAAGGCATCATTAAAATAAATTCGACTTTTTTTTTTTTAATTATTTCAATAGTCTTCGATCACATTTTTAATTATAAATTATAATCAAAAATGGCCCCCTTCCATGATGGGCGACCCCCTTCAGCAATTCACTTAAGTTATAATTTTAAAATATTATAACTTTATAATATAAGCTCCAAAGATAATTAACATTTAATTAATCAATTAAATATTAATATCTCCCTCGAAATGTGTCTGATTCACGAACTGTCTGAAGCTGGTGACTAAGTGAATGATTCTACACATGATCAATCCATACTGCTAAAAATAGCAGGGGTGCCTCGCTGAGTGCCAAATACTGCTAAAAATATCAACTCAGGCAAATGGTGTCTGAATGAGCCCGAACGAAAGCCAACTGGTAAAATTCTGACAACTGAAGCCAAGCCAAGCTCCATCAAGACCCTCTATCCATCCTATCAGCCTACGAGGGTCGCATTATAGGCTAATCATATGCTCTGAGAGATGTCAACTAGAAAGGGACATGACAGATACCCAAAACTGTGTCTAAGTGAGCTAAATGCTCCTCCCATGACCTGCTGTATACCAGAATGTCATCGAAGAAGACTAATACAAATCTCCGCAGTTGAGAACTGAAGACCCTGTTCATAGTAGCCTGAAAGGTGGCAAGTGCATTGGTTAAGCCGAAAGGCATAACCAAGAACTCGGAATGACCGCAATGGCACCTGAAAGCGGTTTTCTCAATGTCCTGCTCCCTCATTTGAATCTGGTGGTACCCGGATCTCAAGTCAATCTTCGTGAAGAAGATAGCACCATGCAACTCATCAATCAACTCATCGATGCGTGGTATCGGGTACCTGTTCTTAATTGTCCTCTTATTGAGCTAGCGGTAGTCTATGCACATCCGAAGTGATCCATCCTTCTTCTTCACCAATACAACCGATGAAGCAAAAGGTGACTTGCTAGGTCTAATATGTCCCATAGCCAATAACTCATTGATGGTCTTCTCTATCTCATCCTTGAGTCGTTTCGGATGCTTGTAGGGTGTAATCATAATGGGCTTTGCGCCCTCCTCCAACTTGATAATATGCTCAATGCCTCTGTCTGGGGGTCTACCAGGTGGAATGTCGCTAAACACTTTGGAGTGTTTAGTCCTCAATATCTGAATGTCTGGATGATACTCACCCTTTTGCTGCTCCTAGTGTGCTGGCAATAACATATACTTCGCAGCCCAATCAACCATATCATGACGAATGAGTCTCTCCATCCGCCTGTACGAAACCATCCTCAGATTACTGTCTCTAATGGCTTTGATGACATGAGGTCTCCCATTAACCTTGAACTTCATCTCCATGTCTCGTAGATTGAGTGTGAACTCACCCAAATCGTGAAGCCATGCCATCCCTAACACCACATCAGTATCTCCCATATTAACAACATAGAATTCAGTCTTGAACTCATAGTTGTTCAACCGCATCGGAAGATCAGTAATCTTTCTGTCACATTTGAGGGTGTACTCATCAGCCACCTTAACTCGGATACCCTCAAACTCCTCTGTCTGTATACCACGTTTCTCTACCAACCGTGAATCAATGAAATTATGAGTGGCACCAGTGTCGAGTAGAGTGATTACCTTCTGACCTGCTAGGAGCCCGCGAAGTCTAAACGACCCATCTCTCTAAAGGCTAGTCAAATGTGCCTCCTGTAGCTTCCTTCCTCCTTCGTTCTCACCCTCATTTTCGGACCTGTCATCATCTAAATGCTCAGAATCAGTTTGCTGGTCTGACAGATCAGATTGCTCTTCCCCCTCATAAAACCATTCCATCTGATTGTTTTTAACCTTGGGACGAAGAGGGCATACATGTTTTTCATCATAGGGTGCCTTGCACCAGAAACACAATTTTTTCTTCCGTAGATCATTCAGTGTTTCTCTGTCAAAGGGTGGTGCATTTTGTCTCTTAGGATCAGGTGGATCCCTCTTTCTGTCAAAGGGTCTATCTCTATCAAAAGATCTATTCGGCCTTGAGTTTGGCGTGGAACCCGAAGAGAACCTGCTGCGAGGTGTTGCATGCTCCATACTGCGTGCCTTTCTCATTGCCTCCTGAAGGGTGGGAGGATCAAATGCCTTGACCCAACCCCTCATCGGCTCATATAACCCCTCGGTGAAAAGAATGACAAGTCTCCTCTCCGAAATACCTGTCACCATGACTGCCGTTTTCTGAAACTCCCCAATGTAAGCATCCAAACTGCCTGTCTGTCTGAGCTGTGCTAGCTCTCTAAAGTAAAGTTCTGGATCCTTTTTATCAAATCGCTCAATGAGCCTGCCAGTGAAATCCTGGTAAGTAGTAACCCGATGATGACCCAGTGTGTACATGCCGTGATGCCACCAATCATGCGCCAATCCATAAAAGGTGTGTGGCAAATTTAATGGCCTCGTCCTCCTACATAGGTCTCAAAGATACGTAATTGTCTAACTTTTGTACCCACGACCTCACTGAATTCTTATCCGAGCCATCAAAATAAGAAAAGACAATCTTGCTCACTGCATGTTGAAGATCTCTGTTCACCTGTGGTGGTTGCCGGTACTGATGAGCTCTACGCTCAAATCTACCTGCACCTCTGGGCTTATGCACATCCATAAACTCATAAATGTCAACGACTGTCTAATCTCAGGGGACAGAGTAGAATACTCTCCAAACAATCTGGTCACGTCTGCCACTGAAGTACCATGCTGTGGCTGAAACTCTGTATGGTGACCCTATTGCTCCGCTTCTGGAGTCGGTGGTGCCTCTCTACTGATAAAGGTAGGTTGTCCAGGCCTGTGCTCGTGAACAACCAGTGACAACTGCGGTCATGTAGACATCTGTGGCTGGTCTATGCCTCCCGAACCACTGGATTTCCCTATCTGAATGTAATGCTGGTGAGGCGGAGTATACTGTCTTATGGTACCTATCAGCTGTGACATCATGTCCATCATATTGTCATGTCTACTCCTATATTCTGCCTCAGTCATCTCAGCATTTTCCTTCTCTTTCCCTGAATCTCTAGGAATCTCTTGATCTGCCATGAGTTTAGTCACACTATTTTCACTGCTGCAAGGGCTAGACCTGTGTATACCGAGAATCCCTGATACTGTCTCACCTTCTGGAATAGGTGGACCTGTCCAATCCTCAACTCTACCTATTCCTATACCCTTGGTATAATGAATGATGTCTCTCCTCATGAAAAAGCAACCAAAAAGCACTCAATGTACTGAAAAAGCAACTGAAAAAGCACAGGATGGCAAGAAAACTGTGCTCTGATACCATTGTAAGAAACCTGGTGTTTCTCAACCCGGTCACTATCTAAGGAAACTGTGTTTTGTTTTGGTTTTCTGATTTTATGATGTTTTTTTGCAGCAAACAAGGATTTGCGATTTTGCAAGGAAATACTTTAAAAATTCATAATAAATAAATGGATAATAGATATGCATAAATATTGATCTCCAAATGAAGGCGCAAACATGTATTAACTCCCAGAATTCAAAGATAAAGAAAATCGATCACACAGAGGTAAAACAATATTTTATTTTTGAAAAGAACCTGTAGGCTTGCAGGCGCCAGAAACAATGAAGAATAGCACGGCCAAAGAAGAGAAACAACCCTCAGGGCCTGAAATCGATGCTGGAGCTCCAGATACCCTAGGCACACCAAGCTCAATGCACAGAGACTGAGAAATGATGGTGTGATCTCCTGTGAAGGAATGTACGGCTTGCTAGTACAAAAAAGTACGGCCCAACAGCAGCAGCCAATAAAGTACGGCCTCAATAAATAAAGTGCCAGCTCTCTGTAGAATAATCTCTAATAAGTCGCCCCAGTCAACAAATGAATAAACTCTGGTAAATCCTTCCTGAATCGATCCTGTAAGCTCAACTGTGACCTCTGTATGAAGTCACCAAGTACGACAATCTTCAACTGATATTTCACAGTCTCAGTATGCCAGATCTTGAAGAGGGAACGTTCTCCAAAATCCTCTGTCTGCTGAAACCCTAGGTTTTGCAAACTCCAATGCTCAGAGCAAAATAAGACAAATTGAATAATCATCACATAAGAGTTCGATTTGTCTTGGCAGTCAATATATATCCCCCTTTGAGAAATTCGACCAAACCCTCTTTTTAATAATCATTTAAATAAATGATTAAATTCGCCTTTTTGGACTTAGGAAAAATCTTTAATAATTGGCGCCCCCATCATTAATGAATAAATACTTATTCATTATATTAATTATGCCACTTTATTATAAAGTATTAAAATACTTTATAATACGCCATTATCATAATATTTAAATACATTAATAAAGTGACTTTATAATATAAAGTCAAAATATTAATTATTTAATAAATCATTAAATACTCCGTTATTTTTCCATCTGACCAACAAACTGATGCACTGGGTTGAATCTGAGCTGACCAGCTGAACCAGGTGCCCTGCCAAAAATAGCAGCTTCCGCCTGCCTGACTTACTAAAAATAGTAAGTATCTGAAAAACCACTCCGAACGACTCTGCGAAGGCCCAACTTGAATCAACTGAAAGAATGAAGCTCCTGAACACCGAGTAACTGCCTCAATTGATCCTCTACACACATCTGTCAGCCTACGAGGACCAGGATGATAGGCTAACCACATATCCAGCTGTGCTGACTAGGATGGGAACATCACAGTGAACGTCACGATGAGGTGACAACATCACAATTAGTGATGAGCACTTGTACATACCATCTATGGAGGTAGCCATGATGGTTGATATCACGATGAGGTGATATGCTTTCATGATGAGGTGATAAGCTCTTTTCTCACATGGGTGTAGCCATGATTGATGGATATCACGATGAGGTGATATGTCTTGTATAGGTGGAAGTATTTCTCCCTGGCTGAGAGGGACTGTTGATGAATATATGCAGCCACGTAAAAAAACTTCCAAATCACCATTAAAGAATAAATTTAAATGTAGCTTAAAGCTATTTAAATTTATATATTCGATTTGCTTGAAGAGGCGCTTCAATGCATGACTAAAAGATTAAATATTAAAACACAAAATAAATATTATTTATTTTAAGAAGCCGACTTCTTTAGGAAATCGCGCCCAGCAAAAAGACGACCTTTTGAGATGAAAAACATATCTCTTGGGCCGACCTCTCTTGGTGAAGAGGTACGAGTTGCCTATATATACAAGGCAATTCATTTGTGTTTATCATCAAACAAGTTCGAAGCATTAAGGAGAAGTGCGATCTAAGCAGTAGAACGATTTTTGTAGCAGCAGATCGATTCAAGGAGATTCATATTCTTTGTATCTTTGCATCTAGGAGAGGTGCTATTCATTGTCTCAAATAGGCATTACTTTGTGCCTAAGTTGTAAGCAGATTTATACTCTTATTTGGATCAATATATAAGTGATATATTGGTTGGGTTTTTCTCCCTCGGGTTGAAGGGTTTTCCCAAGGTATTGGCTGTGTTATTGCGTCAACTTTGAATTAATTTTTGCATTCTAATCTGATCATATAAATCTAACAGATACAAGGACTTGAGATCATTTTGGGTAGGCACTAAATGCATGATGACTTCTATGAGGGGAAATGAAGAAAGGGATGTGGAAATTCCTCCTACACTAATATTTTAAGGAGATTGATGTGCAAATTTTAATCTTTTAACAACTATAGAAAAAAGAAACGCATATAAACATAAACTAAACAATATATCATAACACAAGTGTACATGGGAAAAACCCTTTCACAAGAAAACCCCATTCCAAAGCACCTAATGATATTCAATAAAAAAACATAGTTACAATACACTTGTAGAGTAAGCCTTCAAGTATCACCAACTAGAGATCTAGAGGAGTTCAAACAACTTAACAATATTTACAAAACTCTCACACAACCTCCATCTCAAGCACCTAACATATAGGAGATATAATACATCGAACTATCAAATGATAATTAGAAAACCATGAGCTAAAAACACCTAAAAAGTGGCATCTGAATCCCAAATCTCAAGATTTGACCATAGGCTAAAAATAGCATATTCCTTCCACCTGTCATAACCTTATTATAATCCATTCACAAAATTGGGCATTCCATTTCGGTTCCATTATCTCTAACCAAAGATGTCTTATGATGTGTCATAACATGCATCAGAAGTTGGTCAACAAGTGTAGCTCCCCCTTATAGCTCTTTTATGTGTCCAACACATTTTATATTTCCTATACAAACCTTTGACTTTTGATCCGAAAAGTAGATTCGGCCTATTTTTTAAAATTGTATAGCTCAAAGAGACCTACGCAATAGTGGTGATGCCAAACAACTTGAAATATATCTATTTTGGCCAAAAACCAACTCTATAGCCCAAAAATTGAGTTTTTCTATTTTATAACCCAAAAATCGCACTTTTTGTAATTTTAACATTAGGAGCAAGATTAAGAAACATTTCCTAACATCTGGTTGGCCTAGGGGAAAACGTATGGTTCTAGAGGTATAAAGGTTAGACTCTCTTAGAGAATTCACACAAAATTATCAAACTATGGAATTGAAATTAAGATTTGAAGGAAAGGAAATAGTGCTTTGTGGTATCTCCAATTAATCTCCACGGGTCATCACAGCTAAAAGAATGAAAATTTCATTTTGCAAAGAACAAGTAGCTTGGGAAGTGCAAAGCTTGATTACATCTACGAAATATTCTATAGGTGAAAAATCTTATCATGTTGATATTCAATCTATTTTGGATAAGCATAGTGTATTTTTAGTGATATCTCTCCAAGATTTCTCGTAGATAGAGTTTTTTAGCACATAATAGAGCTCAAGATGGGATCCAAGCAATCATCACTAATCCTGACCACCACCCCCAAAGGCACAAGGAAGAGATAGAGAAGGCAATTAAGGAGCTCTTACATATGGGGCACATTCAATCAAGTTCAAGCCCATTTTCTTTGTCAGTGGCTTTGGTGAAAAATGGATGGCACAATGAGGATGTGCATTGACTATAGAGCCCTCAACCAGAAGACAATCAAGATCAGGTATCCCATCCCCAAAATTGATAAATTGATAAATGAGCCTCATGGGGTGGTCGATTTCTCCAAGATTGATTTTCATTCAAGGTATCACCAAAATGGGTAACAAAAGATGTTCATTAAACAACTTCTAGATGTCACTATAGGCAGTTTTTGGTCATGCCTTCTGCTTTGAGAAACTCACCAACCACCTTCTAATCTTGCATAAATCAAGTATTCATTGTAATGTCCCCTTCTCGAGCATGATCTTTTCAGTTGACCGTTGGCCTATTCCGGAGACCCGTAGGCTACTCGAAAGGTGAAATTAGGGTTTCGTGTTTTGGAGGTTGCTATTGCTCGTGAATTGATGATTGAATGGCGGATTCTTTTTGGGTTTTCAGAGAGCTTCGCAATGGTGTGTTTTTCTTGGCATTCCAAGCATCTTCAGGAATTTACTATTTTTAGTAAATTCTATTTCTGGCAGTGGCCCTGTCGTTCTCGGCACAGTTGACTTCCTCTTCAGTCGACTCAGTTGGTTTGTTCAATTTTGGCCTTGGGATGCATTTTGGAGAGATAAGTTCATTTCTTTGAAACAATGATTATATTCTAGTGTTATGATACCCCCTTGGCCTAGTCTCATAACTTAATGTTGTGTTAAAAGTGGTCTTTAAGGGGTGGCGCCTCATTGAGGTAATTTTATATTTATTAAAGTCAAATTTGAAGCTTTAAGTGGGACGCCTATCTTGAATAGATGAATTTCATTAAAAAGTCAAATGAAGCCTTGAGGAAAAGTGACGCCATTCTTGGACGAAAAAGAATTAGGGTTTCTAGAAGCTTCCGGAGGGGTCTTCACAAAATTATAGAAGGAAGTTTGGGCTCTTCTTTTTGCATCCAATATCTTGAGTATTGTTATGCTACCGAAATGGTTGCTGGACTGCTTTGAGGAATGAATGCCTCCTAGCCTTGGCTCGACTTCATGCTTGAGAGATAGCATCTAGTGGAGAATTTAGTTAGTTTGTGAGAGAAGTTTGTAGTGAGGTTTGTTGTGTTGCATTGTTTGTTTGTAGTTCTGATTTACTGCATTTTATGTCATTTTCTGGAGTTGCTGATAACAGGGCTGAATCTGTAGTTTCATTCATAAATCAGAAAATAGAAACATATTCATTCTGGGTATTGCATATATCCTTTTGTCTATGCTGGGCGCCCCTTTGTGCCAATTTGCAGATCCTATTTCGGAGAACCTGATTTTATAAAAGAAATTTGCCCTTCTTGCCAGGCCGCCCCTCCTTGGAGTGCATTGGGAAGCATGTTAAATAAATGAGTGGGTTTAAGTGTGGTCTTGGGTATGCAGCTTGGTCGCCCTTGTCATAGGAGTGCATTGCATTTGATTTGAGGTCGTTTGGTTGAGAAATGAGTGAGATATGAGCAATTTGGTAGGGTTTTATGTTGTTGGTCCTGTCTTTCAAGTTGCTAATCAGGCATATCAGTTTGTTTAAAGTCTATCATTTGAGTTGGGTTTGGGATGACAGTCTTTGTGATTATTGAGGGGACATTATACTAAATTGCAGCATGGTTAGACTTTCTTATTCTATGTATTTGGCAAGCAAATCTCTAATTATTGTAAGCTAAACAGTAGTACTATCAGCAATCCCTTTCCTTCTCTTTAATGCAATTGTAATACTTAGCATCTCCGTCATATGGTAGCTCCAATTCCATCTCGGGTTGGAAAGCACATTCTTGACGTCGAGTTACTTCAGCATAATAGTTGGTAGGGATTCTCTGACCACATGCTCGTCGTTCTCCGACGCATTCTTGGTTAGAGTTCTTTGTATCAGCATTGCATTAAAACCCTCTAACCATATGCTCGTCGTCATCCGGCGCATTCTTGGTTAGAGTTCCTTTATCAGCATTGCATTGAGATCCTCTAACCATATGTTCACGCCTTGCCCAACTCGGGATCCTGGTGTACATTCTTGGTTAGAGTTGAATTCTGCATCGTTGGTTTAAGCGCTAACTCTAACGATTGTGTATTGCTCTGCTCTTGTAATTGAGAAAATTAAAAAAATTGGCTCGGTATATTTCAGTGGTATCAGAGCCATGCATCCTGCCATCCTGTGAAACAAACCTTCTATGAGTAACAGAGAACAGAGATACTTAACAAGGGAATACAAGAAGGCTACCAGTCAGTTTCAGTGGCATCAGGCTCCGGAAGGTCAGACAGCTTCAAAGATATTAAGAGCAAATTGGGAATCTTCTCCGGGAGAAGAAATGGAGGATAATGAGAGGACATCGGGTGGTAACGGAGATGATAGAGGGAAGGGAAGAGAAAGATCGTTAAGTCCAGGAAAGACATTTGAGAGGAAGTTGGATGCCTTACTGGATATGGTATCTCTCATGTTGGGGAAAGTGGGTCAGAACCCAACCCCACAGAACAATCCAGGACATAGGGGAGAACATAGTGCCACCAACCAGCATAATGGACATGCTGCTCAGCCTGCTTCAAACGGCACATACATTTCTTCCAAACCATTCAAACCCACCTTCTTGGCACCTGTAAACTCTCAACCTAATCCAGAAGAGAATGCTTCATTTGTTGAACAGTTGAGAATCGACCGTACTGAGTATGATTCTCTTCCTGATGAAATTAAGATGGATATGTCTTACAATGATTTTATGGATCATAAAAGGAAGAATATAGGACAAGGAAGACATTATGAACCAAGAAGAACAGCAGTACATGGGGATTTGCATCAAGCCGTCAACAAGGTTACGCTTCCACATTTTGACGGGAGCGACAATAGTTCAGCCAGAGCTTGGCTACAGAAGTTAGACAACTATCTAGCTCTTAGACCCACGGCGGAAGAGGAGGCGATTAAGTTCGCTACGCTACACCTAGATGGGGTGGTGCACGAGTGGTGGTACCATGGCCTAGTCACTTTGGGTCATCGGTCTATCACTACCTATGATGAGTTCACCAATAGGCTCATAGAGAGATTTGAGAAAAAAGATCTTGAAGTGCATTTCAAAGATTTGGCACAGTTGATGCCTACATAGCTGAGTTTCAGAGACTTTCAGTCATGGTCACAGGAGTTACTAAGATGCGTTTGGTGATCCTATTCAGTGAAGGATTGATGGAGCCACTCAAGGGTTGGATTAAAGCTTTTGATCCGCCCTCCCTACAGGAGGCAATGAAGAAAGCAAGAAACATGGAGTGGGCTGCTCCTAAAGCAAAGTTTCAACCCAAGCCATCATTTTACAAAAGGGATAAAGGAAAAAGACCTTATCATAAGGAGTTCCAACAGCATAAACCTCATGTTACAAGATTGGATCCAGAGACACTTAACAAACTCAGAAGAAAGGGGTTATGTTTCCAGTGTAGAGAAAAATGGTCCCAAGACCATGTTTCCCCAAAAGGGCCAAAAGGGGGCAAATTTCATCAAATTGAATACTATTCAGCTGAAGAAAGTAATTCTGATTCTTTAGACCAGCAGTCTGATTTTGATGACAGCGAAAGGGAAAGAGCTCCAGAAGAGTCCGAAGACGAAAAGGGAAGTGGAGGTACTTTGGCTCAACTTTCGAGCTTTCAAAAGAATGAATTCTTCAAAGTTCGAGGGATGATTAAGGGGCAGCAAATAGTTGCTTTGATTGACACTGGAGCAACACATAACTTCATTGATGAAGTTGTGGTGGCAAAGAAGGGGTTGCAAACAGAAGAGTTTTAAGGCTTCAAGGTTATGGTTGCTGATGGGTTTCACATCTCATGCACCAAGAAGATCTCAAACATGACTATGCAATTGGGAAACTATGAAGTCAAGGACGACTTCTATGTAGTCAGCATTGGAGATACGGATACCATTCTAGGCATTCAATGGCTGCGTTCACTCAGAGAGATCTCTCTAAATCTGCAAACCATGGAGCTCAAGTTCCAATCCGATGGGAAGAAGGTAGTGCTAAGAGGAATGTCCAATGGTGGTCCTCGGATTGTGTCATTCAAGAGAATGGCAAGGCTGATTCGTAATGATCAAGTTGAGTGGGCTGCAGAATGTATGATTCTTCCTGCTAGTCCGGTTGAAGCAAAGAGAGACTATCCTCCTGATATTCAGTCTGTACTCATAAAAAGGAGCAAGGTGTTTGCTGATTTACCTCCCGGACCACCTCCTAAACGGGGATCGGAGCATGTCATAGAGCTCAACGAAGGAGCTAAACCAGTTATTACAACTCCATATCGGTACCCTAAGAAGCAGAAGGACGAGATTGAGAAAAATATTCAGGAACTCTTGGAGATGGGCTTCATTAGTCCAAGCAAAAGTCCCTTCGCTTCAGCAGTTGTTCTTGTGAAGAATAAGGATGGTACCATCCGCATGTGTGTGGACTATCGTGCTTTGAATCAAAGCACCCTCAAAAATCGATACCCCATTCTGAGGATAGATGAGCTCATTGATGAGCTACATGGGGCCAAGTTCTTTTCAAAGATCGATTTGAGATCAGGCTACTACCAGATTTAGATGAGAGGATCTGATGTTGAGAAGACAGCATTTAGATGCCACTATGGCCACTTCGAGTTTCTAGTCATGCCTTTTGGGTTGACTAATGCTCCTGCTACCTTCCAGTCTTGTATGAACAGAGTCTTTCAAAAGTAGTTGAGGAAGTGTGTATTGATATTTTTTGATGACATTCTGATCTTCAGCAAGACATGGGAAGAACATCTCAAGCACTTGGAGAAAGTGCTTAGCATCCTAGAATCAGAGAGTTTGTTTGCCAAGGAATCCAAATGTGAATTTGGTATGAAGGAGCTACTTTACCTTAGTCATATAATTAGTGCTGAAGGAGTTAGGGTTGATCCTGAAAAGATCAAAGCAATGGTTGATTGGCCACCTCCTGAGAACTTGACTCAGTTGAAAGGATTCTTGGGTCTTTGTGGATTTTACAGAAGATTTGTGAAGGGCTACTCGCAGAATGCTGCTCCTCTTACTGACCTCACGAGAAAGGGGGCTTTTTGTTGGTCAGAAAAGGCCCAAACTACTTTTGATAAGTTTAAGAGGATCATGAGCTCTTGTCCGGTTTTAGCTATTCCAGACTTTTCCAAGCCTTTCGAGCTACAGTGTGATGCATCCGGTGAAGGAGTTGGGGCTGTTTTGATGCAAGACAAACATCCCATTGTGTTTGAAAGCAGAAAATTGAGAGGTGTTGAAAGGACCTACTCCATCTACGACAAGGAAATGCTTGCCATTATGCATGCATTAGCTAAGTTCAGACAGTATCTGGTGGGGAGCAAATTTGTGGTCAAGACTGATCACAATAGTCTCAAGCACTTCATGCATCAGAAAGATTTGAACGAGAGGCAACAAAAGTGGGTGAGTAAGCTTCAAGCTTACGATTTTGACATTGAATATGTCAAAGGTAAAAACAACATTGTGGGCGATGCTCTATCTAGGAGACCTCATTTGAGTTCATTATGTGAGCTTACTGCTGATTGGAAGAACATGTTGCTTGCTGATTATGCCAAAAATCAGTTTGCAACCAGCATCATTGAGGGAGTTTTTCATGACGAATGGTACAAAGTGGTTGAAGGGCTGATACACTACAAGGGTAGAATTCTTTTGGTGGTTGATTCTAAGCTCAAAAAAAAGATTTTGTTGACATTTCATGACATTCCACTTGCTGGTCATCAAGGGTTCTTCAAGACATATAGGCAGATTCGGGAAAAATTTTCTTGGAAGGGGTTGAAAGGGGAAGTTCAACGCTACATTCAAGAGTGTCCCACTTGTCAAATGAACAAGAATGAGCATACTCTACCTGCTGGTCTGCTGCAACCTCTCACTATTCCCAATCAAAAATGGGAAAGCATATCGATGGACTTCATCACGGGGTTGCCCAAGGTCCAAGGAAAAGACTGTATCTATGTTGTAGTGGACAGACTAACAAAATTTGCTCACTTCTTCGCCATTACCAGCTCTTTTTCAGCAGCCCAAGTTGCAGATCTGTTTTTTCATGAGGTGTTTAGGTTACATGGGTTGCCAAAAAACATTGTGAATGATAAGGACAGCAAGTTCCTAAGCACTTTTTGGCAAGAGATCTTTAGAATGAGTGGTACAGTGCTTACTCCAAGCACTAGTTATCACCCCCAAACCGATGGACAAACTGAGATAGTGAACAAATGGTTCGAAGGATACAACCTATTTTAGATTGGCCTCCATCAAATACACTAACACAATTAAGAGGTTTCTTTGGTCTTTGTAGCTATTATATAAAGTTTGTCAAGGGTTTCTCAAAGTTAGTGGCACCATTGATAGACTTAACAAAGAAGGGAGTTTTTTCATGGTCCAACTTGAAATGTCCCAAACCAAAAAAAAATGATTTAATTGCAATTTTATAATGAACAAAGCATGAAGCCTTAACACCTTTTGAACACCAAGATCCTAATGTGGGAAAAGTGAGAGGATATGGTAAAAGGGTTAGAATGATATTATATTAAAATGCTTGTTGGCGGCAAGCCATACAACTCAATATTTCAAACTATTACAAATTTTAGAAGTAAAGATATGTTTATTCTAGCGAGAAGCCTTCTAATTAATTACAAACTAAAACTGAAAATGACTAAAGTTAGTTCAAGCGACAAGCCTTCTAATTAATTACAAACTAAAACTGAAAATGACTAAAGTTAGTTCAAGCGATAGGCCTTCTAGAGCAATTATAAACTTAATATTAAATCTAGTGGTGATTTGTACAAATTAACAATATAAATTTGCAATTGTTACAATATTGGTTATGGCGTCAAACCTTCCAAAACGATACAAAATTTATGCCAAATTGGAAGATAACCACATAGTTTTTAATGTTCTTTTAAATCAATGAGTACAACTTCTTCAATATTCAACTAATAGAAAAAATATTAGCAATATTCAAAGGTTGTAATATCATCTTTCAACACCCAAGTCTCAAAGTAACATATTAAAATAGTAGGATTGCATGCCCAAGTTGTACGACTACTATGGAAGTGAGTAAATAATAAAATATTGCAAAGACAAACCCCTAAAATAAATCACAGCACCTTAGAAAAAGTACAACAGCCCAACAATATTAGCTAAATGGCAGCTTCAAAGTTTATGATCCATATTAAAATAATATTTAGATCAATTAATGGTCAATATTGTATTATTGTAATAAATTAGATTAGATTGTTTCTTCTGTTTACTTCAATTCCTTTTTAGAAGCTTTGAATTTTAGAAACTTTGTAAATTCGCTATAAAAAGATTTCATCTCTTTCATGTTCATACATCAAATTTACCATTTACATGGTATCAGAGCGGGATATTTTCTTTCGGGCGCCATTTTCTAATTTTTGAAGAAAGTCGTGTGGGTTTCTTAAAGAAATTGTGTCTCTCTTTTTAAAAAAATCGCACCCTTTTGTCTGATAAAAAACGTGACATCTTCCTTTCAAAAACTGCATCTCACTTTACTGCAAACTTGTGGAAGTTTTCGTGTCTAAAAAGTTCGCAGATTTATCAAAATCGCGATTTTTTATTCTTCCATCTGCGCACGATCTAGCTTCTTTTTGCCCGCATTTTTGGTTCTTTTGAAGACGTGCAACCCTAGTCTTTCTTCTGCCCACGTGCGTTTCTCCTAAAACATTTTTTTGCACGCGTTTTTCTTCTATCTTTGTCACGTGCAAGGGTTTTTGGTCGCGTTTTTTGGAGTTCTCTGGCCGTCACGATTTTTGGGCGTTGTTCAAACATTTTTCTAGGCGTTTCTTTTGTATTTTGACCCTTGCTTTTTCAAGGATTTCTGAAATAAATTTCGCTTTTTTTTGAAAGACGTGATTTTCTTTGCTCTTTATCCCACGATCTGGTGTTTCCTCTTGAGACCATGGCTTTGTTGCTATCTTTTCTTCATCAGCTCATGGGATTTTTGTCGAAGTCTGTGTTTTTCTGCCTTTTCTTGTGGCGCCTAGGGTTTTCTATGACACCTAGGGTTTCTGTGATGGCCTTTCTGAAGTCTTCTAGGTGTTGTGGGCATTGGCTTTGATTATGCCCTCATATTCCGCAAGTTAAAAGAAGCCTCGGGTTTTGAACCTTCTTTTCTAACAGATTTCTGCTCCTGGGGTTTTGTGCCTCTTATTTGTCAGATTTTGTTTAAAGGTTACTTTGTACAAGCCTGTGACAAATGGCTTCTCTGTCGCACATTATGCTAGAGGGCCATCAAAAATTCAACGGCCGCAACTACAACACCTGGAAGCAGTGCATGATGACGATATTTGAATATTGTTCCCTTGACCAGATTATTCTAGGCAACACTACAAGTCCTACAACGGCGGGTAAAGATCAGGAAATATTTGATGAGCAAAATCGGGAAGCCGTGACGCTTATTAAATTGTCGGTTACTGATGACTAGTTGCCTCAGGTGTCGTCTGGCAAATTAGCTAAGCAAATCTGGGATCTTCTGAAAGATCTTCATGAAACATCCGACAAGAACCATGCAATCTTTCTGAAGAATATGCTTTCCATCATGATGGATGAGAAGACAACTCTATAGGTGCACTTGACAAAAATCAAAGACATCCATGATCGAGTAGAGGCTATTGATCGGAAAATGGAGGAAGAAGATATGGTAGTCATCACTCTGAAGAGTCTGCCAAAATCTTATGAGCAATTTATTGAAATGCTCAACATTACCTTAGCTAATGTTGATCTGAAGTTTTCAAATCTTTGCACCATACTTCTACAGCAAGATCGTTGGAAACAGCAGTTCGGTAGCGGTGCTAGTTCATCCTCCACAGAGCAAACTTTTCCTGCCAAGACATTTTAGAAGAATAAGGGCAAGAATCAGCCCTCTCAGCAGACTAGTCAAGCGCAATCTCAAGATTCTTCCAAGAAGAAGAATGTTCAGTGCAACTATTGCCATAAGTACAGTCACATGAAGAAAGATTGTCGGAAACACTTGGCTTTTGAGCAAAACAAGCAAGGAGAGTCAAAACCTAAAGGCCATGTTGCAGAGCACACTGAGCAGGAGTTTGTGTTCTATGCCTTTATGGCCAAAAATCTTGCAGATCCTATTAAATCCTCTACCTGGTACATTGATTCAGGTGCTTCTCAACACTTCACTCATCGTCGGGATTGGTTCGTTGAGTACACGCCATTCAAAGATTTTGTTATCTTTGGAGGAGGTGAGGAGTATACTATTGTCGGAAAGGGCAATGTGTAGATTCATTCTAGAGGGAGAAATTTAATTTTTCTCGATGTATACTTTGTACCTAGCATGGAGTTGAACTTACTTTCAGTTAGTCAGATCATGACTCACTCTCCTCAGCTAGATATTATTTTCAGCATGCATACTTGTAGCATTGTTGATAGAGAGACTCGCACTACAGTTGTTCAGGGACTTGAGGATCATGGTCTTTATGGACTTGTTGATTCTAGTGATTCTCAAGAGCACACTCTGGCAGCCTTCCATCAGTAACCTCTGGCATTAGCGTTATGGGCACCTGAACATGCAATATCTCTCTTAGTTATCTCATGATGATCCGGTGGTGGCCTACCTACAATTCAGACTCAGAATCATGGAGTATGCGAAGCTTGTTAGGCTGGGAAGCAACATCAAACTCCATTCTCTGATGGTCACTCATGGCAAGCTTCCAAGGTATTACAGTTGGTTCACGCTAATTTATGTGGTCCAATGAACACACCTTCAGTTACTAGTTGTAGGTATTATTTGTTATTTGTTGATGATTTTAGTAGAAGAATGTGGGTGTATTTTCTTAAAAACAAATCAAAAGTGTTTGGTATATTTCAGCAGTTTAAGACCTTAGTTGAAATAGAGTCAGGCTCTCCAATAGTCACTCTTAGGTCTAATAATGGGGGGGAGTTTTATTCTCATGACTTCTCTAGTTTTTGTGTTGCACATGGCATTAAGCGCCAACTTACCACACCCTACGCCCCTCGGCAAAATGGTGTTGTTGAACGTAGGAATCACACCATTACTGAAATGGCTCGTTCTATGTTGGAGCATAGAAATGTTCCTAAGAAATACTGCGCTAAAGTAGTTTATACTGCAGTCTATCTTCTGAACCAGTCCCCTACTCATGCGGTTAAGAAGATGACTCCTGAAGAAGCCTGGTCTTGAAGCAAGCCTAAAATCAGCCACTTGAAAGTTTTTGGCTCTACTGCTCATGTCTAGATTCTAGATGCCAAGCGCACTAAGTTGGATTCCAAAAGCTAAAAACTCATGTTCACTGGTTATAGTGAGAATCATAAAGCATACAGGTTGATTGGTGTCGATAATTCTCATCTCATCTTCAATCATGATGTTGTGGTTGATGAAACTACTGGGCCTTTCTTTTCATCTTCTACTTTTGTGACTCCTGAGGATCAGTTTATGCAGGCTTCTAATTTGGGTGTTTGTCTTCCCCTAGCTCCACTTGATGCAAGGGATTCTATAGTTGTTTAGGCACCCCAACAGAATATTCCACCACTCACCCCTCCTCAAGACAATCTAGATCCTAATCTAGTTGATTTTGCTCCAGCCACACCTGGTGATGTTGTTCCTCCTATTTCAAATGTTGGTCCTTCTACTCTCCGGCCTAAATGGTATGCTAAAACCATTAGTGATCTTCGTGATGATGAATTACTTGAGGGTAGAACTGCTCGAAAAAAGAGCAAGCAGCAAAATACTGTTAATTTTGCTCTCATGGCCAATCTGCACAGCATCTTTGAGCCTCAATCATATTCAGAGGCTAAAGGCAAACCTGAGTGGGAAAAGACTATGGAAGCTGAACATAATAGCCTTCTGAAGAATAACACTTGGGTCCTCTCTGATCTTCCACCTGGGAAGAAGCCCAACGGTTGCAAATGGGTGTATAAAGTTAAGTACAAGGCTGACGAAACCCTTGATAAGTAGAAGGCTCGGTTAGTAGCCAAAGGGTTCTCACAGACAGAGGGCATTAATTATGAAGAGACTTTTTCTCCTATAGCCAAAATGAGTACTATTCGGCTTGTCCTCGCTACTGCAGCTCAGTTTGGTTGGAAAGTCCATCAAATGGACATCAAGAGTATGTTTCTCAATGGTGATCTATAGGAAGAAGTCTACATGACGCAACCTCCTAGTTTCAAGGTTGTTGGTAAAGAACACCAAGTTTGCAGACTCGTGAAAGCACTCTATGGTCTTAAACAGGCTCCACAAGCATGGTACATGAAAATTGATAAGCACCTTGTTGATCATGGTTTTCAAAGGAATCCTTTTGATTCAAATTTGTAAGTCAAAGAGTTTAGTGATGATATTCTTATGCTTGTTGTCTATGTTGATGACCTTATCATTACTAGCACCTCAGAACATTTGATTGAGGAGATAAAACACAATCTCAGTCAATCATTTGACATGACAAATTTGGGACTTCTTCATTATTGTCTCAATGTTGAGGTTTGGTAGATAGCTGAGAGCATCTTCATTTCTTAGTCCAAGTATGCTTGCAGTTTGCTTAATAAGTTCAGAATGAATAACTGCAAACCTGCATCAACACCTATGGAGAAAGGGCTCAAACTATCGGCAAAATCAGATTCGCCTATGCAAAATGAATCAACATTCAGGCAACTAGTAGGCAGCCTCATCTATCTCATTGCTACTAGACCTGACCTCAGTTTTGTAGTGAGCTACATCTCTCACTTCATGACAGCCCCTAAAGTTGAACATTGGGTTGCAGCGAAGTGTGTGCTGAGATATGTGAAAGGCACCTCCAACTTTGGCATTTTGTATGGAAGGTGCAAAGATCCTAAGCTGATAGGCTATACAAACTCAGATTGGGCAAGTTCTATTGATGACAGAAAATCTACTTCAGGGAATGTATTCAATTTGGGTATAGGTGCAGTTATGTAATGTCCCCTTCTAGCTAGACATCAGTTGTCAGTGGGATTAGCCTATCATTCTGACCCTCGTAGGCTAATGAGCATGGATAGAGGATCTTTTGAGGTTTTTATCTTCTCTAGAGTTCAATGGTTTCCAATTCCGACTTTCATTTGGTGTTTACAGGGCTATACTTACTATTTATAGTAAGTTAGAGGTTAGTTGAGAGGAACCCTTACTATTTTTAGTAAGGCGCTTGGTCATGTTGGGATTTACAGAGTTGACCCCTAGTTTAGACGATTTGATGAAATATTAAATATTGAAGGAGATATTAATGTTTTAATGGCCAAAATAATATTTAAACATTAAAAGGAAGTATTATAAAGTTATAATTTAACTTTATAATTGAGGGTCAAGTTCATCATTAAAAAGGGGGCCATATTTTAATTAAAAGAGACACCTAGACCAAGGTGAAAATATTAAATATTAAATGCAATGTTACAACACTCTTTTAAAATGCATTTAATGTGTATTTTGATGGGTTGACCCTCTTTGGGGATTTATAAATGAAGCCAAGAAGAAATCAACTTAATTCTTGAGCATTTGATTTGATGAAAATTGTCTGTGAGAAGGTAGACAAGGGTTTCATTCTTCGAGCCTTTGGAGAACGATACATTCTTCAATGTTGCAGCCATTCTGAGGTGGTGAAATATCCATTGAAGCTGGCATTTTGGAGAGCTTCAATCAGAAGTTCTATTTGAGCAAAACAGTGAAAGAAATTAGAGGGTTTGAGTGCAATTATCATTCAAAGAATTTGAAGTTTCGAGCAGTGTCTTTTCAAAAGATTGTGGGGATTGCTGGCACAATATTCAAGGAGGTACGGCTTGCTTTTTAGCATCCATTTGCAGCAGCAAGGGGGCGGCTGGATAAGAGGGGCGATTTCAGTTGTGAAGGGCATTAAAAATTCAAGTAAAAATTGAGGAGAGGCGCCTTGCATAGTAGAAGACAGTTGCATCAATATTTCAGGCATATACTCATTATTTCAGGAGAATCAAACATTTTCATGATGTGCTTTTAAGCAGCAAATTCATGGCAACCATTGTAATTCTTCATTTTCTAGGTATGCTTTGTATATAGTCTTTCTCTGGAATTGATCAATAAATTGAATAGTTGAAGAGCTGCAATTCCTTCTAGTTTATTGTATTATTTTCATTCAATTTTTTGTATTTAGCATCATTATTTGCAAAAAAACCAAAAACGCATAAAACCCTCAAAACAAAACAAAAATTGCAAAACAAAACAAAAAAAATCAGTCACCGCAGTTGGAAGAAGAAGAGTTCTTACAAGTTACATGGACTAGCAAGAAGCAGCAGGTAGTGGCTCTTTCCTTGACTGAAGTTGAATATCAAGGAACTATTAAAGCAGCTTGTGAGGCGGTTTGGCTTTGAAGGGTGCTTTCGGACATGCAAATGTCTCAAGCAGGGCCTTCCCCCTTGTATTGTGACAATCAAGGGGTGTTGAAACTCACCAAGAATCCAATCTTCCATGAAAGGACAGAGCATGTTGAACTTCACTGTCATTTCATCCACTGGCTTGTCGAAGATGGATAAGTGGTACTGCAGTGTTCCGACAAAGCATTAGACTGTTGATATTCTCACCAAGTCTCTAAGCCCGAATAAGTTTGTCAAATTTAGGGGGCATCTTGGTGTAGTTGATAGATTGACTATTAAGGGAGGGTATTAAAATAATATTTAGATTAATTAATAGTCAATACTGTATTATTGTAATATATTAGATTAGATCATTTCTTCTGTTTACTTGAGTTTCTTTTTAAAAACTTTGTATTTTAGAAACTTTGTTAATTTTCTATAAAGAGATTTCATCTCTTTCATGTTAATACATCAAATTTACCATTTACAATCCAGTATAGCATGGTACAACAACAAATTATAAATATTTATCCTTTTTCGTGGTTTGCAGCCCTTCAACAAAGCTACAACACTTCATACTAGTGAACTCTGTATACATACTCGGCGATTAATCGCCGAGCAGCCGAGTAATCGCATGTTTTTTGGCTGGGCGAGTAATCTTGACTTTTACTCGCAGGAAACCCTAGCCGAGTTCTTTTACTGTTTTTTTCCGAGTACTCGCCGATTAATCTCTGTTTGCTCGCAAAATAATCGGCACAGAAAACGTAACACGTTTTTGACACGTTTTTCAAGTCGTTTTTACCTTTTCGCGGGATTTTTTACACATTTTTTCCGCGTTTTGGATGCGTTCATTTCATTTTCCGCGATTTGCAATGTCGGCTGTGTGATTTATTTCCACGATTTGCAGTTTACATTTACCCTTTTCATTTTCCACGATTTGCAGTGTTGGCTGCGTGATTTATTTCCACGATTTGCAGTGGTGGCTGCGCACTTGGAGTCTGCGCGATTTCCAGGTTAGTTCCTGTTCGCATTGGCTGTGCGGCGCCTGTGCCAGGTCGTGGGTATTTACTATTATCATTTTTTCAAACATATGCTAATATTAAATGAACATATGCCTGAATATTAAAATTTAAAACTTCATACTTCATACTTCATACTTCATAGTATATGTTTGAAAAAATGATAATATTAAATGAACATATGCCTGGAAATGATTTAATATTTTTATTATTTTATATATATGCTTCCAAACGTTTATGTATAAAATAATAAAAATATTAAATTTTTTTATTTTTCTACATCAATTTAATATTTATTATTATTCTAAAATTAAAATTTCAAAATTTCATATATTATTTTATTATAAATTTATAATAATATCATGGGAGTCTTAATTTTTAATATTCATAATGATAAAATATTCACTTTTGTACATCATATTTAATAATTTATTATTATTTTAAAATTAAAATTCCATATATTATTTTATTATAAATTATAATATCATGACAAATAATAATATCTTTTTATATTATTATTTGCCATGATATTATTATAATTTATAATAAAATAATATATGAAATTTTAGTTTTAAAATAACAAATTACAATAAATCATAAATTTGATGTCAAAAATGATATTATTATTTACAATTTTCCCATGGTATTATTAATTTATAATAATAGAATAATATATGAAATTTTACATTTAAAAATTAAAATAATAATAAATATTAAATCTGATATAGACAACACCAGCATGTTTACAGTTTTTCTGATGTGTGTGGAATCTGGATTGTCATTGTGCAGCTGCATCAGCATATGGATATGAGTAAAACTGTAAAAGTTTAAAGTGAAAAACTCATATCCATATGCTGATGTAGCTGCACAATGACAATCCACACACATACACACAAATTTTGTTCATCTACATAGAATAAGAGATTACTCGCCCATTTGCAAACTATGATCGAAAGTCTCAAACTTCAAAGTACTTTTATAGTGGAATATCTGCAATAAATTATTAAGAATGAAGTTTTAAATTTTAATATTAAATCTGATATAGACAACACCAGCATGTTTACAGTTTTTCTGATGTGTGTGGATTGTCATTGTGCAGCTGCATCAGCATATGGATATGAGTAAAACTGTAAAAGTTTAAAGTGAAAATTGAAAAACTCATATCCATATGTTGATGTAGCTGCACAATGACAATCCACACACATACACACAAATTTTGTTCATCTACATAGAATAAGAGATTACTCGCCCATCTGCAAACTATGATCAAAAGTCTCAAAGTACTTTTATAGTGGAATATCTGCAATAAATTATTAAATACAGTATGATAACAGATAACCTGCTGCTCCCACCTGCAAATTTGCAACAACCAACAAGGTTAGGAGTTAGGAGTTAGGACTGCAATGCCAATTTGCATACAAGTAAATTAAATCAATGTGCATCCAACAAAAAATAAAAATATAAGAATAAAAAAACTGAAATTAGAACAGATAGCATACTAAATGAAATGTCTCACTTTGATAGTTTACAACTTTATTGTTTGATAATGACTGAAATTATAAAGTTAAACAATTAGTTGATTGTTCCTTTCACTTTGTATTGGATCTGTTGCATCTTCTAATATATTTATTATTCAACTTCTAATATTGCAAGTTAATATTTAATCACAATGGCATCTGCCTCTGCATCTGGTTCAGACACAGCTGCCTCAAGCCAGGCCATTGAAAGGAGACCCCCTGGTAGCCGTGATCCCGCTTGGAAACATGGCTATTATGGGCCAGTACCAGGGAGTGTTATTTGTACTTGGTGCAAGAAGAAGATTAGTGGAGGCATCAATCGCCTCAAATACCATCTTGCTAGTATTCCTTGCCGTGATGCAAAGGCATGTAAAGAAGCCCCTGAAGAGGTGAAACGAGAGATGGCAGCTCTTCTTGCAGCACTTGATGAAAAAAAATTGGAGAGGGCAAAGACAAAAGCAGCCATACAAGAAGCCATTGCTCCTAATTTGACTGAAGATTCTGAGGTGAATATGCAAGGCATTGTGGGCTCTAGTCGCGGTCCACGTATACGTACCCCATCCACTTCATCCACTTCAAATAAATTCCAGTTTTTTGTCCCTAGAAATGTTCAAGGATCACAACCTTCATTGGAAGGTACTGGGTGGAATAGGGAGGTGCACAAAGAAGCAGACAAGGCTTGTGCAAATTTTTGGTTTTATAATAACCTTCCCTTCAATGTGGCAAGGAGTCCATATTGGGAGTGTTTGGTGACAGCATTGACAGTTGCAGGGAAAGGGTACAAGGCCCCTAGTCCAAGAGATTTAAGTGGCAGGTTACTTGAAGATGCTATTGTAGATGCAAATGGAATTGTGGAAGCTGAAAAGAAGAAATGGCAAAAGTATGGATGCTCAATTCTTTCAGATGGCTGGACAGATGGAAGAAACCGCACTCTTATCAATTTTATAGTGGCTTCAAATGGTGCGTTGGTTTTTCTAAAGTCAATTGATGCCTCCAACATAATAAAGAATGCAGAAAATTTGAGTTTGATGTTGGAGCGGGTTGTTTTAGAGGTGGGCATAGAAAATGTTGTCCAAGTTGTTACTGACAATGCGGCGGCATATGTGGCAGCTGGTAGATTGCTTCAAGCAAGGCATCCAACACTTTTTTGGACCCCTTGTGGAGCTCATTGCCTTGACCTTCTTTTGGAGGACATAGGAAAAATTGATTGGGTGAAACCAATTGTAGAACAAGCAAGAGACATAACAAAATATATATATAATCACCCATGGGTTCTTCAATTGATGAGAGATCACACCAAGGGGAAAGAGCTTGTGCGATCGGGTGCTACAAGGTTTGCAACTAATTTTCTAACGTTGCAAAGTATCACTAGTTTATTGACTTCCTTGAAGCAGATGTTTGTGAGTCAACCATGGGTAGACTCAACTTACTCAAAGAAGGCTGATGGAGAAAAGATTGTAGCAATAATCTTTGATGGTCAATTTGCAACTAGAGCATTAGAGATTGTCAAGGTAACTTAAACTCTAATGAATTTTCAGATTTAATCCTTTATTCTTAATTTAAAATTCTATAAGTATTTTGTTTCCTTGTAAGGTGTAATTTAAATTTAGTTCTACTTTGTACTTTATAGGTGACTGAGCCATTGGTGAGGGTTTTGCGCTTGGTGGATGGTGAGAAAAATGTGATGGGATATCTTTATGAAGCAATGGATAGGGCCAAAGAGGCCATCCAACACTATTACATGGGGGATGCAAATAGATTTACCCCTATTTGGGAGATCATTGATCGAAGGTGGAACAATCAACTCCACCAACCCATTCATGCAGCGGGGTACTTTCTCAACCCCAAATTCTACTTCTCTGATGGCTTCACGGATGCTAATGGAGAGGTTATGGAGGGCCTATTCACATGTATTGACAGGATGACACCTTTACCTGAAGTGAAAGACCTCATCCTTATAGAGTTGCAACAATATAAGGCAGCTAGGGGGCCTTTGTTTTCTTCCACATTATGTGAACGAGGAAGAGAGATCCAAACACCAAGTAAGAAAAAGTGAAGCCTTTATCTTGCAAGTTATGAATTACAATTATTATTACTTATTAGTTATTAACTTATTACAATATTGTTTATCAATATTTACAAAAACTTGAATATCTTATTTGTAGGTTCTTGGTGGGATGATTGGGGTGGAAGAACTCCAAATTTGCAAAGGCTAGCCCTCCGAATTTTGTCTCAACCTTGTAGTGCTTCTGGCTGTGAACGAAACTGGAGTTTGTTTGATTCCATTCACACGAAGAAGCGTAACAAGTTGACTCAACAACGCCTCAATGATCTTGTTTTTGTGCAATATAATCTTCGGCTTCGCACAAGAAAGGTGCAGGACTTTTCAGATGAGCTCATTGATTTGGATGACATTGATCCATACAGTGATTGGACCGTACAGGATGATGAGGCCTCCTTGTTTACAGAGGATGAGATTGCTGATTTCGAGAGGCAAGCTATGGAGGATTTGCCTGCAGTAGAAGTAGGGGAGATTGGATTGGATGACATTGATGTGGTGGAGGAGGAGCCACTGCCACCTACCAGCATGGTGGAGCCACTGCCACAATCTTCTACGGCAAGCAGGGAGCCAGAATCGAGTGCAAGGACCATACCCTCTACCTCCCAATTTTTCACTAGGTTGGGGAAGAGGAAATTGTAATTGCCTAGATATGAAATTTATGATGATGATTTTCAAATACAATCATCATAAATTCATTATAGTTATTACCAGTTTCACTATGTGGCTTCGTATAATGATGCCATTTTGTAATCCATATGTATTGAACTATGAAATTTAATATAAAACACTCCCTCATGGTTTTTAGACTCATTTGATGCATTTTGTAATTGAATTTTGCAAAAAAAAGTGTTTTCATGAGAAATTTTGCTACTTTTTAAGTTGTCGAGTATTTGCCGAGTATTTGCCGAGTATTTGCCGAGTCAAAAATTTTGGGCTTGCCGAGTACTCTCCGAGTCCGAGTATGTAAACTATGCTAGTGAAGATATGATCTTGAGAAAGATGCAACAGCCTCAAACTCAATATAATCAGCAATATCAACATTAATATATATGTTCATCAAAATAGGTGGTGCGTATAGGAAATAGTAATTGTACAGCCCACCAAAGAATGGTCAAAAAATAATATTAAGAGATTTACCATTGAAATCTCAATAAAATAAATATTTTTAAATCATCTTAATCTGAAGCTGAAAACTTCTCACATATTCAAACTTTGGAAACCTAACAAAATTTGAATTATCTCCATGCTAAATAAATTGAAACTGCAAGATCTTCTACAAACTATTAGACCACTTGTAATCCCTACTTGGAATTACTCATATGAATAGGAGGGTTTTCACTTTTCATCCTTAAGCAAAAAAAATAAACACACGTCTGATCTCATGAGAAATAGAGTTAGATATTATGAATTGGTAACCCACTTCAATGCTCAACTCCTCATTATATAGGAATTTGAGGGAATTATAATATTTTTTCATTTTTTTTATTTTTCCCTCCAAAACTCTTTCTTGAAAAGTGTCTAGAAAGTCCCTTTTTAAATAACATTACTTTTAGACCCCAATCCTAACGATACTTTATAGTTTTTTAATAACAGAACATACGTTATCTTTTATAAATATAACATAAAGTTACTTTATAAGACAATTAAGTTAAATTATTAAATTATTTCCCTTGCATCACCCCAATAGCCTACATGAAATAAAAATAATAGGCTAAGGGTCTTCTAATTACTTATGCTTCGAAAGGGGAAATGATACTATACAACATAACAAGTTTTTTATAAGCTCAAAGAGGTAATGAGTTCATACCCCGTTTTGACTATTCTTGATTTCTCACTTTCTTTTGTTTTAGATGTGATACTTTGGGAGAAGGAATTTGAGCAATCTTGACGCAAAACAAACATACTACAATATTTGAGAGCTAAAAAGCTAAAGGGAATCAAAAGGAAATTCTCAATCTATGATAAGGAGATGTTAGCGTTCATACATGCTTTGGTCAAGTTCAAACAATATCTCACATGTGGTAGGTTCATGGTCAAAACTGATCACAACAACTTGAGGTATTTTCTTAACAAAAGAGATTTGAATGATACACAACAAAAATTGGTAAGTGAACTTCAAGCTTATAATTTTGATATAGAATATGGTAAAGGAAAAAATAATGTCATGGTCATTGCCAATACGCTTTCTAGGAAGTCTACATTATGTTTAAGTTTTGTTATTTTTCTTGATTGAAAAATTAATATTAGTCTATTAAGAATATTTTTGCTACTAACCTTATTAATGGATTAGCGAAGGATGACAAATACACTATAAAAAAAGGTCTCATTCTCTACAAAGAAATAATCTTCCTAATCTCCATGCACTAGATTTTCAAGTTATCTAAATGGAAAATAAATTAAATTTACTATATCTTTTGTGACGTCCTATTGACCTCAAATTTTTCAAATTTTTCAATAATTAAAATAATTCTCTTAAATTTATAAAAATGTTATATCCAACTTTTTTTTTTTAATTTAGAAGTGATAAACATAAACTACATTAAGAGTTTTATATTTCATTAGTTTATATCATTTTAAAATTCAAAACATAGATGTCACTTTTAGGCGCTCCAAGTTGAAAAACTGTATTTGTGTTAGCCATTTCCTTTATATTAGTGTGACAAAGTTTTTAACTTCTACTCATCATTCCTAACAGCAAGGTTCCAAGAGCCAAAGAGTTGATTAAACAAAGCCAAGATATTTTGAAAACTCTCGATGACAACCTCCATCATGTTCAAAATTAGTAGAAAAAATATGTACACCAACATCATATAAAGCGAGATTTTGATGTTGGAGATTTGGTTTTCTTAAGATTGCAATCCTCTCTTAAAAGGAATAGAGGAGAAAGGTTTAAGCCTCATTTCTATGGACCATGCAGGATTAACTAGAAGATTGGGGAGCTTGCATATGGGTTAGAGCTACCAGAATGTAGCAGAACCTACAATATATTTCATGTGCCATGCCTCAAGTAGGTGTCTAGGCACCTTATTATTCCATCAGTTGAGTTACCTCCCTTGAATGATGAAACAAAGTTGGTATTCATTCCTGAAGAGATCATTCACACCCAGGAAAATACATTAAGAAATAGGAGCATAGAAGAGTATTTTGTTCGTTCGAAGAATCTTCCAACAAATGATCCCATTTGGGAAGGAGAGCAGATTTTGGAGCATCCAAGTTCACAATTGCTTGTGGGCAAGTAATTTCAAAAGGGGGGAATTGTCATGTGCTATTTTCAAATGTAAATTATAAGGAGACTTTTAGCCTATTATTTAATTTTGCCTAGATTAATGGGGTGGTGCCAAGGAAATAATTTAACTTAAGTTGTCCAAAATGTAACTTTATGATTTATTTATAAAACGACAATTTATGTTTTATTATTAAAAATGTTGTTTTAAAAAAAGGGGCAAAAAGTGTCACTAGGATTGGAGTCCAACAATAATCTTAACTAAAAGAACTTTCTAAACACTTTTCAAACATAAAGTTTCAGGGAAAAGGAGAGATAAAAATGATATTATTTTTCTTTGAAAAGCTTATAAAAAAAGAGTTGAGAAGTGAAAAGGGTTATCAATTTATATTATCAAATTCATTTCTTTTGAGATTGAAGAGTATTCATGTTTTCTACCCTATGATGAAAACACTTTGGCAGATAATGGATTTGAGGACAAAAATCCTCCTATTCATTTGAGTAATTCCATCTAGGGATTACTAGTGGATTGATGGTTTGCAATCATTCTCCAATTTCAATTTAGTGTTTGCAATTGTCAGTGTGCTTATGGATCTTCACACTTGTTATCAATTTTGTGATGGTTCTAGAATAATTTTTCACTAATATTTAGTGATAGATATCATTATTATTTTATTGGCTAATTGAATCAACCATGTTTCCAGCTTATTTGAGTTGCAACTATCATGCTATTTATTTCTTTTATTATTAACAAGTTGCAAGCTCATGTAGGCTTATGGATCTTCATACTTGTTATCAGTTTTGTGATGGTTCTAGAATAATTTTTCACTAATATTTAGTGATAGATATCATTATTATTTTATTGGCTAATTGTATCAACCATGTTTCTAGCTTATTTGAGTTGCAACTATCATGCTATTTATTTCTTTTATTATTAACAAGTTGCAAGCTCATGTAGGGTACTGCCGTACCATTTTTAACTTGTTAGCAGCCTTTAATTATTCTAATGTAATGTCCCCAATCCTGATTTTCCCTATAATTCGCCTACTGATCACAAATTGCAACAAATTAGGGTTAGGGTTTCACCTTATTAAATAAATCCCTTTTGTGATGTAATCTTGGATTAGAATCCTGCATTCACCACATAAACACTATATGCAAATATGTATATATATATATACTTGTTAGGGTTAGACAATTGCATTACATTCATAGATTATCAATCAATACAAACAAGGTTGGGGGAAGGGACATGATGGGTCCAACCGAAGCCATATGCCAAACCTAAGAGGGTGTATACCACAGCCCTCCCCCTTGGCGACTTGTATCTACTTCCCCATCAAGCCACGACTCCCGGAAGACACATGCCAACTTGTGGGAATGGGCAAAGATAGCAAGTGGGCTTTCTGGCACTTACCACTTCACCTCAAGCCCATCCTCACCATGGGATTGGGCGGAGGTCTCAAGTGGGATCTTTACGCTCTTACTGCTTCCTCAAGCCCCTCCCACAAGGTGGATTTCCAGATAGTTACATAATACAGTTTCAATCATAAAGCTCCTTCTTTATTATTTGTAAGTAACATGCATACATAGGTCAATAATTATGTATAGAGATACTTTTATTCTTTCTTATGCGAGAATATGCTTATATGAATGTGAGACAATAAGTGGCAGAAATACACCTGAATATATGATATATATTCATATATAATAATTGACAATCTGTCGTGGTGGACTAGATGAGTTCCTTGTGATTGTTGGTCTGATCCTTCTCTTGTTCAGTAGACCTGTTCTTGATACTCAAAAGGTATCATTAGTGTAAATCAAAGAAATAAGAATCTTATATTAAACATCATAATTACTTTGTAATGTCCCCTTTTTAGTATGAACATGATGACAGATGGTTTAGCCTATTCCTGACCCTCATAGGCTAGAGCAGATGGTTAGGGGGTCACCGTTGGCAGTGATTGAGGTTGTTTTGCCTCCAGTATTCAGTGGGAGACCAGGATTGACCTTCATTGGACTCCGTTATTAAAGTGGGGCCATGAGGCCATGACCCTTCAATTAGTCATCACTTAAAAGAATTAAAATATTTGGGCCCCTTTTATAAAGTCAACTCAAAACAACAAAAAGCAAATATATTTAAATGATGCAAATGAGGAGAAAATCGTACCTTTTTGGAGAGAGTATATAAAGCTTCTTTTCACAAATCAACCTCATTCATTATGAGCATTTGACTTTGTGAAAATTGTTCTTGGTTTTGTGTGCAAGTCTACACAAAGGTTTTACCAGGTTGCTTGAGAATTTGCAGAAGTTCTCAGGTGTTTGCAGCTGCTTTGAAGTGGTGAAAGATCCACTGAATTGTGGCATCAAGAGGGCTTCATACAAGAGCTCTATTTGTGCTTAAATCTGGAGTTTTTGGAGAAGAGATTCGTTCTTTGGGTCTGAAATCTAAATCAGTTTACAGAGGGCATAATACAGATCATTCTTCACAGATTTGCAAGGGAAATAAGGAGCATTTGAAGTTACCCAGCTTGCTGGTATAGTCCGTTCAGCACCCAGCTGAAGGCGTTTTTCTTCTAGAGGTTGAAACACCTCTCTCTTGAGTAGCTAGCCTTTTTCATTGAGTACGGCTAGGTTGTGGGATGTCTCAGCAACAAAGAAAGAGTGCGGAAATCAATGATATCAGCTGCAACAAATAAAACAAGGGTTTCCACACTTGTCTTCACTCAGGTTCTTTATAATCTGATTTGATATTTGCTTGAAAATTGTTGGATAAGGAATAAATCAGATATTTGTGCTCTCAATGCCATATTTTCCTTGAGTATTAGAAATATAAATCTGCTGCTATAATTTCTATATGTTAGTATCATTGTCCATATGCTTGTATTTCATTTGGAACTCTCAAAAGCAACGAAAACGTTCAAATGCAAACAAAACCACAAGTCTGATTTTCTGTAACAGCAAAGCATCACAATTCTGATTTTATAACAGCAAGGGCATCAGTTATACTTTTGGCTTCAGTAGTGGTGGATTTACAGTTGAGAGACACCAGGTCTCTTACGTACTTATAAGGCCCAATAATTGCTGCAAGCATCAATATTGAATAATCATATATATATATATATATATATATATATATATATATATATATATAATGATTCTTCCTTAGTACTGGTGTGTGTATATACTTTTTACTCCTTGCATATTATTCGTTATCCAATCTG
>CM021107.1:374748485-374891982 GCA_007115665.2 Sequoiadendron giganteum | reverse complement strand
CTCCCTCTCACTCTCCCACTCTCCCTCTCACTCTATCCCTCCCACTCTCCCTCTGTCCTTGCCACTCGCCTCCCTCTCCTCCCTCTCTCCCTCTCCCTCTCTCAATCTTCCACTCTCCCAATCTCTACCATTAACCCTTAGGTCTATGTGTGTACAAATTGGATATCCGATTTGGGAAACTTCTATGTGCAGAGCTAAAATCTTACCATTGCAGAACATGTTTTACAAATCAGATATCCGATTATATCGGATAGCGGATTTGTGGGCCATAGAAAAACCCCATGTGGTTCATTTTTGTGCATTCCAATGGACCCTACATTCTGTTTGCAGCACTTTGTAGGCGACAAACGCGTGGTTTTAGACAGGAAGAGACAAAGATAAACTTTTTGGAGCATCTATTTTTTACAAATTCAACCTAGGTAGTTATGTAATTACTTCACATTGCATAACTAGTAACTAGGAGTAGCTACCAATTGCATTTAAGTGCCATGGAATTCTATGAGACCACATTTCTTTGAGGTATTTTTCAAACAACTCATTACCTTGTCTATGCTACCACATTTTTAATACATGTCTACCAAAGCATTTTATCAAACAATTCACTATTTTGCTGCTATGGCTGATTACATAGACATATAGAGAGCAAATAAAATAAAGAGTTTAACTAATGAATTGTAGAAAATAGATTTTTGTAGTTTATATTCATATCGCTAATTACATTGCATTGCACATATTTTAAAATCAAAGCATTAGTTCACATTGCATAACTAATAACTAGATGTTGATAGATGAAAAACTTTCATTTTCTTGTGATAGTAGCAAGGCAATGAACAATTTGATAAAATTCTTTGGCAGACATGTATGAAAAATGTGGTAGCATAGACAAGGAAATGAACTAGTTGAGGGATAAATGAGCAGATTTATTTTTCAATTTGTATGGGTTTTATTTGAATGTTGCACAAAATCCTATGATGTCTTTAGTGAGCTCATTGATGTAGCATGATTGAGTGGCATTGATTCTTTTTCATGGTGATTACATACAAAAAAAATTGACGCAACTTTAAAACAAAACCCATGAAACTCAATTACATATGTACCATTAAGACCTTCAAACAAACTCCATGTAACTCAATACATATGTGTCATCAAATCTTTCATAAAAAATATATGCAATCATTAGAACCTAATGGCATACATGGAATTAGAACCTTCAAATTAACCTAATGGCATACATGACATTAGAACCTTCAAAGTAACCTAATGGCATACATGGCATTAGAACCTTCAAAGTAACCTAATGGAGTACATGGCATTAGAACCTTCAAAGTAACTAAATACTTGGCTCAACAAAATATATCACTAGACCTTCATGCCATTACAACTCAATGGCATTCATTCCATTAAAACCTTCAAGCTTAATAACATGTCACTAGACCCTTCATGTAAAAGATATAAAATCATCATGAATAAGAATCACTATCTTTCAACCATGATACATAAACAAGAATATTATGTAGAGCACAGGTGTTTGATACAAACTTCAAACAAAGTCCTTAAAACTCAACAAGATACATGTTCATTAGATTGTTCATGTGAAATCTATACAATAATCATGATAAAAAAATACATCACTCAACCATGATGCATAAACAAACACTATATGCACACCAAATGAGTGTGATACAACCATTAAACAAACCAAAGATAACTATGACATGCATGTTATTTGACCCTCCACATAAAAGTTGTATCATCATAATGCACAACAATGAATGTTTATAAACCATAATGCATGAATAACCACACTAGGCATACCATATGGGCTTGATACACACTAGTCATAATGCACACTTCGTACAAAAGAAATAACTCTCATAGTATATTGTTATATATGTCAATCAGCCTTGACCCACACCAAAATTCATATATGAGTTTGATGCAATCTTCAAATAAAACCTATACAATTCAATGGCATACATGTAATTATTACCTTCAAATCAAGCCTATCATACAACTCTATCTATGTCACTATATCCTTCATAAAAAATCCATGCAATCATGTAGGAATCAATTGCACTAAACTATGATGTATAAACAAGAACACCAAGCATGCCATACAAATCTAATGCAACCTTTCAACAAAACCCAACACACAAAAAAATGATATATATCATCAATTCCTTTATGCAAATTTCATATAGTCATGTAGAAGCATCAATGTGACTCAACCATAATGCATGAACAAGAAACTTTAAAAAAAATTCCATACAAAATCATTTGTAACAATCAACTAAAATCCATACAACTTAGTGACATATATGTTATTAGAACCTTCACTCAAAAAGCCATAATCAACATGTATGAATAAACACACTAAGCACACCATAATGAACACTAGCTATGATGTATTCTTAACCAAAAATCCAAAATTGGTAGGATTTGTCATATATTCCATTCAACCTAACACTTTTGTTGTACTCCATTCGAACAATCAAAGATAAGAGTCAATACCATTCAATTATGATTCATAAACAAATGTATTAGACATGGCACTTAGAAACATTTTCTCTGAAGGTACAAGATCACATAGGTCATCTCTGCAATAACCTCTCTCTATTTTCAATATCTCCAAGTAATTTTCATGTGGTGTCGAGTTTTGAATTGATGGAAAGAGCATCAAATGCATGCAGTGTAAAGTTGCAAGGTGGTGTCATTTTCATTTTGTTAGTCGTGCAACCAAACTAATAGTTTCAATACATCTAGATGGGTAGGTTTATGCTAGGAAAGGTCTTGTTTTGCACCCAAACATTCTAGAACAGTCCAAGTTACATTGCATCGATGATCTCTTAAGAGACCAAAGTGCAAAAAGGTAGAAAAATTTGGCGAGCTATTACTCGCAAACCATGGCACTTAGAAACATTTTATCTGAAGGCATGGGATCATGTGGGGCCCCTCTATAATAACCTCTCTTTTTTTATATATATTTGAGCCGTTTGCTCATGGTGTTGAGTTTTTAGTTGATGAAAAAGCATCAAATGTATGTAGTGTATAGTTGCAAGGTGGTGTAATTTTTGTTATGTTCACTGTGTGACCAAACTGATAGTTCCAACACCTCCATATGGGTAGATTTAACTATTCAAGGTCTTGTTTCATACCCAAACATGCCAGAATAGTCTGAGCTACAATGCATCGATGATTTCTTAAAAGACCAAAGTGCAAAAAGGCAACAAACTTTGATGAGTTGTTACTTGGAAACTGTGGTACTTAGAAACATCTCATATGAAAGTATGGGATCATGTAGGGCTTCTCTACAATAACCTCTGTTGGTTTTTGATATCTCTAAGTTTTTTGCTCACGGTGTTGAGTTTTTAGTTGATGGAAAAAGTGTCAAATGCATGTAGTGTAAAGTTGCAAAGTGGTGTATTTTGTGTTATGTTCATCGTGTGACCAAACTAACTGTTCCAACACATTTAGATAGGTAGGTTTACGCTAGGAAAGGTCATGTTTCACACCCAAACATGCCAAAATAGTCTGAGCTACATTGCACCATCGATATCTCTTAAGAGACCAAAGTGCAAAAAGTCAACAAACTTTGATGAGCTATTACTCAGAAACCGTGGCATTTAGAAACATTTTGTATGAAGGTAGGAGATCATGTAGGGCTCCTCTACAATAACCTCTCTCAATTTTTGATATCTTCGAGCTGTTTGACCATGGTGTCGAGTTTTCAGTTGATGGAAAACGTGTCAAATACATGTAGTGTAAAATTGCAAGGTGGTGTAATTTTTGTTCTCTTCACCATGCAACCAAATCAATAGTTCCAAGACCTCCTAGGTTTATGTTAGGAAAGGTCCTATTTCACACCCAAACATGCCGAAACATTTTGAGCTACATTGCATGGGCGATATCTTTTAAGAGACCAAAGTGCAAAAAGAAAGCAAACTTTGACGAGTTGTTACTTGGAAACCATGGACTTTAGAAACATTTCATTTGAAGGTATGAGATCGCGTAGGGACCCTCTACAATAACCTCTCTCGATTTTTGATATCTCTGAGTTGTTTGCCTGTGGTGTTGAGTTTTCAATTGATGAAAAAAGCGTCAAATGCATGTGGTGTAAAGTTGGAAGGTGGTGTAATTTTTATTTTTTTCATTGTGTAACCAAATTGATAGTTCCAACACATCCAGATGGGTAGGTTTACACTAGGCAAAGTCCTATTTTGCACCCAAACATGCTAAAACAATCTGAGCTACATTGCACGGATGATATCTCTCAAGAGACCAAAGTGCAAAAAGGTAGCAAGCTTTGACTAGCTATTACTCGGAAACCGTGGCACTTAAAAACATTTCATCTGAAGGGGTACGAGATCACGTAGGTTCCCTCTACAATAACCTCTCTCAATTTTTGATTTCTGAATCGTTTTCTCATGGTGTCAAATTTTTAGTTGATGGAAAAAGTGTCAAATGCATGCAATGTAAAGTTGCAAGGTGGTGTAATTTTTATTTTTGTTTGTCATGTGACCAAACCGATAGTTCCAACATGTCTGAATGGGTAGGTTTACACTAGGCAAGGTCTTGTCTCACACCCAAACATGCTAGAAAAATATAAGCTACATTATTGAAACAAGAAGCATGAAGCATACACATTAATACACGTAATACATATAATATACACAAGAAGCATGAAGCATACACATGAACACATGAAGTATGCATAGGGAGATGAAGCCTACATGTGAATACACGTAATACATGAAGTATACATAGGAAGCATGAAGCATACACATGAACATATGAAGTATACACATGAAGCATGAAGCATACATGTGAACACATGTAATGTGTGAAGTATACATAAGAAGCATGAAACATACAAGTGAATACATGTAATACATGAAGTATACACATGAAAGATGAAGCATACATGTGAACACATGAAGTATACACAAAAAATATGAAGCATACACATAATACATGAAGTATACATAAGAAGCATGAAGAATACACGTGAACACATGAAGTATACATAGAAAGCATGAAGCATACATGTGAATAAATGCAATATATGAAGTATACACATGAAGCATGAAGCATAAACATGAATACATGAAGTATACATAAGAAGCATGAAGCATACACATGAATACATGAAGTATACATAGGAATCATGAAGCATACATGTTATGGATGTCTTTCTAAAATGAAATGCTCTCCCTTTTATGTCACAAGATTGAGGAAATCACACCTTTTCAATAGTTACAACTCTTCATTATTGCATGTGGATACTAATAGTAATTCAATTTTGGATAAGATAATTTTTTAGTGCTTATCAACTTAGAAAGCATTTCGATAGACAACATTTTTAATATTTTCATAATTTTTAAACATAAGGTAATCATAAATACACATAGAGTAATCTTGTTGAAGATACATCTGACCATGAAGCAAACATATAGATATCTGTAATACATGAAGTATGAGACATACACGGGAATACACATAATATGTGAAGTATACATAGGAAGCATGAAGCATACATGTGAAGTATACACATGAATACACGTAATACATGAAAAGACACACTCATATAGAAATGCATTATTGGCCTTCTTAAGAAGAAGGTTGAATAGTTTATTAAAGAAGTCAACAGATTTATTAGCCCTAACTATAGGAGTGTGTAGATAATTAAATGTCTACTCAATAATATTTTTCATGAATGCTAGAAAGCTATAGGAATGTGTGAAAACTTGAATGTAATAAAAACCATTAGTAATTATTTAAGCATTAAATGAATAATTAGTGAATATTGAACAATAATCATCAAGAACAAGATGTAAACAACACCCATGCCTACAACATTCAAGAATACTATTTACACAATACACATGATAACACCATTCAAAAATAGCTATCAAAAATAGGCTTTACTTAATCCTCATGTTGACAACGTTTAGGATAAAACTATATAATTTGATAACAGTGGTAAAATAATATTTGCATTAATCAAAAAGCCATAAGGCTATACAACAATATATGTTGATGAAAGTATACAATATATCCAATAAATTCATACAGGATTAGTACAAAAAATTCATGTGGGCATAAAATGTTACATATCAATAGTACAAAACATATGTTCAAAAATGCCACGTAGGCATACAACAAATGACCCTAATACATAGTCATTTCCCACTAAGGGAAGGAAATAGATCATGTGCAACCTTCAACTGTCTGATAGATGGAGTTTATGTTGATGTTGTTGTCTTTTGAATATGATCACTCATCATCTTCTCTTCAATCATATGGAGTTTCAACTGATATAATAAGAAGTATAGACGTTAATATATAAAAAATGAATTGTGGAATGACATGTATAACAAAATAATCACTTAATGCAAACAAATAATCATCACGATCATTCACAACAATAGCATGATAATGATATGGAATGACAAGCACCTATAGCAAGTATCAAGATAGCAATTAAACTACACATAAGTATCATGTAAATTTTCAATAATAGACCATAGAAGAGAAACTATAGTGTCAAGTTTACTAATTTGTCGCATACCTCTGTCAAAGGATTAGAACTGGCTATTGCAACAAAAACTCCACGATCCATCATGCCACAAACATCACTAGGGCTATTTGATGTCAACATCTAGAAATGAAACAAAAAATATGAAGTTTTGTATCAATTTCATTAGTTTCTTTGTTTAATTAAAATACAAACTAGATGGAAATTGAAAATGTGTACATGATCCTAATGTAGTTTTTTTGGCCTATGATACTTCCACAAAAAGTGGACTCAGACTCTCGCACTTGCCCTTCCATAAGCTAATAGAGGAAAACAAAAGGCACAAAATTGATGTTAGGATGAGCAATCCAAAATAAGTGACAACTAATAAGAAATTAACCCTAATATGTAAAGCTTCGCAACTTGAAATAAACATCCCAAAAATAAAGAGCTCAATATACCATGAAGTAATTTTGAGGTTTCAAAGGCTAAAGATGCAAACATCAAAATCGATGAAACCAATAAGCCACCAATATGATGATAAAACCAATAAGCCATCAATATCAAAACAGATGAATCTCAAATGGATATTAATGTTTCTTTATATGCTAAATCTATTATTTGTTCTAATGTGCTCTTATAGAGTTAGGTGCAAGCTAGAAAAGTTGCACTTGAGATTGCTCACTTGCAAGTGCTACTGGATGAATGAGGCAATGCCTCGTGTACTATTGCTCGGGTGCCCACTTCGCCCACCTCTTCCCGTGGTCATCGCCTTCTCAGGGCCGACAACATAGTGGTTATGTGCGTTCCTACTCTTAGCCTCCTCTTTGGCGAGATTCTCGCCCTCCTCGGCGGACCCACTCTCCTCCGTCATGGGCTGGCTAGGGGTGGCCCTCTAGTGGTGCTTTGGGGAGCGGTGGTGGCAGTTCCGGGTGGCTCTCTAATGACACTCCTGCTTTTGGCTCTGGTAAATTCTTTCTACGTCTGGCGCTTGTAATCTCGCCTCGGCGCAAGGATAAAGATAAAGAGAAGGAAAAAGATGTTGACGATGGTTGGGGTCCTCCTCCTGATGTCACTAACCCCGTTGATGTATGGGGGAAGAATTTGGATGACAGAGACCCTCCTGGTTCTGCTGGTACTGCTTTGGCCGCTTAATGGCCCTTTTTATGTTTTGAATCATGGACTTTTGGGCCTGGCCCATGTGATTGGTTAATTTTTGGTTTTTCTGGGTGTTGCCCATGTGACTCGTGGGGTGTGCCTCTCTACCACCCACCTTTTTTTTTGAATATGTAACTTTATCTTTTTAATAATATAGATAGCTGCCTATTCATTAGAAAAAAAAAGAACAAATGAAACGAATAAGGCCATAGTAGCAAGGCAATGAATTGTTTGATAAAATGCTTTGGTAGACATGTATGAAAATTGTGGTAGCATAGACAAGGCAACGAACTGTTTGAAAAAAATGCCTCAAATAAATGTGGTCTCAAAGTGATGGAGTGTCATGGTTTGATTGTCATGGCATTCGTCATGGAATTCCATCACCATGAGACCACATTTATCTGAGGCATTTTTTCAAGAAGTTCATTGCCATGTCTATGCTATTGATTACTATTATGCTTTGATAGATTTTTTCCAAGCATCCATAGCTTTTTTGAAAGCATTTGTTTTAGACTTTTAGCCATAGCAACAAAGTAGTGAATGGTTTGATAAAATGCTTTAGTAGACATGTATGAAAAATGTGGTACCATAGACAAGGAAATGAACTATTTTAAAAAAATGCCTCAAAGAAATGTGGTCTCATGGTGATGTCATGGCATTCCATCACCATGACACCACATTTCTTTGAGGCATTTTTTCAAACAGTTCATTGCTTTGTCTCTTTTAATATTGCTTACTATTACACTTTGATATATTTTTTCCAAGCATCCATAGCTTGTTCGAAAGCACCTGTTTTAAGATTTTAACCATTGCAACAAGGCAATGAATTGTTTGATAAAATGATTTGGTAGACACGTATGAAATATGTGGTAGCATAGACAAGGTAGTGAACTATTTGAAAAAATGCCTCAAAGAAATATGGTCTCATGCAATGCCATGACAAGAAAATGCAATTGGTAGTTGCTCCTAGTTATTAGTTATGCAATGTGAAGTAGTTGCATAACTGCTTAGGTTAGCTTTGTAAAAAACTATTTTGTAATTGGAATTTTGTCATCTATCAACACTTAGTTATTAGTTATGCAATGTGAACTAATGCTTTGAGTTTAAAAGATGTACAGTGCAATGTAATTAGAGATAGCAACAAGGTAGTGAACCATTTGAAAAAATGCCTCAAATAAATGTGGTCTCAAGGAATGCCATGACAAGCAAATGCAATTGGCAGCTGCTACTAGTTATTAGTTATGCAATGTGAAGTAATTGCATAATTGCTTAGGTTGACTTTGTAAAAAACTATATTGTAATTGAAATTTTTCCATCTATCAACATTTAGTTATTAGTTATGCAATACGAAGTAATGCTTTGAGTTTGAAAGATGTGTAATGCAATGTAATCAGCGATAGTAGCAAGGCAGTGAACTGTTTGATAAAATGATTTGATAGACATGTATGAAAAATGTGGTAGCATAGACAAGGAAATGAACTGTTTGAAAAAAATGTCTCAAAGAAATGTGGTCTCATGGAATTCCATGTCAAGTAAATGCAATTGGCAACTACTCCTAACTATTAGTTATGCAATGTGAAGTAATTGCATAAAGTTACTTAGGTTGACTTTGTAAAAACTATATTGTATTTGAAATTTTGTCATCTATCAACATCTAGTTATTGGTTATGCAACGTGAAGTAATGCTTTGAGTTTAAAATATGTGCAATGCAATGTAATCAACGATATGAATATAAACTACAAAAATCTATTATTTACAATTCATTAGTTAAACTCTTTAGCAACAAGGTAGTGAATTGTTTGATAAAATGCTTTGGTAAACATTAGCAGCAATTAGCAGTGAATTAAATCTATTTTTTACAATTCATTAGTAGTAAGAAAATGAATTGTTTGATAAAATGCTTTGGTAGACATGTATGAAAAATGTGGTAGCATAGACAAGGCAATGAATTGTTTGAAAAATCGCCTCAAAGAAATTTGGTCTCATGGAATGCCATGACAAGCAAATTCAATTGGAAGTCGCTCCTAGTTATTAGTTATGCAATGTGAAGTAATGCTTCAAGTTTGAAAATGTGCAATGCAATATAATCAATGATATGAATATAAACTACAAAAATCTATTTTCTACAATTCATTAAAGTACAAATTCATACATGGACTTGTGCTAAAAAGTGAAATCATATGGAATAGTGTTTTTTTCAATTACCAAAACTAGCTAACATTGTTTTACAACACCATTAATGAATAAAGTTTACTTGAGTGAAAGTTGTTTGAAGATGAGAATAGTGAGGTGTCGATGACGAAGGTCCACCAACAAACTGTTTGACATCCAAAATGTGTTATGTGACAATCATTTATATAAGGTTCAACTATTCACATGCAATAATTATTTCTTTAATACTAGTTGCATACCTGTGGACTCAACAACGAAAACATATAGGGGTCTAAAGGGATGATGCACACATCATCAACACTTCAACCTTGAATTTTCATCATATTCATTCTACTAATTTAGTTATTCATATATTTCAAAATAAAATTTAATAAACAAAATTAAATGAAATTGCTGAATTTAACCTGAGTATCAATGTCGAATGTTTCACTCAACAAGGCATATGTCATAACTATCTACTTTGTAGTTGATGAATGTTGTGTAGTTGCATCCCGAGCACTCTCACCATCATATGTGAAAAAAACGCCGCAAGAATGACAATGGTGGACAAGAACTCTAGGCCTAGAAGTCTTGCCCACATCGGGCTCTACTAGAGGCCTCACACACTATAGAATTCTCTAAGTGAGTGAGTTGATTGAGTCTAGCGTGTCCACCTCAATACAACCCTTCACAACAAAAGGAACAGTGACATGCTCCACCACGGGTTTGGCCAAGGCTCTCGGTGCTAGTTGTAGATTATGTCATGCACCCGCTCTATCATGTGTGGAGCCCCCACCTCTACCCTAAAAGCCTAGATAGTCAAAATAATTTGACATCTTATTGAAGGAAAATTCATAATAGATTTTCCTCAAAAAATACTGCGGGACCTCATAGTTATTGCATGGAGGTTGGTCAAAAACCATCCACCAACGCTCCCAAAAAATAATTTTCATTAATTCATGGTGGCACCAATGGATGGGTAATCTCCTGCATGCATGTGGTAAAGGTGCATTGGTTCTTGGATCTGTGAAAAGAGCACACAAGTTCGCTTTGCTAGTTTTTTCTTTCTACATAGGAAAGTCCACTAGCATAAAATCGTTTTAATTCTCCCCTCTTATTCAACCAAAAAGAAATTTGTTCACTCATTTCTCCTACATGAGTTACAATCGACTTTAAGGAATCGACAATGCCTCTCCTATGAGGGTGGGTTGTAGCATGTTCATTTAATTTGGCAATGAATTCTTCAAGCTCTCTTTTTTTGTTTTCTATTTGATTTAAAATATTTTTTTGAGTTCCTTGAGGATGTCTACGAAGTGAGGGAGGGTTTGATGTTCTTGTTCAGGAGGATTTTCGTGAGGGGGTGATTGTGAATTATCAATGTTTGGAGGTGGAGATTGATTTACTGGAAATTGAAAAAAAGTTTAATTAAAAATCCTATTTCAATCTACATTTTAATTCAAATTTGAAACTAAAACAATAGAAAGACATAACTCTTTGACCTCTTTGATGTCTTGGCAACATCCTCGTGAAGAATCACAAGCTTAGACTGCAAAACATGATCTCCTTTTGGCGAGAACAAGTTGCAAGGGCAAAAAAATGTAAGCACAAGTCACGGATTGAAAAATGACAGGGTTTCACGGGATTTTTTTTTATTTACCTTTTCTATTTGGCGAGTGCTAAATTTGGTGCTTGCCAAATGCACTTTTTTGTGTCACAACTTGGTGCACTTACCCTATTATGTTATTAGTGTCAACATCTCCTACTCCCACATTATCCAATTTTAGATTACTCCAAGCATGTTCATGATCAACATTCACTCCATTCATCACCTCATTAATTGTCCTCTTAGCAATCCATGCCACTCCTTTAATAAGTATTGTGGGTACTAGGTAAGTATGTGGGTTATCAAATGGATTTCTCCTAATAGTTCCAAAACATAAGAGCCCAAGAAATAAAATAGTATAAAAAATATGCATGAATATAAAGTGAATTGGAAGACATTAAATTGAGAAACCAATATGATTCAAAGAGCTAAAATTTGTGCATCCAAAATATGGTTCCCATAGTAATTAGGCCTAAGAATTGGATGCAACCATTTGACTATTTTACTTCAACCACAAGAATGGAATTTTGATGGACTCGTTTCTATGATGGAGTTGAGGATATAGAGAAAATTGTGATGTTGGCCCCTAGAGATTATATTCAGCTTGATAGGAACTACAAGAAAAATGAGGCAATGCTTGAGGATGTCATTCAAAACATAAATAATGTTGACAATAAAATAAAGTTCAAGATAAACACTAAAAATATTACAAAATAGAGCAAATAAAATACCTAGAAATATACAAGATGTCAAGAAAAGTGAACATTTAGAGATAGTAAAGCATCTCTAGGACTCACAATAATATCCAAGGTATTGGAGGTTTGGATAGGCTCATTGTTCCTAATTAAAAGGGTATATAAGTCTTAAAAGGACTAATTCTCAAAGCTTCGAGTCAATTATAGTCAATCTATCTTTTTGACATCATCCAAAATAATTATGATTGGATAAAATGTTAGATTGTCTAATAGGATATATTACATATTGATATTGGGTTTTCTTTAGATATAAAAAAATATTTTGTGCTTTTGGCAAGAAATATCATGTTGGGCCTCACAAACCTAATACAATACAAAGAAAAAAGATTGTCATAAACCTTAACATATAAAGTGTAAAGGTAATGGGATAAAATCTATGTAACATAAGTCACTAAATAAGAACCTTACAAAGACACAAGATATCTAAGGTTAGTAGACGATTAATCCTTCATACTTGAGTGTCAATATCTAGAACCTAAAAAAGTTCATCAAGTTAACTATATAAGTTATTCCTTTGGAAAATGAGTGAAGCTTAAAAAAATGAATACCCTTATGACATAAAACTATTTTTTGGATATGTAAGATGATTTCTTGATCTAGACAAAGCTATCATTTATGTTTGGAGACTATCCCCAAGCCTCTCAAAAAACTCTATATTGATTGATAGCTAATGAATTACGTGTGAAAAGATGTGTGCAATAATGAATAGGAAATTGTATGACCTAACTAATTGCATTCATGTATTAAAGAACACACATGCAAGAGCAATTGAACAAGATAGAAGGAACAACAAATAAGAGACAAAGAATGGGAAGTTTATTTATAAGTTTTTAATAATTAAATTGATACAAGTTGGAGGCACAATGGAAGGAGGAAATCCTTGTGCATGATCTTTAAATTCTTGTAGAAGAAGGGTTTTAAGTCTTAGAAGATGACTCATGATTATGTTAGGAATTATAGTGCATGATATAGAATAATATTAATTTATTAGATGTTATTTTTTAGTTTATTATAAGTTATGAGTTAGTTGGTAGCTAGTGGTTTAGGTAGTTAATGAGTTGAATGGTTTTATAAAGCCATATAATGTAATGATTTATGTGTTGATGAATGAAGAATTTATAGGTTTAAGCCTTTGGTTCTTTCTTGTCACCATTTCAATATGTTAACAAAGTAGGTTTCAAAAGAGCTCTATGAATTTCACTCCACTCATGTTTTGTTTGTCAAATTGATTAAGGGAATGGATTAGTGGGTACAACAAACCTCTACAACCCCATTACCTTTTTTGCGCCTATCCATTTGTTGTAAATTCAAGTGTTGCAAATAAAGGACTAGAGAATACCATGTCACAAAAAATCTAGAGTTTGTAGCATCCACCCGTCTTGCATATTTGTCAATGGTTCTACTGGATACCAAAAACCTCACAACAAACCCATTGATATCTGCCATTCATGTGCATCACCTATCTCTCCATTGTGTATATTCTTTCTATAGTGTTTCCTCCATTATGTTCATATTCAAAGTTGCAAAGATATAAGGTTTTGCAAAAATGTGCAAGAGGTTAAGTGATTGAGAAGAAGATTTTTTATCAAATTTATTATACTACTCTTTAATGGATATTCAATTTGTGCAAAGGAGGAATCACGTTCTTATTAGGCACCATTCTATTGTTGGTATATTGTTCTAATTTTAATGGGAGTTTAATAGTCTCATAAAAACTATGATATCTTTCTCATTTCTTAACTAAATTCAAAAATTCAAAATGTTTTGGAAATTTGTTATATAGGAGCACAAAACCAAGAAAGCATTTGAGAATAATATCAATATTTAATTCACAATTTTTAGCAAAAGACAAAAGTATTTAAATGGCTATTGCCAATTTAATCTATCTTTTTCATTTATATAAAAAAAAATTGGAACCATAAGGGTGTAATAGATTTTGCAATTACACATTGTAATTGGATGCATAATCAATAGAAACCAACATCCAAAGAAAAAAATTCATTGAAGGGAGGCAAATTTGAGGCAAGCCAATTGTTGATACTACAACACCAAAATAAAGTACCTATGCCAACATTAAAGGGGGTGTTAAGAATTAAAGTGCATGACATATAAAGTAATACATAATAAATTAACATGTTAATGTTAATTAACTAGATGCTAGTTTTTAGTTGATTATTAGTTATGAGTTGGTAGTGATTCAAGTAGTTAATAAAGTTGAATGGATTTATAAAGCCATATAATGTAATCATTTGTTTGTTGTTGATGACTAAATGATTCATAGGTTGGAGACTTTGGCTTTCTCTTGTCACCATTTCAATAGATTGTTTGATTCAATTATTATGTGCTCAAAATGTGCCTCCGACCTAATTTTTATCATAAATTAATGGGTGTTTGATAATTGTGGAATAGTAGTAAATAAAAAAGGGAAACTTGCACCAAGATGTACTCCTAAAAGGAAACTATTGAGAATGGATATGAAGGTATTACTTCAACATTTTTATTCGAGAGCATTTATCCAAAAGGATGAAATGAGATGCACAACCCTATTCCATCGACATTCAAACTTGTGGCTTCCACTTTAGACTATGGAAGCCTTTATTATTAGGCTTGATTTGTATATAAAGGTGGATATTACACCACTTTGTTTATCAACAATACTTTCTTGAATGATATTGCACCAACCTTAAGGACCAAATATGCAACACAAACCATTATAAAAGGACGGATTCTTCAACTCTTTAATTGGCTACCATCCTAACAACTTACACAAATATATAACTCATCACATTTCAAACACACATGATGCATCCATTCCAAATATAATTTTACTTGATAGAATCTAACTAAATAACCTTTGACTTCCAAAAGCCATAACTAATTACATACTCAACTTTCAATGAAAGAAAACAAGCAATGAACATCCACACAACAACACAAGTTAGCTATGGCATAATATTTACCCTAGAGAAACTAGAACATGGAGAAAACTCCAACAAGAAATCCACTAACATTGCAGCTTTACAAGTCTTATAGCCCCTCCAAGACCAATTGGGATGCCAAACCAATATTAGACATCCTCATGCTTGCAAATGTCCTCTGCAACTTTCATGAGAAAGTGTCCAAATGAACAATAAAGTATCAACCAACACTTTGCATCATCAAACTAGATGATGCAACCTCCAAGCAATGCTCATCTCAATCAATAACACTGCAAATAGTAAATGAATAATCAAAATGTCACTCAAATTCTTCCAATGCTTCATGTTGCTCACTGTTGCCTTTTGAGAAGGTTACATAGACATCATAAAGAATTTTGAGTTAAAATAGAAGCCCAAATGACAAGAAATTGAAAACAAAACACTTATGGGTCATTTCCTCTTCTTGCGCATTCAATTCTTTAATTACCGTCAATCAGCAATGGTGAAACCTCCTTAGCCTTTCAAAATTGTTGCTTTTAAAAAGAGGTAGTTTCAAAACCTTCTATTTCTTGATAAAATTGTCTCTTTCCTATAGAGGGCATCAACCTGTGTCTTCCAACTTCCAGAAGCCATAACTTTTGTGTACAGTATAAAAACAGTTTCAATTTTTTAAAAAGCACATAATTCTTTGAAAGGAATCTAAATGTGTTATAATAAAGTTTTGATGCCACGGAAGTACTATTTTCACCCCTGGAACTAGTGAGAAATCTTAGTTATTAAGAGGTTTCATTTATCAAAAGCATATATCAATTCTACTTATGCTACACTAGGGTCCAACTACATTGTTCATGCCCTGATGCAATACATTCATTCAAGGCTCTAAATAATAGTGATTAAGTTTGTTGGAATCATTTCAATTGTGTAGTAATGAATACAATTTCTATTAGAAGATTTGGTGATTCAATCAAAAAGAGGAAAATAACAAATAACACATTAGTATTGAAAATCATAGAATTATTATGAAACTTGAATTTGGTAATTTTCATATTGAATACGTGATTCCACAAGAATATTGGTGGTATTTGTTGGTATACAAAAGGATCATGTTGGAATGTTGCATGCTCATTTAAACTTATGGTTGAGTGTTTACTAACATTGAAAATATGTGAAATTATCAGTATCAAACGAAAAAGAACCTAAACAAATATGAACAAAATAAATATTAAATAGTGATATAAGATTGTTGTAAGTACAAATTTAGTGTCCAATATATTCCATTCATAATCTTGACTAAGCAATCTCACCAAGCAATGTGGGGGCTACTACAACTACTTCAACACAAGAATTGTTCAGATGTTTCATTTCAAGGCATATTACAATCTATTATTTCAATTCAAACTCATCACATAAAGAGATATCATCTGTTCTTACTAATAAAGAAAAAAAGGTAGGATGCTCTCATATAACTCGGTGCATTTGCTTACTTTTCAGCGAGCTTGATTCTTATCGAATTTGCTCAATTTCAACAAGCATGCTTTTCTTCTTTCTGATGAATAATATTAACACTTCCACATTTATAAGTAGCATCAAATCAACTGTTTATAATATGAAAACTAGTGAATAAACACGTTTCAGATTAAGTGAACAACATGGAATGGAGATGCCTCTTCCATTTATAGAAGAAAAACAAGTTGAAATGCGGTATCCATGTTTGACAAAAAGAAGCTCACCATGGAAGAACCTATCTCTCTTCTAATCTCCTTAGCATTGCCTCTGCAAAACTTTGTTGTCTAGAAAGATAAACAACTGTAATTAGAGTCACATTTGACAATGAATCAAATGTGTTAAATAAAAAACTCATAACAGCTTATTAAAATAAATTGCATGTTAAAAAAAGGGCAACAATTAGCTAAATTGAATAGGTGCCAGAAAACTTTCAGGAAGCTCATTAATATATTATTTTGGTTGAGTGAAGTTTATGACTTAAAATGTCAACTTTACTAAAGATTTAAGCTGAAATCATGCACACACAAAGGACTGATAGTTCTAATGGTAGAGCAACTAGACAAGTATTTGAGAGACCCTGGGTTTGAGTCCTAGCAAGTATGTTTTTGCTAGGTAATAACACAACAATCTGGAAGCTCATGTATGAATTAAATTGGTGGTGTGAAGCTTATAAATTTAAATTTAACAGCTTAGAGAAGGTTTAAATTGAAATATCAGACTCACAAAGGGCTAATAGTTCAATTGGTTGAGCACGCTGACCAGTATTTGGGACATTATGGATTCATGTCATATGTGGTCCATTTTGGCTAGGAATTAACACAACTATCTGGAAGTTCATATAAAAACTCAAGCTCACCTTTCATGAGCACTTTTGTGCCACTGGTTTACACTATTTCAACTACATTGAATTACCTACTAGCATATTAAGCATCTTTCATCCATATGGATTAGTTGAACCAGTACAACCAATGTGAGTTCATGAGTTGGCCTTGCTAAGACTTTCTAGTCAATCTGATTGACTCAACTGTGGGATGTTATTATATTTTATCGGTATGTTTATGGATTTGATGAGCATACTTTTCTTGCTATATTCCATGTGATGTCCTCTTCTAATTAGGCACTCGAACGTCAGTAGATTAGCCTATCATGTCAACCCTCGTAGGTTAATGGTTCTAGATAGAGGGTCACTTGAACGGGCACTTGGTCGTCAAACTTCAGTATAGATCTCCGGAGTATGGTGGCAGGGTGAATTGTTGCGTTGGCATAATACTGGTGCTTAATTTTATGGTATTCACCTTTTATTTCACCATCCTCGGCCTAGGGACCATGTGTCTTAAAATGAAGGGGTCACTTTATATTTTAAAGTTACTATTCATTACTAAAGTGAAAAATGTTATAACTTAAGTGAATAGTGGTCACTTTAATGAATAGTGTTTCTTTTGTAAAATTATAAAATGCAAGAGAGAAAGTTCGACCCTCTTCATTAGATAATCATTTTGCTTGAAGAAAACCTGGGAGTGAAGCTTGGAGGAAGAAGGAGGCTAGGGTTTCCTTATTTCTTGCAGTGGGTGAGCCTGGTGGGGCTTGGTTGTTCGTTTGGAGCTGCTTGAGGGTGTGAAACACCACCTTAAAGTTGCTGATCTGTTATTTTGCTGCTCTTTTGGAGATCTACGTTGCTGTTTGCAAGTTGTTTTGAGCTTGATTTTGAGTAGTTTGGGTTGCCGTTGCCTCCAATCTCGATTGTACAATAGCTGTTCACGTTTTGTGGTATTTTGGAGCTGTTTTGGAGAGCTACAACTAGCTGTCCTTTCTTGAGGGTTTATATCAGCACAAGGAAAAGAAATGCCCTTTTTACAAGGCTGCAACTTCACCTAAAGGGGGCGCCCTTGCCTTAGAAAGTCTTCCAATTCGGATTTTGGTGGGAGAAATCTGTATTTCAACAGGTGTGAGCAATTTAGTGGGGTTTACTACTGTAGCAAAACACTATTCACAGTGCTGCATGGCTGTAAGTTAATGTATGGATTTTGATGTAGTTAGTTTCTAATATGATGTAAGCTATCTATCTTATGTACTCTCTTATGTAATGAAGAAACTATATTTGGACAGTAAATGTGCAATGTACTCAAGTTGTTTCAGTAGCTTAGTTATTTGAGTTCCTTTATGCATATGCTTCTTAGTCCTTTCCTAGTTTTATTGGCAAAAAGTCAAACACATCAAAAGAGAAATACAAACCAAACAAAAATTAGACCTACAAATTCAAAGAAACAAGATCATCAGAGTGGTGGATCATCACAGTGGTATCAGAACTCTGATCCTGCCATCCTGGAGGGTTAAAGTTTCATGCAACCACAAGAAGTAGGCCCTCACAAATATTATACCCATCAAAGAGCAAGCCAACAAAGAAATCAGGTTCCTGATATACAACAGGCCACAATGGGAGACAGGGGAAATGGTAGTCCACCTAGAAATGAAGGAGGAAATAGGGGACATAATGAGGACCTAGATGACTGTGAGATTCTTAGATGCTTGTCAACTAGACAGGAACATGTTGCAATGGCTGTACAAGCACTTATGACACAGTTACAACAAATGAATACTCAAGGAAGGCACAACCAGATACCTGATGATAACAGGAGTGTTGTGGGGACACCCAGGGTACATCGAGCACCTACTCGTACTGCTGATAGGCCTACACGTCCTACCTTTTTGACAAATGAACCAGAAGAGGAAAATGTTGAAGAAGAAGGTGAGGCAGTGTTTGCAGATAATATCATGGCAGCAAATGATGAATGGGAGTTATTGACACCATAGGTCAGGGAGCACATCAGCTTCAATAGGTTTGTAAGCCAATGAAGAGAGCACTATAGGACCAGACAAGATAGGAGGCCTCAAAATTAAAATAGAGACTTGAAACATGCCACTGGCAAACTCACTTTGCCTACGTTCGATGGTAGTGGTAAGACCACAGCACAGTCTTGGGTCCAAAAGCTGGATACGTTCTTGACTCTTCGACCAATGGCAGAGGAGGACACAATTAAGTACGCCACCTTGCATTTGGAGGGAGTAACCCATGATTGGTGGTATCATGGGATGGTCACATTGCAGCATAACCGCATCACCTCTTACCAGGAGTTCATCGACAGGTTGGTTGAACGTTTTGACAAGAAAGATCCGAAAACCTATTTCAGAGATCTAGCTCAACTCAAGCAAGTTGGGAGTTTGGAGGGATATATAGGTGATTTTCAGCGGTTATTCGTTATGGTTCTCAACATATCAAAAAGAAGATTAGTTGTATTATTCATCGAAGGTCTATCGGAACCATTGAGAGGTTGGATCAAAGCTTTTGATCCCCCGACTCTACAGGAAGCTATGAAAAAAGCTAGGAGCCTAGAACTTGCAGCTCCACAAAGTAAGTTCTCTTCAAAAGCATCATCTTCATACAAGGACGAGAAATCATTTCCTAAGAAGAAGGACAACTCAGATTCCAAGGGGAAATCAACAGCCCCGTTAGACAGAGAAACCATAGATGACTTGCGCAGGAAGAAGTTGTGCTTCTATTGGAAAGGACCCTATGATGCAAACCACGACTGTCCTTTGAGGCCTAAGGGAAAGGCTAATCGAATAATGTGGGCATTCTATGAGGATTCTGAATCTGAGAAATCCGACCAGCACACTGAGCATGAGGAATCCGAGGTAGAAAAGTCTGAGGATGAGGTTGAGAATGACACTGAAACGGAGGAGGAAGTTAAGCTTCAAGAAGCACGTCTCACTAGCATACAACGAGAGGGCTCTTTTCGAATGCGAGGGGTCTTAGCTGGAAAAAAGATCATTACCTTGTTGGATACAAGGGCCACACATAATTTTATTGATGCTAGGCTGGTTGAGAAGTGTGGGATTTAGACTGAGGAATTTGAGGGCATAAGAGTGAAGGTCGCGGACGGCTACACTCTCAAGTGTGATAGGATGGTTTCGGATCTCCCTATGTGGTTAAATAACTATGACTTTAAGGCAGATTTCTATGTTGTGAATATGAGAGACACTGATATGGTTCTAGGGATGAAATGGCTTCATGACATTGGAGAGTTTACCCTTAACCTTCATGATATGGAGATGAGATTTAAGGTGGATGGGAGGAATCATGTGTTGAAGGCCATCAGAGAGTAATTTCAGAATGATATCTTTTAGTAGAATGGAGAAACTCATGCGACACGACATGATTGAGTGGGCAGTAGAGTGCATGTTGATGCCATCACAAGAGGAGCAGAAAACCCCAGTTTATCATCTAGACATACAGGAGTTGAGGATTAAACACACTAAGGTGTTCAGTGAGATTCCACCTGGTAGACCACCAGACTGTGGTACTGAACACACCATTGAGTTGGAGGAGGGCCCTAAGCCCGTGATTGTTACACCTTACAGGCATCCTAAGCGACTTAAGGATGAAATAGAGAAAACGATTAAGGAGCTGCTTGCTATGGGACATATTAGGCCTAGTAAGTCACCATTCGCTTCATCCGTTGTGTTAGTGAAGAAAAATGATGGTACCTTGCGGATGTGCATTGATTACAGATTGTTGAACAAAAGGACAATCAAAAACAGGTATCCTATTCCCCGGATTGATGAGTTGATAGATGAGCTACATGGTGCTCACTGGTTTTCAAAAATAGACTTGAGATCGGGGTATCATCAGATTCGTGTGAGGGAATAGGACATTGAAAAAACAGCTTTTCGTTGTCATTGTGGACACTTTGAGTTTGTGGTTATGCCATTTGGTTGACCAATGCCCCTGCTACATTCCAGTCCACCATGAATAGGGTCTTCCAGTCACAACTGAGGAGGTTCGTACTTGTTTTCTTTGATGACATATTGGTATACAACAAGGCTTGGGAGGAGCATGTTGCCCATTTGGATACGGTACTGAGTATTCTTGATAGGGAGTCCTTGTATGCCAAGGAGTCAAAATATGATTTGGGTATGACGGAGTTGCTGTACTTGGGTCATATTATTAGTGCAGAGGGTGTGCGTATGGATCCTGACAAGGTCAGAGCTATTATAGAGTGGCCTACTCTTGAGAATCTTACTCAGCATAGAGGATTTTTGGGCTTGTGTGGCTTCTACCGCCCATTTGTCAGTGGATATTCACGTCATGCAGCGCCACTTACAGACTTGACAAGAAAAGGGGCATTTGTTTGGACTTTTGAGGCGCAAGAGTGTTTTGAGAAGTTTAAGCAACTGATGACTACTTGTCTTGTCCTTGCGTTACCAGATTTCACTAGACCTTTCGAGCTTCAGTGTGACGCTTCGGGTGAAGGGATTGGCACCGTCCTTATGCAGGACAAGCATCCGATAGCATTTGAGAGCAGGAAGTTAAGAGGACCAGAGAGAAGTTATAGCATCTATGACAAGGAGATTTTGGCCATCATGCATGCGTTGGCCAAATTCAGGTAGTACCTTGTGGGCAGCAAATTTTGCGTTAAGACCGATCATAACAGCTTGAGGCATTTCCTAGGACAACGGGATCTCAATGATTGTCAGCAGAAGTGGGTGAGCAAATTGCAATCATATGAATTTGACATCGCCTACGTCAAAGGGTCTCAGAATGTGGTTGTTGATGCTTTGTCTCGCCGTCCACATTTGAGTTCTATGGTTGAGATTTCAGAGAACTGGAGACATTTGATAACAGCAAAGTATGCCAAATACTCTTGGGCTTCAGGCACCATTGAGGGTTCGGTGCAAGATAGCAGATATTCAGTTGTAAATGATCTTATCATTTAGAAGGGAAGGATTTTCTTGACCCCAAGATCAGAAATGAAGAACACATGTATTGAGGACCTTTCATGATGCACCCATGGCTAGACATCCAGGGTATTTCAAAACTTATAGGCAGGTTCGAGAACGTTTCACTTGGAAAGGACTCAAGTCAGATGTCCTTTGATATGTCAAAGAGTGTCCGATTTGTCAGCAGAATAAATAGGAGCACACCTATCTTATTGGGTTGCTTCAGCCACTTCCAATTCCCGACAGGAAGTGGGAATGCTTGTCGATGGACTTCATTACGGGCTTGCCGAAAGCCCAGGGAAGAGACTGTATCTATGTAGTTGTTGATCGCCTCACAAAGTACGCTCATTTCTTTCCAATAGCAACTACATATTCAGCTACACAAGTAGCAGAATTGTTTTTTCGTGAGGTGTTTAGGTTGCATGGGCTACCCCAGAACATTGTCAGCGACAAGGATAGTCGGTTCTTGAGCCACTTCTGGCAGGAGCTATTCGGACTATGTGGGACCGAGCTTACTCCGAGCACTAGCTACCACCCGCAGATGGATGGACAGAAGATTGTTAATAAATGGGTGGAAGGATATCTCCGAAATTATACAGCAGGTCAACAAAAGGGTTGAGTGAAGTGGATTCACCTTTGTGAGTACTGTTATAATACCACGCACCACATGTCAATTCAGATGTCCCCATTCATGGCATTATATGGGTATGAGGCACCCAACTTTCTTGATTTGTTGTTGAGTGACAGTAGAGTGCCCAGTGCTGGGGATCTTTTATAAGAGAACCAGGATATTATGAGAGCTCTCTGTGAGAACATTCAGAAGACACAAAATCAGCAAAAGCAGTTGGCAGACCAGAGAAGAGTTGAGTGATCTTTTGAGGTTGGGGATATGGTGTATTTGATGCTGCAGCCGTACCGCCAATCAACTCTCAAGAAGAGTGGTGCGGAGAAACTCAAGCTGCGATATTACGGACCCTTTAGGATCATTAGACGGGTTGGCGAGGTGGCTTATGAGTTGGACTTGCCGATAGATAGTAGGGTACACTGTATTTCATGTGTCACACCTCAAGAAGGCATTGGGACATCGCGTCGTTCCTTCCACATCTTTACCACCCTTGGATGATGAGGGGAAATTGATTCTGGTACCTAAGGCCATCTTAGAAGTCAGAGAGAGGCAGTTGCGAAGGCGGGTCATCAAGGAATATCTAATCAAATGGAAGGATTTTCCAGTAGAGGATGCTACATGCGAGAGCGAGGACATTTTACAGCATCCAGAGTTGAGATTGCTTGGGGACAAGCAATTTCAGGGAGGGCGAACTGTGATGTCCCCTTCTAATTAGGCACTCGGACGTCAGTAGATTAGCCTATCATATCGATCCTCGTAGGCTAATGGTTCTGGATAGAGGGTCACTTGAACGGGCACTTGGTCATCAAACTTCAGTATGGATCTCCGGAGTATGGTGGCAGGGTGAATTGTTGCGTTGGCATAATACTGGTGCGTAATTTAATGGTATTCACCTTTTATTTCACCATCCTCGGCCTAGGGACCATGTGTCTTAAAATGAAGGGGTCATTTTATATTTTAAAGTTACTATTCATTACTAAAGTGAAAAATGTTAAACTTAAGTGAATAGTGCTCACTTTGATGAATAGTGTTTCTTTTGTAAAATTATAAAATGCAAGAGAGAAAGTTCGACCCTCTTCATTAGATGACATTTTGCTTGAAGAAAACTTGGGAGTGAAGCTTGGAGGAAGAAGGCGACTAGGGTTTCCTTATTTCTTGCAGTGGGTGAGCCTGGTGGGGCTTGGTTGTTCGTTTGGAATTGCTTGAGGGTGTGAAACACCACCTTAAAGTTGCTGATTTGTTATTTTGCTGCTCTTTTGGAGATCTACGTTGCTGTTTGCAAGTTGTTTTGAGCTTGGTTTTGAGTAGTTTGGGTTGCCGTTGTCTCCAATCTCGATTGTATAAGAGTTGTTTGCGTTTTGTGATATTTTGGAGCTGTTTTGGAGAGCTACAGCCAGCCGCCCTTTCTTGAGGGTTTATATCAGCACAAGGAAAAGAAACGCCCTTTTTACAAGGCTGCAACTTCACCTAAAGGGGGCGCCCTTGCCCTAGGAAGTCTTCCAATTCGGATTTTGGTGGGAGAAATTTGTATTTCAGCAGGTGTGAGCAATTTAGTGGGGTTTACTACTGTAGCAAAACACTATTCATAGTGTTGTATGGCTGTAAGTTAATGTATGGATTTTGATGTAGTTAGTTTCTAATATGATGTAAGCTATCTATCTTATGTACTCTCTTATATAATGAAGAAACTATGTTTGGATAGTAAATGTGCAATGTACTCAAGTTGTTTCAGTAGCTTAGTTATTTGAGTTCCTTTATGCATATGCTTCTTAGTCTTTTCCTAGTTTTATTGACAAAAAGTCAAACACATCAAAAGAGAAATACAAACCAAACAAAAATCAGACCTACAAATTTAGAGAAACAAGATCATCAGAGTGGTGGATCATCACATTCCACCAAGATTCTGGTATGGGGGGATGGCGGGACGGTGGAATGCGTTTCGGGGACAGGATTTTTTTAGGGGGTTTTTGGGGATGGTAGGGGATGGCAAAGGGGACGGCTATATATAATAATATATATAAAATATAGGGAAATTTCAAATTCCAGATATTCATATGAATAATGATAATCATAACAAAGAACACTGATAAAGTTGCAAATGTAATAACTAATCATATTGACATATACATTATAGAGTCAAACAGTCAATCATCTAGAGCCCTATACCATTGTCATACTAGGTGATCTACATAGTGGAAGGATTATTGCTGTTGTTATAACTTTGTTTCAATCATATCCAACAGCCATTCTTGCTGTTCACAAGGTTTCTTGGGTGTGTGATAGCTATACCATCCGCCTTTTTAGTCATTGATTTACTATGAGTGAAATTTCTAATTGTTGTAAGTCTGAAATTGTGTTTCCAATTTGTATATCAGTCAGTGTAATTGTTCTAGTTATTGCAAAATCAAATAAAATCAGCCTTTACAGGGTTACAAGTTGAGATTTTAGTGTATTTGACACCTTAGGATTTCATAATTGTTGATTACTTACATATGAGAGTCCAATATATTCATTTCCAACCATATGAATATTTATACTTGATGTATGTGAGCATAAACTATTCAAATCTGAATATAATCACTGTCATAGGGGTTTCATATTGGCTGTTCATTGCATATCAATTATAAATCAGCAGGTATATTTGTAGTAATTTGAAATCTATAAGTAGGACCTGTTGTATTTGATGCTATTGGTGTAATTAAATGTGTTGTACCTTGTTCTAGGTCATGATTACACCTTAGTTAAGTTTACTTAGAAACCAAATAGGAGGTAGTTGGAGCTTTTCCACCTTTGGTGGACTTATCATGTTATTATTTTATCACTTCCACCTTTCGTGGATATATCATGTGATTACCTCTCCACCTTTTGTGGGTGATCCACCATTTGTGGTGGTTATCACATTATCACTTTTCCACTTTAGGTGGAGTGATAACTTTTCATAGTTGTGTCATGTCATAATCTTATGCCCTTCTATGTTCTCACCTTGACTATATAACCAAGGGGTCCCTCTCATTGTAAACAATCATGATATCAATCATCACATATCATTGAATCATATTGATGAGAATACAGTTTATTCTTGTCACATCACATTCTCTTTTTTTGGGCTTTCCATTTGATCCAAAGATTTTGGCATCCATAGCCAATTCTAACATGGTATTAGAGCGGGTTGGGTGTCATTGGAGAGTCTTTTTCTAAAGAGATACTAGATTTGGGCAGGTTCCATTTTTGGTTTTTTATTGCAAGTCCAAATCAAAGCTTGTTGGTGCAAATCTGAGCTCACCATTGTGTCCAGGAGGCTCGAGAAAGTCAGATTTTGCTTTTGGTTCACTCAATTTGATCACCATTTGTATTTTTGGCAAACAAGGGTTTGTTGCAAGCCGTTTTTATTGGAGCCGTCATCATTTTTGCTTCAAAAATCTAGCTTTCACTCATTTGTAGGAAAAATAATTTATGGGTTTTGTAGCCAGGGTCGAAATCTGAATTGAGAATCTTTTAGATTTTGCAAATCTTGCACAGATCTGGAGGAAATTGCTGTACAAAAAGCGTCGCACGCCATTTTTCTTTTGGTGCCAGGGTCGAAATCTGAATTGAGTATCTTTTAGATTTTGCAAATCTTGCACAGATCTAGAGGAAATTGCTGTACAAAAAACGTCGCACGTCATTTTTCTTTTGGTTGAAGGTTTAAAAAAAATCATTTTTTAATCTTTTGCTTGTTGGATCAAAAAACGATTTTTGGGTTTTGTTTTTAGCTTCAAAATATTTTTGGGTTTTTGTTTTTGTCTACAAACAATAAGTAGATTTTTTAGAAATCAACTCAGAAATATACTTTTGTTGTTAGAAAATTTGTTTCCTGCAAGTTAAATTCAGTTTTTTGAAAAATTCATAACTTTTGGCCACAGTGTTCGTTTTTGGCAAACGAGATATCGACGAAAAGCTATTTTTGAGCACTTCACAGTGGTGCAAGCCATTTTTCAGTCATCTACACAAATTTGATGTTATTTGTCATCATAGAGGCAAATGTGAACATTGGTTTGTGCATGCACTCTTTTTTGTTTTCATGCAGTAGGTTTGCATTTTTACTTTAATTTATGCATGTTTTGCATGTTCTCCTTTTACAATCATGGGGTATTGTAATAAATAAACTTATATAAAGTTCCATCAGTGGGGGCTTCTTGCATAATAATTTGATTAGAGTGTAGTTGCATGGCATGCACTTTGATCTCATCTTCATATTGATGACAACTCGCATGAGTTGTATCTGGATTCTATTGTTTCTTTTGGCCACATTTTGCTCATAACTTGGCACATTTTTGGTTTGCACCGGTTCACATCTTAGATTGAGAGCCTATGGTTCATGATCTTGAATCGCATCAGATTCACATCGGGTCACATCTCAGTTTGAGGGCAATTTATTTTATGGTTAATGTTCCAGAATCTTCATGGTACTTGCTCCTATGGATCAGTTTTAGTCATAGTTTGGCATCGGCATCGAGATACACATAGCTTCCGAATTATTTCATCATATCATTCCCTTTTATTGGGGGCATCATTTATTCATTTGCTGTTGCTTCATGGATTCCAGAGTTGTGCCAGTTTGTGAGTTTTCCAGTGTTCCTTGGCATCAGGTTTGCTGTTGCTTTATCATGATTCCACCTTGAGTCAATCAGTGACCCAAATATGGTTTTAGTACAAACAAAAGTATCTTTCCTTGCTTGCCAGATTGAGGATTCTAGTGTTACTCCAAAGTGTACTTCCAGTGCTTCTCTTGCAGCAAGTTATCTCATTATGGGGGCTGAATGGTCTCTCTTTTCATCTTTGTGTGGATGCAGATTGATTGGATTTGTGATGGATATCATTATTGTATTTCATCTCTCTTTTGGAGAAGAGTTTTGTCCCATTGGGTTTTCTCCTTTTCTCCGTTTGTGAGAGATTTTTTTGCATATGTACATGGGTACCTAACATGGCCTAGTTGTTGGGACCCATCTTGCATTGTTTTCTTTTGTGTACATTCTCCCTAAGTTGCACTTAAGGGGGGTGTTGGTGTAATTAAATGTGTTGTACCTTGTTCTGGGTCATGATTACACCTTAGTTAAGTTTACTTAGGGACCACACAGGAGGTAGTTGGAGCTTTTCCACCTTTGGTGGACTTATCATGTTATAACTTTATCACTTCCACCTTTCGTGGATGTATCATGTGATTACCTCTCCACCTTTTGTGGGTGATCCACCATTTGTGGTGGCTATCACATTATCACTTTTCCACTTTATGTAGAGTGATAACTTTTCACAGTTGTCTCATGTCATAAGATTATGACACTTGTCATAATATTATGCTCTTCTATGTTCTCACCTTGGCTATATAACCAAGGGGTCTCTCTCATTGTAAACAATTATAATATCAATCATTACATATCATTGAATCATATTGATGAGAATACAGTTTATTCTTATCACATCATATTCTCTCTTTTTGTGCTTTCCATTTGATCCATAGTTACAAGACTCGGACTCGCCTCGAACTCGGCAAGCCGATTTTTGACTCGGACTCGGACTCGGAGCCTAGACTCGCCCAAGACTCGACAAATAGAAAAACCCTTGAAATTTAGAGATTTTTAAGGATTTAAAGCTTGTTTCATGCACCCTTTAGTGAATAAACCTCAAATACACAATAACATCATGAAATAGAAACTACTATGATCCTATACACAAACATATATCGATCACATAAGTATAAACGCAAATTTTAGCTGAAGGAAATAACACATTCAGATATATAAATATTGTCAAATGTATACAAAACTCATGGAATATGAAATCCATGGCATCAAAACAAATATCAAAACTAAAAAAATAAGTCTATGGCTCAGAAGAGCTTGCATTACTCATCCCAATATCATGACAAGTCATGCGCTAGTGTCTAAGTTAGGTCCTAGATGATGATGTAGCCATGATATTTGCTTGTGTCTCAATGATTGGTGTGTATATTCAAGTGAGGATTTTATTATTAAAATTTTATTGAAGCCTTCAAGACTGCATGTTTTGTTGTCTAATGTATGAATTTTGAAACAAGATAATCCTTGATTATGGCTTTGACTGTGAAAGATGCAAAGATTTGCAACAGGGGATATGTATTTTGTAGGTTTTTATGATCATGATTCATCATTGGCCTATAACATGCTTAGACCTATAGTTTGATGAGGGTTTGGGGGAAACGCCCCAACGGGGTCAAGGGGCAGCGCCCCCAGCGGGGTCGAGGGGCAGCGCCCCTCGCAGGGTCCCGGGGCAGCGCCCTGGGCGCGCTCCCTGTCGCGATACAGGGCGGGGTCGAGGGGCGGAGCCCCCGCCACCAAGCCCAAATGAAGACCTTCAAAACCACACAAACCTTCATGGCGCACACCATTTATTTAAAAAATTTGAAAAAAAAAGAATGCAATTTTTAAAAAAAAAATTTAATCAAAATGGCCAAGTTTGGGGCACGAGACTCGGTGAGTCCGGCGAGTCCGCCGAGTCTCTGGGACTCGTTTAGGGTCACCCGCCTCGGGACTCGCGAGTACTCGCCGAGTTTGGGCGAGTCTTGTAACACTGATTTGATCCAAAGATCTTGGCATCCATAGCCATAGCCAATTCTAACAGATACATTTGAAGTTTCATAATAGACCTGCAAATGAATGAAACACACTTTCCAAACTGATGTATACTCCTTCAAGGGTATTTGGGTGAAGTTTGAATGTACTTGGAGTTATATTCACAACCTATGTTCAGTATTGGCAAGCTGGGAGTGAGTTGGTTGTGATTTCTTAGTGATTATCTTTTTTTCAGACCTGTACGATGCATGTCCAAAGCTTTATCAAACCTATACTAGCATACTATTCATCAATTTAATTTCAAAGCTTTTTTTAATGCAAAAAGTGGCTGGAAAAAAGGGGACAGCCGGCTATCCCCAGGACAGTCGACCGTCCCCTTGCCATCCCCATGATGTCCCCTGCAATCTGAAACATCTCCAAAAAAAAACACATTTTGGGGATGCCTGGTGTTAGCAAACAGATTGGCCACTGCGATAAATGACCCTTAATTTCCCAACAAAGCAGTGACGCAATGAAACTAACAGCTTCGGAGATCGCTATTGAATTAGCGATCTTCCTCTGAATTTTAGAGGTACAACTCCCTCTTATAATCTTTAATGAATTAGAAGAGACTGAAAACAAAACTAAGGTGTGCTTTTAACCAGAAAGCAATAAAGGCAAACTAACATCTGTGCATAAAAATAACACAAATGCGAAATCAATTTGGAGTAAAGGGAAAATGGAGAGAAATGAAGCAAAGATTATGTTACATGCCTGCAAATAATAATCAACAGAAAAAGAAGCAACTTCTTCCAGACAAGAGAGCAGATTTAGATGCTCAAGACTCAAAGATCTTTCACATATCCATCTACAACCAATTATAACAGAGTTTTATACTTCAAAGAGATTATGTTTTCACAAAGGAAAGCATACAATCAGAAAGAGGACAAATAAACTCAAAGATTCAAATATCCCTTTATCCATTTAAAAGATAGAGCTCAAAGACTCTACAAACTCTGTACAGAAATGGCCCAGCATGAAAAGAAACACTACAAAATAAACTAGAAAATACTATCTTCCCCAAGAAAACACGTAGAAGTTTCCCCTGTTCCGATAGTGACCAAAAGATCCCCCTTTTGCCTATAGATTACAAGTTTATAATTTTCAGTGAGTCTCTTTTGTTCAATTTCCAGTAACGGATTCTTTCCCATGTGACCTTTCAGTTATGTAACCGTTTCTTGAAAGTTTTATTTCCTTTATTAATAAAGAAACTTTTCAATTTCAAGGTCACCAAAACTTTATATATAGGCTCTTGACACCTATCATAAGCTCTTGGTTTATCAAACCATCCTACCCGAAAATCATTCCAAATCAATACATGCAAAATGGGTCTGCCGCGAAGTCTCTGAAGAAAGCTCAACTGTGTTCTACTCTATACTTTCTATCTTCGCCAACAATCTTTCATCATTCCAAGCTCAATGCACCGTGGACACCCACAACATATACATGGCCTGTTCCATCTTTGCTAAACAAATGACGAGTAATCTTGTCTAATACAAGATAAGGATTGAGTACATCGATCCGTTGAGCTTGATATTTCATGCTCTCCATGATATTTTAAGTTTCATCGCATAGTTTATAAGTAATATCTTCTGATGCATTTAAACTAGCTCATGATACAGTGAGAAGTGTTAGCACCTCATCTTCAAATTGTACTCTGCGAGCGACAGGCAGGGGTTTCTTTGTACTAACGACTCTTATCCCTGTTTCCTTCCAAAACCTTCGACTATAATTGAAGCCCCCAAGTAGCACTACAAAGAATGGAATTCTTGAAGAGCCTAAAACCATTTTAAAAGTCTCAACTACTTACCTCTCTGAAACAACCAACTTCCATACATATGGAATAAAGAACTCCCCTGGATGAAGCTCTTGTTTGTATGTGAATCTCAACTGGGTAAACACCTTCATCCCTTCACCCCACCATGACCTGCAATTAGCAACTATAATTTGCAGAACTTTTTCTACCGACCATTCCTCATCTATACATTGAGCATCCATGCAGTTGTTGAAAAATTCCAACTGTATAAATGTTGTCCACTAATTCATAAAAGCATGGATGGTCCTTGAATGGCTTGAAAAGCTCTAGTCTATGCAATATGGCATACACAACCTTTGGATTCCGAGGCAAAGCATAAGTAAGAATAGCATTGATGATCTCCAACACAATTCTTAAGAAGTCTGTATAAATATGTAGCTCAATTGGTATATCCTTAGCTAAGTCTTTGCCTTCCAATGGATTTACATTTATTGTAAGGATCTTGCTGTTATTCACCTCTGCTAATTTTGTGTACTTGTGTGATAGCATGTTGAAAAGACTAACAAGCCTTTGTGATGCATATGCACTCAATCTATGGACATGTGGGGCCATGTTTGCCAAAGTTGCAAGGCAGTTTGTATGAAGATAAACATCCCTCATTTTTGATAGATTATACTTCACCGTCCTTATAAGAATCACAACCATCAAAGATCCAAGTGATGTTCGAGACAATAGTTGCTCTCAGTACCAGGGAACATTTGGCAGTATTAGCTTATGAATACTAGCATTAAAAGATGAATCTTGGCTAAGTATTAGGAGAATGATAAGCAACATATATATCTGATTTGAAGATCTTTGTGGTGCACCATAAAGCATCTCCAGAATTGGCATTAACAATGTATCTAAATTTGTTCGAAGCAAACATATTCCAAGAAGCCAGAATTCCCATGGAGCAAAGAGTAGAGCAACAAGATAGAATTCTCATCTGTCATGCAACCTCCAAGAGTGTCAAATAAAGATACAAAAGGTAATCTCACAATTAGACCAGCTTGTGCATTCCCTTCAATGTCTACGTGGTCAAATTCAATGTCCCTTGCAGTTTCCAGTGCTCTAGAGTAAGGATTATGATGAAAGCTCGAGTTCTCTCCCAAGTCTCCTATATTGCTACCATTGCTTTCCAATGTATTTCCTAATGCTTCCTCAAGTGGAAATTTTTTGCGATAATGTATAAGAACAAGAAGCAAAAGAAGGCTGTTATCCGCCAATTGACATTTCTCCACTTGCATTCACAAGATAACTAAAGGTGTAATATGGTAACAACATAACACTGGCTCAATGTGTCAATTCCTTTCCAACTATCGCTATATGCATTCTTCTCCTCTTACAAAGTCGATACTTGCAATTTGCACATCAGCAAAGCATATTTGTTAGCCATATCGGATGGTGGAATGGAAACCCTTCTTACTCCAACTTGGAAGTAAACAACACATAACCATGTTCTTTTCTCCGAGCGACCAAAGTCGCCACATTATGATGAGCTTGTTAGGTGTAAAATTCTCTTTATTCAATAATGACTCCAACTTAGGTTTGCGGGTACTTGGAGAGTTCATATCAATCAATATCGACACATATAAAGATGTAACCCAATGTGCCTAACTGAATTCTTCCTACTCATAATTAATCTTTTCTTCACAATTAACATGATAAGTACGTGTGAAATTGTTGGGGTGATGCCTAATCTGGAAGTGGCTTAAACTTTCTTTATTTCTATAAGCTTGAAAACTTGTTTCCATTATGGCCCTTTCGCTCTACGAATTCGAACATACTCTCAAAGCTATAGAAGATAGTGAATTAGCAAGAGATCAATTCAGATTGAATCTGTAAGCCTCACTCGGTGTAACAATTCTTCCAACGCCAAGCTCCTTCAAGCATCGAATAACTTTAATAAATGGGACAACACCTAATAAGAGGTACCTATTGAATGCACATGCCAACGATGTTTGTGAATCTTGTCATGTTGGTGTTGGAAATGACTGAGATGAAGAACCAACGCATTGGAATTTTAAATCTTCAGTATCTCAAACTCATGAGATCATTATCAATAACAACCTTTAACCTTCCCTGTGTTTCTTGTCTTCACTGCTTGTGTGAGGAATAACAAGCGCCAGCAATCTCAAATATCATTTCCATTGATATTCGCTTGAAAGCACGTTGGTGGGCTTTTCAATAGTTCACATAACTATTCCGACGAGAGTTTCCTTTAGTTTCATAACCAGGTGAAAACACCGCTTGGTTTCGCATACCATATGCAAATGCCACTTGGAGCATTGTGAGTGGAAGAAGAAACCTTTGATGACCAACGATAATCCATTCTTCATAGAGAAAAGTTTTAGACTGGAAAAGTGGAGAGAACTTTGTAGTTTCATATTTTTGTAAAGGTCTTCTGTGTGGCTGATCAAATTCAAGAATTTAGTGGACTTGTGAATAATTTTTTTTTACATCGAAACAAATGACTCACATGGAAAAGGGGAACGCGATAACACAAATGCTGTAAGCTTAAATGGCATCTTTAAGGGGTGAAAATTTTAAAAAAATTCAATGATAAAAAATGGGGGTAACACCTGGGAAACGTCCTTGAGCAGTCCCCTGTCCCCGAAACATCTCTAGTACGGGTACGCAGGCCAAAACCCCAGGGACACACCCCCGTGTACCACTGTTTTCTTGTTTATGTCAATCTTAGCATTAAATGCTGACAATTATTAAATATGGTCAAATAGGCATCATCATAATGAAACTAATTATTTTAACAGGAGGTTCCTTGTCTTAATCTTTCTTTATTTTGACATGTAACTTTATTGCATATCAGGCAATTAAATAATTATAATCTTTCAAATCCTGACTTCTCTCAAACTGCACTTCTAATAAGCGTTTTCACATCCTGCATGAAGTTTTCTGGAATCTAAAAAGGCATATTAGTCATCTAGAAATCATTTGGGATTGTTGTAGTAATTACTAACAATGAATTTGAAAGAAGAGTGGGGGTGGAACAGGAGAGGTTCTGTATTCAGTCTAGCCTGCAAGTGTAGACTTAATATCTTCTACAAGGAGTTTTCAAGCGGAGGAGACTGAGGACAAGCATTTATGCTCGTCTGATAGGACAAGGGGCAGTGCCTTTAGGCATTCATCCCCTCAACCATCAAGAGAGGACTTGATCAATAAATCGAGGAGTGAGCAATCACAAACAAGAGTCCCACATAAACTTCTCACCCACAGCCAGAAAAGAGAGGGAAGGGAATAATGGGTTATTTCCCCTATGTTAAGTATAAATTCTTGGTTTTGAGTGAGTTCGTTCATTGTCTCAGAATACAAAGTTGTGACCTATAATTTTTTTAAAATAAATTCTAAAGTTTCCCTTTCCAAGTTAATAACACTTTAGCATTATTATGTATCTTGGCTCATATTAACTGTATATTCCCTGTTCAAAAGATAAACTTGAAGTTTGTAAGTTTATATTTTTGTTAGTGATAGAAGGTTGGTAACTGACTTACAGGCATGTTGAGGCAACATTTTTTATGTACTTGACGGCCCCAAAAATAATTATTCAAAGTGTTCATCTATCTGCTTCTCCTCTCCTTTGTTTCACATGTGATCTTCTACTAGAAGAAGTAAAGCAGATTATAAACTTCTACAAACAAGACATCGAGGATGTGGCAGGCTAAACAGGAAAGTAAAGAAGATTCTGATGTACATAAATTTTACATTGATGTCTGCCATTATAAATTTTAAGCCACATTCTTAAAACAATGTCCAAGGCAAGTATGTGGAAGTAGACTAAATTTGCAGCACCCATGGAAAGTAACATCGTGGTTTTGGTTTATTTCCTCCTTGATTGAAACCCATTGGATACAAATTGGTTTATCACAACAAGTTAAGTCAGATAATTCCCTGTATTAAGTACAAAGCCAGGTTGATCACAAAAGGTTTTCAGTGGAAGGGAAGATTATGATAAAAACAATTCCCCTCTAGTCAAGATGGTGATTATCAGATTGTTGACGGCTATTAGATCACAGTTCAGCTAGACATTTTTGCAAATAGAAATGAAAGGTGTTTGCTTCAGTGATGATTTGGAAGCAGGACTGTATGTATCAACCAGAAGGACTCAATGTTGCATGTGTGAAGGCTCTTATGAGTTGCTGCATCCTGCAGGCCATCTTAAATATAAAGTTAATAAACATATCATTTCATCTGGATTCAGGAGTCTTAATCTAAATAATTATGGAAAAAGAACATGCAATGATATTGTAATATAAGTGGCATATGTGAATGATTTTATCACCACAGTTTTTGATAGAAGTCTAAGAACATTTTATAAATGTTGCAAACTGAAAGATGCACTTATCAAAAAGGGAGTTTCGAACCCATCATTGCCTCATTTTGTTCTCTGGTTTGTATGCTGCCTTCTATAGTCTGAATGGCTAAGATGAGAAAGGTGTCACTAATGGTGGGATCACGAGTGCTACATGATCTAGCATTCCACCATAGGATCCTAAAGAATACCCACAGGTTGGTTACTAGTGATAAGCCTAATGTCCAGTGGACAGAAGTAGCTTTGCAGACTGTATTTTCAAGTTCCATTTGAAAAACCAAAGAGCTACTGAAAGGATTGGGGTTGGGTGAAGGGGTTGATAATGATTCATAGTGGAAGGGTGAAGGGATTTGAAAGTTGGGGGTTGAATTGCAGAAGTCTATGATTGAATGAACTTGCGAGTAGCACTCAGCAAACATTTGTGGCAAATTGATACTGGCAGCTGCATTTTTATTTAAAAGTGTCAAGAGTTGTTGAAAATGAAGTATGTGCCTAAGGGGTTCCAAGCAGCTAAATGTCATGTCTCGTTTTCAAAATTAATGGATGAACCATAGCCTATTCCTTATTTCCATAGTTGCATGGAGACGCATCTCTGACCCCTGGGGCGTGTCTCGGATATTAGGACATGTTTCCCTATACCGTCGGAGATGTCTCCTCAATGTTTCATTAAAAAAAAAAAACCCTACATTTTGGCAAGTTTCCATATGAAAAGAAGAAAAACAAATTGACATTTCTAAATTTCAATGTGTAATATCAAATATGTAGTATGAACTCTTTGACTCTTTGACATTTGTGTGTTTAAACTTTAAATTTAATGTTAAACTTTACCAATGTTCATGTTTTGAAAGTTCAATGTCATGATATTTTCAGTTTTAATGTAGCAAATTTATAAATTATCAAATTATATTAAAAAAAGTGGCATCTCCAAGTACCCCCGTTTCCTATTTTTCAAAAATAGATGTACCGGTACTGGTACCAGTCTCCCGTACCAGTACTAGTACCAGTCTCTTGGCAACTATGCTTATTTCTCATAGGTTAAGGGATAAAATAAAGGAAATAATCTAATAATAATATTTTAAGTTGGGCCTAGTTACTTTATTTCAAAAGGACAACTTAATTATCATTACTATTAATTTAATAAAGTGGCCATCTAAATGTGACATTATAAGACCAAAGTAATATTTTATTTTTAAAAGTGTTTTTAAACACTCTGGAGGGGAAAAAAGTAATTCAAATTGAGGATACAGAAAAAATTTATAAAAGGGGGGTGAATTGGTCCTTTGGATCAACCATTGTTATTGCATTCTATCCTATTCCAACATTTGAGCATTGTATTCATCTGCTCATCTGAAGACGAAAACCCTTGGTGTGAGAAGATTAGGAAGACAAAAACCCTCTTGGTTTCCACTGTTGGAGTGGAGGATGAAAACCCTTTTATCCATGTGAGATGATTCCATCCAAGGATCACATCTAGGCTGAAAAGATTGAAGTATTTCCTATTGTTGATTGAGCATTTAGAAGACTTGTCGGTAGAATTATGATTCATTCAAATTTCACACCTTAATTGCTGCTAACCTTATCAACTGCTGCTATAGTGCCAGTACAATGCCACTATAGTACATTTGTGCTGATCATAGAGATTTATTGAAAACTTCAGTTTGTATCTATTCATATTTGCAAGCAAATCAAACTGATATTTCGTTAATGGCTGTTGTGAAGCATTTTCAGACCATTTTGCTACTACATAGATCAAATCTGTTGTTTTCAAGGGGTTCCTATAGCATTTTATTCTTGCACCTAGGTTATATCATCATTATATATCATTCTCCAGCCTCCAAGCATCATTTCTGTTGCTTTCCAAGGTTAGATCTGCTGATATATAAGGATTTCAGTCAATTTTGTTGTTCATGGAAAATTTTAAGGTTATATGAAGTCGTAGACATTTTATTGTTGTACACGGTAGAAATTGTCGCCCCTTGTTGGAGGTTCATTGCACTATTAGGAGTGTCATTGGGCCTAGTTAAGATTGTTGTACCATCATATGGCCTTAGGAATCAACACCATTTGTTGCACTTGGTCATATTCCTAATTTATGTCACTGTTGTACACATTTGTGTCAGCTGTACCTTGCTGAAAATTGCAGCATTTGTAACTGGAAAACACTATTAATTATTGTTGTTCATTTTGGAAATTTGCTGAACAATATTCATAAGGGTTGTTGCTACTGTCACATTCAGTATATGTAAGTGCCAGATTGTTGTCATAACAATTGTAACATTTGGAAACATAAGGGTTTCACCAGTGGCTACTGTTATAAAGGTTAATTCGTTGTTTGCAACTGCTGTCATGAAAATATCAACAATTATTGTTCAGATCTGCTACAAGATCCATGTTATTTGGATGCATGACAGTTTCACATATTAATTTCTGATCTTTCGTACTGTTAATCAGCATTCTTATATTGGAGTTTAACATCTATATTTTAAATTTCATATTTATTTCAGTTTGTAGAATAAAAAATTTCAATGAAAATTGCATATTTCCAAAGATTTCCAGCTAGGTACATTACACTGATGCTACATAATCATCCATGTATGTGGCTCATCATTTATATTTCAGTTTATAGAACAAAAAATTTCAATAAAAATTGCATATTTCCAAAGATTTCCAGCTAGGTACATTACATTGATGCTACATAATCATCCACGTATGTGGCTCTTCATCATTTATTTTAATCAAATGTTGCTCATTATTGGAATATTGCGCATTTTGAGCTGCTCTTAGTTGTGGGTTGGAATTGTATAGTTGCCTTGTGTTCTTCTTCATCCTTCTATCAACTTGGACATAATGAGTGTGTGCAATTGTAGAGTTTCCAAGACTGATTTATAGCCAAAGCCTCAGGTCTAGAGCTATGTCGAGGTTCTATTCTTTGTGATTTGAAGATAAAATATAGCTGAGTGTTGCTCTGATTTTCAGAACTTGTGATGACTACATCTATACAAATATGGGTATGGCATCTTGAGGCCAATCTGAGTGTCATTGAATTCCTTTTGTCAGAATAGTTTATTAATTTTCCTAACATAATGGTACAAGAATGCCTAATATGGTGTGGTATCAGCTTGAAAAGCATCCCTAAACCATCATCTGTTCCATTACAAGCTTTCCGAGATTTATTCAGCTTTCCCCTCTATCTCCACCAAACTCACATCATAAAATTCTCATCTTCCACCAAATTCTCAGAACGGGAATGGTAGGGTATAGGGGGATGTGTTTCCAAGACAGATTTTTTGGGAGACCATTTTTAGGGGACAATAAAACCTTATGCTTTGAATAAAACCTTAGGTCATCGAGGACGATGAATCATAAGGGGGGGAGTATGTTACACCCTGATTGTATAGCTACTATTGCATAGGGCAATTGAGTGTAATGTTTGAATCTTTGAGAAGAATAAAACATGTTTTTGTTATCAAAATGAATGAGTTCTATTTTAATGATTGCCTCATTAGATTGATTCTTCTATTTGTGTAATCCTTGATGAATGTTGCATGCATAGTATTGAATTATGAATATTCTAACTTAAGATGTTTTGTATACTGTTGATGTTGTGAACAAGTAACTGCCGAGATTGTATGTCTATGGTTGCAGGAACAGGAACCATTCCTCCAGGCGGAGGGGAAACATCACTCGGGAGAGGGGCTTGGGCGGGTAACCGGTAAGGTAAATCAATTGAGCATACACACACTCACCTTAGACTGAGTGAACCAAGTCGGTTTTGTATGAGTATAAGGTAAGTAATCCATAGCTTGTATGTCTTGCAAGTAGAGGTCTTGACTGTTTCTGTGTGTGAAGTTTATCCTTGTGCTTAATTGTGAGATTATGATCATCATGGTGGTATCATGTTTGGATGTGAACATCGGAAGTAAGCATATAAACACATGTACAGTATATATATGTTTATAAGCGTACGTCCGATAATGTGGAATATTAAATATTTGCCTGGAATTTATATATACATACACATAGATATATACTTTGAAAGTACACTGTCTGGCTTGCAGAATATATATATATATAAAATCGACAATTATATATAATATTATTATAGTTATATTAAGATATATAAATATATTAAATACTCGGGTATTTTAATATTTATATGTTTAATATTTAAAAGACCTATAATAATATTAATATATTAAAATATGTAAATATATCTAGATAAATATTTTAAAACTTTTAGTGTAAAAATTAAAAGATTTAATTCTTTTAATTAGAGTTAATGTTATATAGTGAATTTCTGGAGAAATAATATTATATATGAATACATAATATAAATGTAATAATTTATTTACATCTTAAATAAATAAGATCTTGGAAAATAAATAAATTTGACTTGTATAGTCATTTGGCAAATAATATGTATTTACCATGAGTAAAATAAATAAATGACTTTTATAGTCTTTTGCTTGAAACGTATGAAGTTTATTTGGTAAAATAAATGAATTTAACATTGGACAAAATGTAAGTTATCGAATATTTTGTAAAGCATTTGAAAAAGGCTAAAGAAATGCGAAATATTCATACGCCAAAGGTTCAAAGTTTTGTGTTTGGAAATAATAAAAAAAAATGAACAAAAGAAAATCACGAGCAGCTGCAAACTCACGTGCAAGACCAGGTCGCGGCCTGTTGAGACTCTATTTTCGGGAAATGCTTGAGAAGGGCTGAATGAAAGCCAGATGGGGCGCACTTCACCATTGATGTTTTCCTGCCAGTTATAAAATCTGCCATTTTTGGGCGCCTTTGATGAATACACCTGTAGGTGTCTATCATTCGCATTTTACCATGTGTGAGTGGAAAAGTTCTTCCTGAATAAGGTCGAATCATTTCTCAATTTGCTGAGTAACTTGTTCTTAAGCTGCCACTGCATGAATTGACTGGTTCAAATGTAAAAGGTGTCAATTCTCATGCCAAAATGTTAGCAGGCATGAGAATTCGAAACCTATATAATGAGCTTGATTCATTGCCATTTCTACCAATTTACATCTGCTTTGCAAAATTCTGAATGTCCTTTGAGAGCCACCATTTGTTTTTGCTGTATTTCGAACTTGTTTTGAGAGAGAACCAGTTCACAATTATCACTGCCATATTGAGAGGACTGTAAATTTTATTTGCTGCAATACTTGGAATATACCCCCTCCATTCTGTGAGTAGAATCTGGAGAAGACAATAGGGAAGTGAATACAAAAGAAGAAGCTACAGACTGAATTCATTAGCAGCAAGGAAACATGCATGAGAGTTGTCTTTTATTACTTCTGTTATTTTAATTAATCTACTTGCTTAAATTATGCATTGCTTTGCATTGTGGTATGAAGTAGGGTAGGAAAGTATTAGAATAATTATGTTTCCTATTTTAGCTTGATTTCATAGAAGGAATTTTGTTTATAAAGGAATAGCTTGATTCCATTGGGAAAGCTTGTTTATAAAAGAATAGCTTGATTTCATAGGGAAAGCTTGTTTATAAATGAATAGCTTGATTTCATGGGAATAGCTTGATTTCATAGGAATAGCTTGTTTATAAAGGAACAACTTGCTTACAAAGGATTAGCTTGTTTATAAAGGAATAGCTTGTTCAAATTATAAAAGAATTGTTTGAACACTTTTATAGAATTTACTTGATGAATTGTAGTTATGTGAATACTGCTTGATCTCCTTATATAAAGGAAATGAGGAAACGAGTTACTAAATACTAGGACGTGGATAGAACCAGTACCAAGGTAGTCTAAAGCTTTAAAGTTAGTAGGTTAACTAGGAAAAGCTATATACTCCATGGATAAAGATTTCTAGGATAGGAGTTACCTGAGGGACCCTTGTTGACTGCATTTCATTTCCTTACTAAGTAGTTTGTTTGAAGGTAGGTTGTCTGAAACAGGATATACCTCCTTTATGTAGCTATTGAAGTAGAATGTCTAAAGGTAGGTAATCTGAAACAGGATATACCTATCTTGTGTAAATCTCTTATAAAAATGTTGTAGGTTAGTCTGGGATAAAAGATTATCCAAAAGTAAAGGACGATACCTATGCGTAGTGTAAGATAGCCTTAAGTCAAATTGGTCTTGAGTAGTGTATATGATAGATGACCTTCATTTGAAGTACTGAATGAGAATACTTTGGCCAAAGTAGTGGAAGGTACGACATCCACTTAGATGTGAGATAGTTGAGACTACACTGTCAGTTCATTGTAATCCATCATGCTAGTTCGGGATTGTGAAATAGCAAGTTCTAGTTTTGATCAGGACACAACACTATGCTCGGTTGGGTTGTCGCAGCCGGTTACCTTACCAATCTCTTCGTTCGAAGGGAGGGCCATCTATCGAATGATAGATGTGCGGGGGACCGCATTAACATTCCGTGGTTGGTGGAAAAGCGCCTGAGTGATGTTTCTCCTCCACTGCAGGCGACAGATACACCAAGATTTGAAAGGAAGGGAACCTAGACCATCTTACTACTATTTGTGCAAAAGCTTACGAGCTATGTATGTAATTGTTTTATTTTTGTACTCTGATTTATATTTACAATGAAAATGGAATTCATGTGGAAATATATATTGTAACTTGCATGTATTTATCAATAAAGAAAGGAAGAATTTTATTGCAATGTCTTTGTTACTTGTTACATTTATATGTTTGAAATGAAATGTTAGAAATTTTTTAATTACCCAAGGATGGGGTTGTTACAGAACTTGTGATGACTACATCTATACAAATCTGGGTATGGCATGTTGAGGCCAATCTGAGTGTCATTGAATTCCTTTTGTCAAAATAGTTTATAAATTTTCCTAACGTAATGGTACAAGAATGCCTAATATGGTGTGGTATCAGCTTGAAAAGCATCCCTAAACCATCATCTGTTCCGTTACAAGCTTTCTGAGATTTATTCAGCTTTCCCCTCTATCTCCACCAAACTCACATCATAAAATTCTCATCTTCCACCAAATTCTCAGGATGGGAATGGCAGGGTACAGGGGGATGTGTTTCCAAGACAGATATTTTGGGAGACCATTTTTAGGAGACAATAGGGAACAACAATTAGAAAAATAGGGAAAATTTTAAAATATAGAAAATGTCAAATATTCATATAAGGCATTCACCATATACATTATAGAACATTATTACATTACATTAAAGCTGAATTGAGATTTCACCTTAATTGCCGTCCCATCCTTGTTCTTATCATTATTCTATTGTACCATGAGGGCATTGGACTTATATTTGTAATCTTCATCTCATTAAGCTAAAGAAATCCCAATAAATATCATGATAATTTTTTTTAGATTGCAGGAATCGAGTAGCACGACCCCTATAAACTGTAGTGCGCTTGGTAAACTTTTTAACGTGATCCGCGGCGCTGGCGCAACACGCCCTCCGGTACCACGGGAGTGGGGGAGACTAGACCTCATGACCAACCTCCTGCAACAGGAAAAGATTTAGCCAACTGAGCTAGGGCCCCAACCCCAAATATCATGATAAATTAGTCACTTTGAAAGATATTACTTTTTCCCAATCATCAAAAAATCCATTACCACCTACAAACTTGTAAAAACAAGAAAAAACCACAAAACATCAAGTTGTTTTCCACAACATTAAAAGTACACAAACATTTGTGCCACACATGGTTTGCACACTTGTGGAGCATGGCAACCTCAATAAAGCATACATTCCACTAAAATCTTACAATAGTGAAGTAATAATTGTTCCACTGTTTTTGTTTTGGCCCAAAGGAGCTATAATATAAGTGTTGAGAAGACATAGCTTATTGCAACGCTTACCTATATACAATGAAAACATAGATGAAAGAACAAGAAAAATAAAATGGTGGCTCACTTACATAACATCTCCCGCTTCAGTATGGTGAAAGAGCTTTAGCAAGCCATAAGTAACAGAAATGGAAATCCATCCTCCAATAAGCACAATGAGGCCTCCTTTCACTAGAGAACCTCAGCCAAAGTAAGCTCCCATAGCCCTAAACATTAAAAGTACCAAGCTGGAAACCCCTACAAGCACCCCAACTCTAACATTATAATCCCTAAAGAAGGCCATAGAGATCAAAGGCACAAACGTTCCAGCAGAAAATTCTAAGGCTGATGCGCTAGCTACTTGAAGAGGGTTTGTAAGGGCCACTTTTTCGCTACTGTGTAACAAACATTTCAGATCACACTCAGTCACATTTTAGACCAACATTGTTGACAACAATGTCATTCTAGCCAAACCATACTGCTTCTGCTCAGAATTAGATAGATCAAAACTCCTCCCTACCACTTTTTTTTTAAAGTGTGGATTGTAGGAGACAGCTAGCCATCCTTGGGATGATTGGGGGACATCTAGGTGTCCCCTAGCCATCCCCTAATGTTTTATGTCATTTCCTATTTAGTTTTTGCCATTTCCGAAACATTTCCTAACAGTTATGGGGGTTGGGGATGGTGAGGAGACTTTTCCAAGCTATCCCTTCATCCCTGAAACATTTCCATTGAGGGATAGGGTCAAAAAATATAGGGGACGCATCCCCTGGGTACATAGTAAAATTATTGGAAACAAATGCACAGTAAATGTGTTCCTTGAAATGAAAAAGCATGTACTTGAAATTTTTATCATCAAGACACAACAATAAAACATTGTAACAAGAAACAACAATATTTAAGGAATTTTATGTAAATGCTGGGATTAAGAGGGAGTTTACTGTAGCCTACAATCCTCAACAAAATGGTGTTGTTGAGAGGAAAAATAGAACTATTGTAGAAGCTGCTAGAGCAATGTTGTTCGACCAAAACATAGAAACTTCATTTTGGGCAGAAGCCTCTAGGACAGCTATCTACATTCAAAATAGATGTCCCCACTCACATCTAGATAACAAGATTCCTGAAGAAGCATTTACTGGTGTAAAACCTGATATAAGTCACTTAAGGATCTTTGGTTGCCTTTTCTACATTCATGTACCTAAAGAAAAGAGATCTAAATTAGAACCTACTGGAAAGAAAGGGATATTTGTGGGCTATAGTGAAACATCAAAAGCTTACAGAATATACATATCCGGACATAAACAAATTGAACTAAGTAGAGATGTCATCTTTGAGGAGGACATTGCTTTCTAAAGGGCAAAGAGTTCTAATGAGATAGAAATTCAAGATTCTCCTAAAGTCGTGGAGGATCCTGCTTGTGAGATTCAGAGGGAGTATCCTGAAGAAATCATAAATGAAAACCAAACTGCTCTAGAAGAGAATCCTAATAACAACAGCAAGAGGAGATCACTTTGGGCTAGAAAGATGATTGAGGAAGCTGAGAATTATACAGCACCCAAAGGAACTTTTAGAGAAAGTAAGAGACCCAAAAGATTCTCTAGCTATGTTGCCTTAATGAATGAGATCATTAGTTCAAAACCAACTAGTGTTATGGAAGCCCTCAAGCATCAAGTATGGAAAGATATATGACGGAAGAGTATCAGTCCATTTTGAAAAATGATGTATGGGATATAGTACCTAGACCAAAAGAGAAATTTGTTGTCTCTTCCAAATGGCTCTTCAAAATCAAACATGCTACTGATGGCAGTATAGAGAAACACAAGGCACGTTTTGTGGCCAGAAGTTTCTCACAAAAGGAAGGTATTGATTATGAAGAGACATTTGCACCTGTTGCCCGGTACACCTCTGTGAGAGTAGTAATAGCTATTGCAACAGCTAAAGGCTGGAAGATCCATCAAAAGGATGTGAAAACTGCCTTCTTGAATGGGACCATTGAAGAAGAAGTCTATTTAGAGAAACCTGAAGGTTTTGTGATACATAAAGTAGACTCACATGTATGCAGATTGAAGAAAGCTCTATATGGACTTAAATAGGCTCCTAGAGCTCGGTATGAAAGAATCGATAGATATTTTTTCGAACTAGGATTTTCCAAGAATGATGCAGATTCAAATCTCTATTTTAAGGTAATTAAAGGTGATATGTTAATACTAATTTTATATGTTGATGACCTACTAATAACAGGAGAAGATCACCTTATTACTCAACGTAAAAAGGACCTGGCTTCAGAATTTGACATGAAAGACTTGGGCATTTTACATTACTTCCTGGGGTCAGAAGTCTGGCAGAAATCAAATGGTATCATTCTAAATCAAGGAAAGTATACTATTGATATTCTGAAGAGATTTGGGATGTTAGACTGTAGACCCATGTCTACACCTATGGAAACCAGCTTACACAAATTGAAAGAAGCAGTAGCAGAATCAAAATTTGCAGATCCTACTCTCTATAGACAGATAATTGGATCATTAATGTACTTGGTTAACACCAGATCGGATATTTTCTATGCAGTGAATGCCCTAAGCCAGTTTATGTGTGAGCCAAAGGAAATTCACCTTGTTGCTGTGAAGCATATATTGAGATACCTATTGGATATGGTCTTAAATACAGGAATGCCAACCTAGATTTACATGGATACTCTAATTCAGATTGGGCTGGAAGTGTAACCGATCGGAAAAGCACATCAGGATGTTGCTTTAGTTTAGGATCAACTATGATCTCTTGGATCAGCAGGAAAGAGTCTTCAATGGCACAAAGCTCAAAAGAAGCTGAATATATTGCAGCCTCTATGGGAGCAAGAAAAGCAGTATGGCTCCAGAAATTGCTTGTGGGATTATTTGGTGAGTCCCTGAATCCTACTATTATCCACTGTGACAATCAGAGTTGCATTAAGCTTTCAGTGAATCCGGTATTCCATGATAGATCAAAGCATATAGAGATCGCTTAGCACTATGTGAGAGACATGGTAGAAAGGAATGTGATCCAATTGGAGTATATTAGTAAAAATGATCAAAGAGCAGACATTCTCACCAAGCCTCTCTCCAAAGTTAAAGTTGAACACTTCAGGAAGAAACTTGGTATGGTTGAAATGTAAATTATTATTGAGATTGAGATTCAAATTGTTTATTTTGTACTAATGTATTTAAAAGATGTTTAATGTGTAAACTCTTGTCGTGTTTGTGACTCCATGACTTTATGGGCCCTCTCCCCTTGTGCACAATATTGAAAGGTGACGATCTTTCTGATAATGAACACTTGTATTTGACATTGTAAGGTGACGACTCTACAATGATTAGTTTCACTATCACAATGGATATCATGTGACTTGATATCTGTGGATATGTCATGATAGTATCTCGTGGACATTTTGATAGATATCATGAGACTTGATATCAGTTGAAGATCATTATGATCCTTATGGGATAATCATGGTGGATAAATGTATCTGTGGATATGCCATGATTTATTATGGTAGACATCATGAGACTTGATGTCAGTGCACATACCATAATGAAGATGTGTTATGAAGAATGTCATGTGACTTGACACTCTTAGAAGCATACCATATCCCCTGATATCACTATATACTTGGTTAGAGTTATCTTCCCTAGCTAAGAGGGAGTGTTGAAATAAGGTAGCTTCGATCGGATATAAATAATGATCGAATATATTCAATATCATCATTTCTATATTTAAAATTTGCTACATCCCAAGTATATTTTTGATCTGCATTTAGAGGTTATTAATTGCAGATTATTGGCTTTATATGTTTCATATAGAATCCAGATCGAGTTCCAGATTGGATATTATTTATTTGTGCAAAGATAAATATAAATCGAACTTTTATGTTTACTAAGTAACTAAACCAATTGGTGATCGGTTGTCTTAGCTAGACGAAAAGGCACAATCCTTAAAGACACGTCCCATGTGGAGACATGTCCGCTCATGGGACGTGTCTCCCCATTTGTATTTATGCCAAATCTGATCCACAAGGACAGACATCGAAATAAATTAATGTTCTGCTCTTGAGGATCGAATATCAAAAGAAAATTCAGACTTGTAAATTCATGATCAATACCTCCAAGATTTGATCTGACATCAACTTCATATTTTAAGTTCAATATTTTGAATATAATCTAACAGTAATTTAATCAAATTTAACAATCATTCAATCATTCATTCATCGAATTCATTCCTTTTGCAATTATATTTGTTCTCATTCGAATTATCCAGCTTGAGCTTTCATATTTCAAGAGTATGTTATTAATTTATGAGAAGAGCAAAATCTTCGTAATTCTGAGTATCATTTCTTCGTATAGCTGGAAGTGTGAATCATCATAATTCTAAGTCATAATTGAAAAGCTGACCAGCTGTGTATCAATTATTGAGTGAGCAATTTCTGAGAGGGAAACATAGTTAAAACTGAGGATTTCTGTTAGTCTGGAAGTGCTGCAAGTACAAACCATTTCATCATCATTGGAGTAAAGCTTAAACCAGGCATGAGTTATTATTCCTCTATACCTTTCATCTTTGAATCTTTGATTTATTATGGAGTCATGTTCAATATCTATGTTTAGATAGAAGAGGTTAATTACTGCTGTATGTTGAAAAAGAATGTTTTCAATAGACTGTCCAATAGCTTGCATATAGTGAATATCTCATAGAAGATGCATGTTTGTTGTGAAGAGTATTTATTTGTTTTGAAAGGCTAGATGGTGCATTTTGTGTTGTTGCACTACTTGTATGATCTCTATATAAGGAGAATATGGTTGTAATTAGTTACTAAATACTAGGACGGAAATGAAGGCATTAAGTCAAGTAATGAACCACATCTTAAGTTAATAGGTTAACTTAGACAGCTTGAGGTACTCCTAGGATGAAGATGTCTAGTAAAGGAGGGGAATTTGTGCTTATTTGTTATGCTGTTTCATTTCTAGTAGTTTAGTTTGTTGTAGGATGTCTGGGGTACGGATTACCTAGTGAAGGACAAAGACCTATGCGTAGTGTAAGATAGCCCTAAGTCAAATCGACCCTAAATAGTGTATATGATAGATGACCTTCATTCGAAGTATTGAATGAGAACACTTTGGCCAAAGTAGTGAAATGTACGACATCCACTTAAACTGTGTGATGCTTGAGACTACATTGTCAGTTCATCATGATCCTTAAAGCAAGCTAGTTCGGGATTGTGAAATAGCAAGTTCTAGTTTTGTAGGACACACCACTATGCTCAGTCTGTAAATAGTATCGGTTACCCTACCAATCTCTTCGTTGAAGGGAGGGTCATCTATCGAATGGTAGATGTGCGGGGGACCACATTATAAGTCCGTGGTTGGCGGAAAAACACCCGGGTGATGTTTCTCCTCTTTACCAGGCTACTAAAGCACCGAGATTTGAAAGGCGGATTCTTGGACCTTCTTACCACTATTAGTTCAAAAGCTCAATGAGCTATGTATGTTTTCTTACTCTGTTATTTAAATTTGAAAAAGAAAAGATTACTTGTTGAATTATATTGTATCTTGTTTTGTATTTATCAATGAAAGAAAAGAAAAATCTATTTTCAATGTCTTTATTACTCTTTCCTTTACTTCTTAGTGAAATATTAAGAAATTTTATTTACCGAAGGGTCGGGTCGTAACATGTGGTATCAGAGCTACCAGGTTTAAACACTGGAACCTATGAGCTCATCATGTTTTCCTTTTCCAACATTATCTAATGTTGTGAAAAATTCTTGTGTCAAGATGGTACGTATCAGATTAACAGCTCGGAAGTCTGTAATTGGAAATGAGCGTTACCTCAAGGCCAAGAAGGAAAATCAGGCCATCATAAGAACCATTGAAGGAACCAACTGTGATAATGCTATCTGGTTGAGTGATACTGATACTTTTAGCCATGCTCTTTCTTGAATTGGCATGGAAAAGAGAAAGATGAAGATGGAAGCAGTATTCAATCACTTACCCACCATCTCACCGGAAAAGTCAGATTCACTACCACTATCTAGGGACATGCCTTCTAAAGAAAGTACCAGTCCAACATTCATTCTTAGGGATCCTAGAGTTCAACCGTTGGCCGAAATAATAACAATTTCTTCAAGTAAAGAGTCTGAGGGATACACACCAAGGACACCACCAGTAGAGAAAGGGTCTCACGAACAAATGTCTGAGAAGAATGTAGACATTGTTGAAGAACACCAATATTATCCTTTCTGGGATACGGACAATCAGATTAGAGACAAAGAGAAAGAAAGAGAACAACAATACTCTTAGTCTGTAGGTTACACTCCTCTAAGATTTTTATCCGAGAGTGAATCCAATGGATACTCTCCCCTTGACTATCTTAATAGTCAATCAATGTAACCGATAGGATGTTGAAATCCTCTTGTTAAATAAAACTTAGTATTTTATTAAAAAGAAAAGTGTGCCTAAACTTGTATGGAATCTTTGTGTTCATATGAATGCGAACTTTTATGTTTTTCAAAAGATAATTAAGGCTAATATTCAAGGTAAATCAATCTTTAAATCTTGGTGAGCGTACCAATTATTAGGTGAAGCCTCTAATTGGTGGATGAACAAAAAGCTCGAACTAAACATAAGTTCTTGGAAGCTGTCTTGGGAAGAGTTTGTAGAGATTTTCCGAAAAAGGTGGTTACCACAGCTCTATTATGACCAAAAACTCTCTGACTTTCAAGAAATGAGGCAAGGGACTATGTCAGTCAATGAATACTAGGAGAAGTTCACCTGACTTCTTCGATATGTTCCCATTTACCACAAAGATGAGCATCTCCAAATTAGGAAATTCATCTTGGGACTCAACAGGAATATTGGAGACGAAGTCGATATGCATGGTCCAACCACAATGGACCTTGTTTATGTAGTACCCCTCCGTTTTGCTTCTTATTCAAATTGCTTTATGCTATGTTTGGTTGCAGTTACTTTGATATTGGATACATTTTGTTATAATGTTTTGATCGCTACTATTGAGCGACAACTATTATTGTGGGATGTAGTTATCTGATTATTGTTTCACATGCATTATGGATTAATGATATTGTAGAGTTAGCATGAGATATTATTATGAGATTATTGGAATTATGATGGAAGTGTCAATTTCAATGAGTGTATTGGTGAAGAGGACGGTTTTGCATCACTCGCTTGCAAGCGTCCTACGAATCCGTAATTCCTTCTTCACGGTGTGTATTATATGCTGGATATATTGTATGATGTTGTTTACTTGGTTACAGGATTGTAGGTACATGACATCAACTCCACCTGGTTTCACAGGTTTGAACGTGTCGATCCAACGGTTAAGTTGAACGGGAGATAGTAGCTAGGTAACATGTGTCAAGTTTACACCCTAGCCTTAGTGTGTCGTCAGTTGTGTGTGTCGAGTCATTGTCTGTCTTGCTTTGATGTTATTTAATTTGAAGATTCTTGATTTGGAAATAGATATTTAGAATAATTGCATTTAAATCATGTTGATGGTTATTTAATTTAAATAATGCAATGTGGATAAAAGTTTATATTTAAATTAATTAATTATATTTAAATTATTTAATTAATTAAATTTAATCCAAGGGGTTGAATTTAGTTATTAAATAATTAAATTAATTAATTAAACGTGATGCAAAAGAATGAAAGGAAATAAAAGAATTAGAATTAATTTTGGAATTTAATTCCAACGTGTGGGAATTAAATTAGAAATTGTAATTAAATGTTTATTTGGGAAATTGGTTGCAACTTTGGAAATTAATATCTAATTTGCATGCAATGTGAATTAAGGTTGTAAAAATTGAAATTGAAATATCTAATTTGCATGTAATGTGAATTAGGGTTGTATTAGGTGTTTGGATTTATAAAGAATACATGTTTTAATTTTAGGGAGGAGAAAGAGATTTAGGAAAAAAATACATTTTTACAGCAGGGAAGAAATTTTGGAAAATTTACACAAAGGTTTGAAAAAAGTTTGATTGTAGAATTGATTGAAGGAAATATTGTTTGCATTTGTTTGGTTTTAGATTGGATTCATCGGAGGATTGAAGAAAATTCAGGAAATCCTTGGAGGAGGCTTGCATCAAAAATTCATCTCTTCCTGTAGCTTCTTGTACCAGGTTTTCCTCTTTGTGTTTTATTGTTCTTGATTGTTTTTTTTAAAAATAGTAGTGATTAAAAATTTGTTTGTTAAATCTGTTTTAAAAAATAAGTTTGATATTAGAAGAAAAGAATTAAATAAATTTACAGCTTTTGCTTGTGAAAATTCTTGAGTGAAAATTGTGAAAACTTCAGTTGAATTTAAACTATTTGGAGAAATAGATTGTGTTGTTATTGGAAATCAAACATAGAGATTGAACAATGCATTTAGAATGTTTTTAGAAAATGAAACCTTCTGTTTATTATTAAAAAATAGATTTTAAAATTTGCAGTATAATTATATTTTTCATGGTAAAATGGTCTGGTTGCGTCGCCTATAACTTCACTTTCACAAACTGGGTTGTCAGGAAATTTAAAGGTTTTTGCATTTTGAAATTTTCTTATCCCTGTCAAAAAATCGTAAATACCCAGATCATAGTTTTTGAGTTATGCTTGAAACATGAGACTGCTGTTAAGTTATTTTCCCATAGCTATTCTGAAAATAAAATAATAATAAATTGATATTTATAAATATTAATATTTTAGGTATTCTTATTATAATATTAAAATATTATTTAATAATATTTTATATTATAATTTATAATATTAAAGTATTATATTTATTTATATTATTTTAAATAAAATTTGTATATTAGATTAGTGGAATTAAAATTATAAACGTATGGGGAAATTATTGTTTATTTTAAAATGGCATGTTAAAGTTTAATTGAAGGAGTTAAATATTTGATTTAAAGAATGCATAATTTAAAATTTAATTGTGGAATTTAAATTCATGTGTAAAAGGTTCAATTATTAATTTGATTTAATTGGAAAAAATATATTTATATTTTGGAAAATTAATGATAAGGGATATTTTATTTTGAATTAAACGATTTGATATTCTCTAAAGAATAGAAGATATGTTAATGATTAAATATATTTAAATATATTAATTTATATTTAGTATATATATATTGAAGGTATATATCCATTTGAGAGAATAAATAATATTTTATCTTATTTTATTCTGTTGTTTGCAAATTGGGTATTATTAGTGTTCTAAAAGAAATGATTAGTATGTGTAGAAAATGTATAGAGAAAGATATTTTTTAATAGAAGTAATTACTTGATTTAAAAGAAAATATTTATTTTGTTAATATGATTGAAGAAAATATATTGAAATGTATATATATATCCATGAGTATTTTCAATCAGTATTTACCTTGCTTTATTTAAGTGCGTGTAATTTAGCTTTGCATGAAGAATTTAAATGATAAGTTTTGAATGTATGATCAAAATTGATAAGGAAAAAGTTTTTTAAATATATTGAAGAATTATAGAAATATTTATATTTAAATATTTGTTTTAATTAATGAGATTTAATTAGAAAATTGAATGAGATGTAAGATTTGGTTAGGAAATGGAAAGAGTTACTTGCATGGATTTGTGTTGATTTAAAAGTAAATTAAGAAGTTGTTTTATTGATGAGGCAATCAATTATGTTATTTATTAATTTCTATTTAGATTAATTGAATCATTATGATTGGATTATGAAAAAGATATGGATTTAGTATATTCAAAAGTAGTATCTTCCTCATGATTATCTTAAAGGATTTAATTCTTTGTATTCGGTAAAGGGAAGTAAGTTTATTTGTTTTAGATTTTCAATAATGAAAAGGGAAATAGGGGTTATGATTATTTTAGATGATCTAGTTATCGTGTCTTTGACTTTGTCAACACTACCTATTGAATGAGAATGGATTTAGGAAATCCAAATATTAGATTTGATTAATGGCTTGAATGCTTTTGTTGCTATGTCGTCAAGTTGCATTGTTGGTTTGGGATTTAGTGTTAATCCTAAATTATAAGTCTTCCAGAAGAACTTAGAGGATAAGGGTTGTTGAATATTTATGCCATCCAGTTGTTTTCCCTTGGGCAGTGCATGGCGTTTTTTCAATTTTACCCAGTTTTCACGAACGGAGATGTTTGCACCTCCTTGGTTTAGGAGCGGATTATGGGATCTGTGTCTCCTTGTTTGAAGTGACCTTGTGATGTGGTTTCATTTTGTTTCCTCCCATGAAAGGAGTGGACTATGTGATTGTTGCCTCCAAGATGTTTGGAGTGAGTTCTATTATTTGTATCCTCCTTGTGTTGAAGTGGATTATGATGCCTAGTTGGTATGCACTTGTGTTTCCCTTGGTGGATTGTTTGGGTGTGTGTTGTCCATTAGAAGAGTGGCTTTTGATAGGGGCCGGAGCCCAAAGTGGTAAACTGGGTAACCTTCAAAAGTGAGTTAATCAAATGATAATTAAATTAATGTACTTAAATGATTAAGATGCATTCATATTAATCAAGATAATTTAATCCTCACTCATAGACACAAGGGTTCATTTAGACTTGGGATGAGTGAGAAGGCCTGGAATGGCAAGATCAACTATCGTGTTCTTGCGAGAGGTAGTTGATTCCGCATAAATGAGTATGAGTGTCGGGATTCGGTTGAGGCCACCAGGATTACTTGTGCCGGAGCCTAGGAAGAATACCCAGAGGAGATCTCATGACAAACCTTGCGATGACACTCTATCTAGGACAACTGTTGTTAATTGTTTTATATGTATGGTTCTATGAACATATTTGATCTACTTTATGTTTGGAAGCAATGTGACCTATGTCAGTGATGTTTGATTTGTACTTGTGTTGTACTTGAGTTGAACTGGATTTGTACTTATTGATAGCATTTATTTGGTTATGTCTGTTTGAGTCAGTATGAGTCTGCCTTTGGTTAGAGGTAGTAGAATCTTTGTCCATGTTACTTTGTTACTATCTCCTAGCATGGGGGGTGGGCCTTCGGATACCACATTGGTAGGGTGGAACATGCACCAAAACCGTTGGGTCCCCATCTATCTTCAGTACTTGGTGGCGAGACATCCAGATGGACAGCTCGCGGTTCTTGTTGTAATTTCTTGTATTGTAATATTTCAGTTTGTATATGTTATTTTACCCCTCTTATGTTTATGAGGTGGAATTATGTAATTGTAATCTTATGTACTATTGCCTCATTCTGGGAATGAGTGATGTAACTATTGGATTAAGATAATGTTTATGAGATTGTATCTTGGTTGATTATCTTATTATGTTATGTGGTATTCTTATGATGTATGAAGTTTATTTCATAAAGTTCATAAGGCTATGGTTTTATGTAATGTGTATGTGTGGGTTTAAGTAATCCTAACCTTGTAGCCTTAGAGGTTGTTGTTAATTAGTAAGTGAATGTGTATGTTAAATACACTTTATAAAAAAAAAATTTGTTCGCTTATGATATTAATTGCAACTTCCTTTAAGGTTACTTGGCGGGGTATTACAGTTTATGAAAAAGCCATCAAACGGGAACAAAAACTTAAGGCAGATTCCAACCAGAACGGAAATGAAGAGCAAAAGGACACTGAAGTTTTCATCAAGACTGCCCCTAAAAAAGAAGAATTTGCACAAGATGCAGCAAGGAAAATGGGGAAAAGATCTCGTTACAATGGAAAATATTTCAAGAGAGATTGGAAAAGAGATAACTCAAGATATGATGACACTAGCAGAGCTAGTGAAGGTGCTAATAAGACTGGGGAAACCATGGAGAAAAGAGGACTAAGAGCAGGATGCTTTATATGCAAAGGTAATCACTATGCAAGTGAATGCCCTAACAAAACTTTTGGTTCACAGCAATATGGCAATGCATTACCTACCCAAAAGGCCATGTTTTAGCAAAGGGTACACGCTGCTGAAGATGAAAGACAAGCTGATTTCAAGATTACACTGATTGAACCACCATGTAAGGGATCTTGGAGTGGTAACTCTCAAGGCCGTCATGGTGCTAGAAACGTGTAAAGCTTCGCTTACGGAATAAAGATGTCTTGCAGTACAAAGTCCAATGGGACCAGTATGCAGAAGACTCAACGACTTGGAAGGATTAAGTGCAAATTCAGCAAAACGTTTTCAGGCATTCTTGAAGCTTTCAAGAATGAAGAATAAATGTAGTGTTAGGATTTTATGCTTTGAATAATACCTTAGGTCATCGAGGACAATGAATCATAAGGGGGGGAGTATGTTACACCTCGATTGTATAGCTACTATTTTCATAGGGCAATTGTCTATAATGAGTGAATTTTCGAGAATGAATAAAACATGTTTCTTGTTAGCAATATGAGTGTACCTCCATTTAATGAATGTCTCATTTAATGCTACTTCTATCGATGTTATCCTTGATGAATGTTGCATGCGTAGTTATTGAGTTATGAATATTCTAACTTAAGATGTTTTGTATGCTGTTAATGTTGTGAACAAGTAGCTGCCGAGACTGTATGCCTATGGGTGCAGGTATATGAACCATTCCTCCAAGCGGAAGGGAAATATCACTCGGGAGAGGAGCTTGGTCGGTTAACCGGTAATGTGAACTATCTGAGCATGCACCCACATCACCTAGGATTAAGTGAACTGAGTCAGCCTATGTGGGCTATTAGGTAAGTCATCCTTGGCTAGTAGTTGCATTTATGAGGTTTAGGTGCATTAGCATAAGGTGTTTATCTTGTGAGTCTTGTGAACAGTTGTGTTATTATGATCATAAGGATATGATGGTAACATTAATGTTGTAAGTGAATGGAGGACATATATACATGTATATAGTATGTACACATATCCATAAATATATAAATATTGATACGAGCGTACGTTGGAAAATGGATATGCTCATACGGTTGCATCAATATGGTATACTTACCCATATGTGCACATGGAGGAGTATACTAGTATATACGTGTATATATGCCCATGTCCTTATATTGTGGATATTAATAAATTTATATTATTATCACCTGAAAAACTTACATATACATATCGGATATGTTGATTGGCTTACATTATGCTTATAATGAAATAAATATATATTAATATAAAATAATACACATATATATTAATATATTTTTTAAAGCAATTTGAATAAATATATATATGTATATTATTGTATTAATATATATAATATAATATATATTTAAATATTAAATTCTCATAGTTGGAATCAAATTATTTCCCTTAAGAGATTTAATATTTGATATTTAAATGAAAATCAATCTTTGATTAATTTATCATCACATACTTGGGGAAATCGAATTATTTCCCAAGTATTATGAAATTGACCTTATGTTATTTCATCATGAACAAAAATCGGGTTAGTATAACCCAGTCAAATGATTTAAAACCTTGGCAAATCGAATGAAGGGGAAATATTATGTTTAATAAACATTATACTTCATAAAGTCGAAATTCAAATATTTGGAAAACAAAAATGAATTTGCCATGAAATATGAAAAATATGGCTGGGAAATTCGTGCGCCTGTTGAAGCGCTCAGCCATGAGAAATGCAGACGCGGCTTGCAGTGTGTCAATGGATGCTTGGAATTAGGGATTGAAATTTGAAATTTAAGTAAGACTTTGTCTCTAAATATATCTCACCTGTTGAATCGCGGCATAGCTGAAGGTGTCGATTCTTCCTCTTTGAATGGAGCTAGTTTGAATCTTTCTTTACCTATTGTCAATTTGAAGGTCGAATCATCTTCTTAATTCGCTGAGTATAGGGTTTTCTATCCACCACATACTATTTGAAGCAGTCAATAAAAATACCTGTCATTCACCATGCCTTTTTGTGAGGGATGCATTGGGGAATGAGGCTCTATATAAAGCCGTCATTCTGCTGGAAATTATCATTCAATCATTCATTCATCGAATTCATCCCTTTTGCAATTATATTTGTTCTCATTCGAATTATCCAGCTTGAGCTTTCATATTGCAAGAGTTTGTTATCAATTTATGAGAAGAGCAAAATCTTTGTAATTCTGAGTATCATTTCTTCATACTGCTGGAAGTGTGAATCATCATAATTCTGAGTCATAATTGAGAAGCTGACCAGCTGTGTATCAATTATTGAGTGAGCAATTTTTGAGAGAAAGCATAGTTAAAATTGAGGATTTCTGTTATTTTGGAAGTGCTGCAAGTACATACCATTTCATCATCATTGGAGGAAAGCTTAAACCAGCCATGAGTTATTATTCCTCTATACCTTTCATCTTTGAATCTTTGATTTATTATGGAGTCATGTTCAATATATATGTTTAGATAGAAGAGGTTAATTACTGCTGTTTGTTGAAAAAGAATGTTTTCAATAGACTGTCCAATAGCTTGCATATAGTGAATATGTCATAGAAGATGCATATTTGTTGTGAAGAGTATTTATTTGTTTTGAAAGGCTAGATGGTGCATTTTGTGTTGTTGCATTACTTGTATGATCTCTATATAAGGAGAATATGGTTGTAATTAGTTACTAAATACTAGGACATAAATGAAGGCATTAAGTCAAGTAATGAACCACAACTTAAGTTAATAGGTTAACTTAGACAGCTTGAGGTTCTCCTAGGATGAAGATGTCTAGTAAAGGAGGGGAATTTGTGCTTACTTGTTATGCTGTTTCATTTCTAGTAGTTTAGTTTGTTGTAGGATGTCTGGGGTACGGATTACCTAGTGAAGGACAAAGACCTACGCATAGTGTAAGATAGCTCTAAGTGAAATCGACCCTGAATAGTGTATATTGACCTTCATTCAAAGTACTGAATGAGAACATTTTGGCCAAAGTAGTGAAATGTACGACATTCACTTATACTGTGTGATGCTTGAGACTACACTGTCAGTTCATCGTGATCCTTAAAGCAAGCTAGTTCGGGATTGTGAAATAGAAAGTTCTAGTTTTGTAGGACACACCATTATGCTCAGTTGATAAACAGTATCGGTTACCCTACCAATCTCTTCATTGAAGGGAGGGCCATCTATTGAATGGTAGATGTGTGGGAGACCACATTATAAGTCCGTGGTTGGCAGAAAAACGTCCGAGTGATGTTTCACCTCTTTACCAGGTTACTGAAGCACCGAGATTTGAAAGGCGGATTCCTGGACCTTCTTACCACTATTAGTTCAAAAGCTCAATGAGCTATGTATGTTTTCTTACTCTATTATTTAAATTTGAAAAGGGAAAGATTACTTGCTGAATTATATTGTATCTTGTTTTGTATTTATCAATGAAAGAAAAGAAAAATCTATTTGCAATGTCTTTATTACTATTTCCTTTACTTGTTAGTGAAAAAATAAAGAAATTTTATTTACCAAAGGGTCGGGTCGTTACATACAAGGCATATGCTCAACATCCTTTCAGCTTCGCGATTAATCAAGTTGCAAGCTCACAAGACCTGTCAGGCAATCACAAACAAAGATCAAGCGTAAAACACTGGAGGCAAAGACAGATTGAAAGACATGAAGAATTTCTTAAGTGTTGAAGAAAATACAACTTCCTAGAAATAGGAGCCCAACTTTTTGGGCAATAAGATGCAGTCTTCAGGCTTTGTAACTTCCAAGAAGTCCTCCGTTTTGATCAATCTCAACAATGACACCGTCAACAGATTTAATAGATAAATCAAACATCTGATGATGAAGATCAAACTGGGGTTGTTCATGAAAGGTTGCAAGATGAAAATTACAACACAAAAGGCCAAAGGTGCCCTTGCAGGCCAAGGGCGCCCATACTTTTGGGACCTCTAAATCAACTTTCAAAACCTGTGAGGGCAGTCATCATTTTCGAGACTGAATTGGTTATCCACTCCATGTTTCAACACGTTAACGGGAATCATCAGTCATCGATGATCTCAAATCAAAGCACTGAAGGTCAAATTGGAGGAATTGAAAGGCATCCAAGAAACTGACTAAGTCTAGCGAGAAAAGAACCTTTCTGGGAAAAGGCGCCCAAGGATTTTGAGGCACCAAATTCAGCTTTCACAGTTTACAGCTCCAAAGAACATCTCATCAGAGTTGAATCAACTCTCCAATGGATCTATCAGCAAGACTTCAAGATCAATTGAGCAACTGGAATCAAGGATTGAACAAAGGCACTTTGTCACAGAAAAAGGATAAAAAACTTCAACTCCTCAACATGGATGCCTAAAGTCAAAGTAGGCCCAATTGACTGAAGTTGAGATATTTAGAAGGCTTCTTCTTGCCTAAAACATCCCCAAATTGGTGGAAATTGCTCCAGTGAACTCTTGATTGGGCAGATTGACTCAATCAAGTGTTGGTGCCTAAATTTGATTGCTTCCACATCAAACACTATTTATCAAGCTTAGGCGTCATTATTCATTATTTCTCTTTGCAGGTTGAAGCTCAAGAACAAGTATTTTTCTCTCCGAAGTCATTTGAAGATCTGACAAAGGGATTTATCAATGGTCTTCATGTTTTCAAGAACAAGTTGCACAGAGGGACAGTTTATCAGATTTTACATCTCCAGGCGTGATTTTTTTGAAAATTCACGGTAGCAGTATATGACTTCTAGCTTCTCCCCTCATATTTCTTCTTTTCTTGTTTTAGATCTTCTTGCATGTCCAAGGAAATGACAATTAGTCATAGATTTGGCCTTCTAGGTATGATCAACACAACATTGACCAAAAACCCAAGTGCCAGATTTTTCCAAAAAAAGTTGCCTCACTACCCTTTTTTAGGGTTTTCGGAAAAAGTCACCACTTCAAAAAACAAAAAAACTGGGTTTGTTTAGCTTTGAAGCGCCTACAAAACCCATGTGACAGATTTTTCTAAGAAAAATAAGCTTTTGCTGCCTTACTGCCTCTACCACCAAATGTCTCTTGCATGTCATAGAAAAAATCACTTTTTTGAATTTTTGACATTCTAGGTTTGTTTAAAAAGATATTCTCAACAAAACCCATGTCTCTGAAATTTTCGTAAAAGTCACCCCTCGATGAGGCTATTTTTAGCCGCACCAGAAAAGTTGTCCGAACAGTGTCGTGTTTATAGTCAACAGATAAGTTTTTTAGAATGCAATTCTCTCAAGTTAAATATAAGACCAAAATGATCTTACTCCATGATTTCTTGAAAACAATTGATACCGATCTGCATCGGGCACACCTAGAAGTCAATTTGGACAAATTGGCAGGGCATAGATACTCAAAAGTCCACACTGTTTCATACCTCGTATATCTGATAGCCTTTCGAGGCCAATTTAGAGAGTCGAATATCGTTGGAACTCTGGATGTGCAACGAGTTTGTAAGCATTTCTCACAGCTAGAGTGTTCACAGTCAAATTTCACGGTTTCATCGTGCAACGCTCTTCCATTGAGAAAAAATCAAGAAAAGCATCAGAAGCGTAAAGCTGCAGGAAGAATAGAGGTCATCACACCACTTACAGAGCCGCCAAAGTTACCAGTCAGTGATCTACTAGTTGAAGTGTGTTGTACCCCAAATTAAAAAAATTGCTACACTTAGGCATTTTGAAGAAATGAGTTAAAGTCTTGTCAAAATCTGTCAAAAAAGGTCAAAATTGGGGTTTATATGTCATGCGTGGGGGTCAAAAACTTGAAATTTTCAAAATCTGACAATCTATGTTGATTCAAAATGATCAAACCTACAATACCCAGATTTCAGTTTTTCAACCCTAAATTTTAGGAAAATTTTTATTTTTAGCATTTTTCTAAAAATAGAAACTTTTTCTGGGTTTCTTTCAAAATGGATATTGGCAAAATTTTTTAAAAATAGAAATTTTGATCTTTAGGGTTGAGACTGATTTTGATTGGCTTAAAATACTTCCTCATCAGGCTGGTGCAATCAGAATCATGAAAGGATTAGTTTTACCCTAGTGGGTCTATTCTGCTTTTTCAGAAGCTTTTTTCTGGAGGACCAAGGTCATCATTGTAGGTCAGTCAACTGCCAGGTGCCAAAATCAGACATTCAAGCATCAAACAGAAGCTGTCGATGACGAACGTGCACGAAGAACGAGGAACGGAGAAAAGAAGCTGACAAAGTTGAAAAATGAGAAATTTTGGCTAATATTGAAGACACTAGGCGCCCTTGCTCAGTTTGGGTGCCCAAACTTTCATGCCTTAGAAAATTTTCTGTTTCCAACAGTCAAACTAAGGGAGACACGTCAAACGAGGAAGAATTATGAAAATTTCATAAAAAGTTTCTAATACTGCCAGCCATGGGCACCCCTGAAGAAGAAGGGCGCCCAACTTTTCAAAGGATCAAATGATGGAATCAAAAGTTCACTCCCCCAGGTAGTGTTGTTTAGGATCTTCTCAACTCCGCAATAAGCCCGACATTGCAGTCATCTGATCATTCAACCATCCGGAATTCAAGATCGAACAGAGGAGTCTCAACAGAAAGTCGGAATGCAAACCTTGAAAATGATGAAAAATATTCTAACTCTGGTAAAGATGGGCACCCTTGGAGGAGATGGGCACCCAAGCTTTTGAAGCTCCAAATCAACTTTTTCGGAGATGCAGTATCCAAGGGACCCCCCTTTGAAATCCTTCAAGCTATCGGACGAGTCCAACCGTCAATCTATCAGAGCTTTGAATCATCCGAAATGGCTAGATCATCTGAAAAAGAGGAGATAAGCTTGAAATTTGAAAAACATGAAAAAATGGTTAAGTCTGGTGATCATGGGTGCCCCTGGAGAAGATAGGTGCCTAGGGTTTTAAGACCTTAGATGGCAGTTTTGGCAGTTGCAGTCTCTAGGATCATCTCGTCAGATTCTACCAAGCTACGCAATAGAGCAGTCAGTCAGTTCATCAGACCTCTTGAACTCCCGGATGTTCTAGATTCATCAGAAGATCAAGAAAACACAGAAAGTTGAAATTTGCGAAATAAAAACTAACACTGGTGATCATGGGCGCCCCTGCGAGAGATAAGCGCCCAACATTTTGAGGGGTCTGATGAAAATTTTATGAAAAGTTGTCTCCAAGACAATTTCATCAAGTTTACTCCAGCTTCGCGATGATATCCTCTGTTAGTTCTCAAGATCCTCCGAGCATCTAGAAATCAAAGTCAGACGGAAGGTCAAAATCAAGCAAGAAGTTGAAAAATGTTGAAAATTTGGCTGTCTGCCAAGCAAAAGCGCCCCAGGTTAAGAAGGGTGCCCAAGGCTCAATGCCTTAGTCATTTTTTCCAAAATTCTAAAGTTTTCATCTTTCAGCATTCAAACAACGTCTACATTCAATGAACTTGCCCGAGATTGGCTCCAAAGGATTTAAAGCAAATGAAAGCAGATTTTTCTCAAACCATAACTTATTTAAAGGAGATTTTGTCTTTCATTATTCATTTTTGCAGGTTGGAGTCCAGAACAAGAAGATTATCTCTTTTTCCTCAACGAAGATTTGAAGACCCAAACGACATGCTTTTTCGGTGTTCTTCGTGTTTCTGAGATGAGTGAGCAAAAAGGAACGCTTTTTCATGATCCAAACTTCTAGGGCGTTGCATTTTCAAAACAGCCACTAAACTTTTTCCATTTTTGATCACATGGGTCTCTCCGCTTTTTCATCCTCTTGAACATTGAGGAATTTTTCCCTCTTCTAGAAACTGCTTTTTGGCTGCTTTTTTAGGATGGATTTAGCTTTTTCAGTTTCCAAGCATCTAGGTTTTTCCAGAACGTGATTTTCTACAAAACCCAGGTCACAACTTTTTTCTAAGAAATTGCTTTTTCAAGACAGAGCAACATTCTATTTTCAGCAGCATTCTTCACTCAAAAAACAAGAAATAAATCAGCTTTTTAGGCGGATGTGGCCGAGATTCAAAGTGACAATCTTCTAGAAGCTTTCTTTCAGCTTTCTTTCTATTTTCATCTCAATTCTTATCCATTCTTTGAAGAAGAAGGATATCATGATGTAATGAGTTGGCGTTTTCCTTGTTTTTAGGTTTTCAAAGGTTGTTAGATGTTATCTTCTTTAGGTTTAGAAATAAAGTTTGCGAGTTGGCGAATATTAGTTGTAAAAGCAAGGATATTTTAGGGTTCCCTACTCCTCTGCTTAGTTATAAATAAGAGCAGCCTTTACTCATTTTTCTTTAACCGTGCTTTAACAAAATTGCTTAGTTTATGCCTTCATGTTTGTTATTGATTAGTTTCAGTTCACTTTGTATAAAAAGCAAGTTTGCATGCCTCCTTAGCTGCAAATCCTTGTTTAGTGCATGTGTTTTGTGTCAATTGTAATCTGGTTGATCGCATGTTGCAAGTATTTTGCTACAACTTGCTGTCCCGGAATTGTAATCTTTGTGCTCGAAGTGTGAGAAAATAAAGTCTTGAGCTTGCTTTGCTATCCCGATATAAAGTCTCATATTTCCATTTATTGTGTAATACTTATATGATCTCCTTTTTAGCTTGCATTGAAAGTCAGTAGATGTATGTTGAGAAAATTTTATTTAAGTATCTTTGTTAGAAAATTAATCTTGTCCATTTCTAACTCTCTTGCTCTGCGTTTACTTGAGAGGCTAGAAACGCCAATAGCATAAGTTAGTTGTAGTTGTTAATTTTCACTAAAGGGAAAACCTCAACTGCAACATCTAGAATTCTATAACCTTGTGTTCTCGTAGCTGATCAAAAAGATAGGAAAAATTAGTTTTACTTGACTTTCTTTATGCAAACTCAGAAAAAGAGGGAGCTTCCCCTCCTAATTTAAAGAGCAGTTTACTGCACATAGCTATTCGTTTCCAAAATGCATTCTAGAGGTGCGATTTGAAATGCCAACAAAGTGTGCAGATATTTCCAGGATTGCTCAAGTTGTTGACAAGCAATACATTGACAGTTGATGCATGAGACGATCTCTAGATAATGAGGCAGTTAATTGTTTCTTGGGGGAGATGATTACTTAAGATCATAGGTAGTGAACTCACAGTTAGGACGTCCTACTCCTCCAAAATAGCATTTATGACACAAGAGTTAACTTGATGCCTCTTTCCAAGTTAATTCACTGTCCCACAAATTGTGCATGTCTATTTTGGAAACACCTTTGTATATTAGAGTTATGTTTTAGTTTAGAATCCGTTAACTGAAGTAGACTTTCCAGTTAACTGTTAGGTTACCTAATTCTAGACATTGGAATAAATCTTCTAGATTGGCAAGAACTAAGTCTTAACTCAAGGAGATTTTAGGGTTCCCTAGTCCTTTGAGCTTCTATAAATAAGAGCAACCTTGCTCATTATTGTTTTAACTTTTATTACTACACAAAATTGTTGCGGCGTCGTGCCATAAAGTTTGCAAGTCAATATATGTTCACTCTTGGATGAGAGTTTTTTGGTTTGATCGCAATAGTGTATGATTTCATACCTTTACTGTCCCAAATATTTGTAAATCGTTGAGCGAGTTTGAAGAAATAAATCAAAGAGCAATGTGCCATTTGATCCAAAGTTTCAATATCTATCAATGTTTGTTTTTATAATCTATTGTTTCAATCTACACCTTGGGCAAGCACCGTCGCCTCCTTGGGAATTTGGAGATTAATGGTTATCATTTGATGTTGTTTTATGATCTATATTTCAGCCTACACCTCAGACAAGTGCCATCACCTCCTCGAGAATCTTGATATCTAGTTCATCGTTTTGTGTCGTTTCTAGTAATCTACATCTCAGCCTACACCTCAGACAGGTGCTGTCACCTCCTTGGGAATCCTGCGATTTAGCTTACCGTATGAGTGTTTTCTTGCATAAAACTTTATTCCAGCATTGATCTAAAAGTTCAGAGCCTTCAGATGCATTCTGAGAGACGATCGACCCAAGTGATCCAACCATTCCCCAAATATTGCTCCTACACCCTCTCGCTCTGTTTTACTTGAGGAGGTAGGATAGTTTAGCCTAGTTGTAGTTAAGAACTGCAAAACCAGAGAAAACCTTAGCTACAACACATTGAGTTTTATCACCCTTGTGCCCTACCATTGAGTAAAAAGATAGGAAACTTAGATCACTTTACTTTTTACGCAATAATAGCAAAAGAGGGAACTTCCCCTCCTAATTTGAAGAGTAATTAATATTGTGCATAGTTGTTCATTGCCAATATACACTCCAGAGGTGCGAATTGTAATGCCAACACGGTTTAGCTGCATTTCACTTAATAAGTTAAAGAAACGTCAAACAAACATGAAATGATTAGTAAACCATGAATTGATTCAAAACATTCCTTACAAAGTTTTGTAAAGGTTCAATGGCACATATGATCTAAAAAACGGGGGTTCTAATTTCTGGAACACTTTGGTAACCTTGGAGAGCTCCTTGCTATTTGAGTGGCCTCGCATTTGGTAACCCATCATAAAGATTTACAACATGAACACTACATAAACACAAAGACTAGACATGCAACACTTGACACTAAAAACTACACAAATATAGAGGATGCCAAGGCAAAATTGCCAATAGATCCTAACATGATGGGAAGAACTCATATTTATAACAAATAGAAAAATGCTCATCTAATAGACGATTGACAATTGTCCCTTGCTTTACATTTCAAGTATGTGAGTTATTTCTCCTCCTATTTTACAAATTGTGGCACAAGCTCAATTCCTTTTGTTGGTTGAGCATAGCCTCTCCTTATTCTCTACCAAGTTATAAGCATGATGATGTAGATATCCTTAATTGTAGAGAGAGGAGCTCCACAACACTAAAAATTATTTCCTACATTTATCAAGCTTGGGTGGCAAACAAAGGATGCCTAGTTCCTCATATAGATTCTTCAATAATAAATGTAGTGCTTGGAGACACCAAAGGATCTCTGAATTCATCTCCCCTTGGTTATGTAGATGGTGTGCTACTAAACATACCTCCCTAGCACTAGCCAAAACTCCCTTCAAGTTTGCTTGCAATATGTCACTGGCTCTAAGTCAAATGAGAAATCATGCCATTGGCATGATTTGTGTTGCCTCTCAACTCAACCAAATGAACATCAGTTCCCTTAATCCTTAATCAGGGAACTCATCTCATTGTTCTGCTCCTTGAGCTCTTCAATAAACTCTTGTGTGCTCTTGGGAGCAGAAAGAGTGAGAGTGGAGAACCAATAGGCTCAAAAGCATTAAAGAATGTATCTGAAAATCATTTTGCAGCTTTCATTTGACACCATCTTTTCTGCAGTTAATACTTCAACTCTTTAGCTTGCACTTTGGAAAGAACACTTCTAGATACACCTTCCAATTATCTTGCTCTTTTAAATAGACTTCATAGCTAGCAAGATCAATTCCTTTATGGAAATTTTCTATGCATTCAGTTTTGAGTTGGTCAACATATCAAGTATCGTGGTCTTACTAACTACCAATGTGACTTTGCCTACTTGAGGCATCCATTTGGCCTTGCCTTGATGCCTGCAATTGATTCTACTATTACTTTGTACTTATCCAAGTTAGTGTGAAAGAAACAATTTTATTCCAAATGATATCGGCAGAATTTGTAATACAATCTATCCTCTTCTTAAAAAATCTTCTCAAGTTAGCTCTAATTGGGCCTTCAACATAGTAACCTGACTATTGACCTGATCCTTCCCACCCTTGTACTTGGCCACTAGATTTTGCAATTCCTTTATTATCCTTTGCATTTCATTACTTGGTGCTTCACCAAAAGTTCAAAAAGATGTTTTTACTTGTTGAGGCAAAAGAATATAATGAGAAACAAGAGGAGCGACGACTGTCATAGGCCTCACAACTTGTGCTAAGGCTGACTTTCCACAGTTTCTCCCAAATTATGAATATCCTGTTGTAAGAAAATATTATCCTCTTCCATCTTATAGTAGTCATTTTGCAACTTCAGGATGTTGAGTTCATTGAATTAGGCATAACTGTTGATCATCCTTGGAGATTAGGTAACAAGAGTATCCCCTACCCTTTGTACAATCAGTTGCCTCCTCATTCCTATCATATCAATCTCAACCAAGGGTTTATCATGTGTTAGAGCAATGGCCCATTTGGCAAAGACCTTCATATCTAGGTTAAAACAAATGCAAATGAAATATTGCTCCTAGGCCCTAGAAGGATTGGTAAAACCCCTTTGCCTAATAATGTTGTCAAACATCATTGTCTAGGTAATGTCCCACCTTGGGAGTAGAACAAACCTTCGGCTCTCACAATCCCTCTTTCCTCTTCAAGAGTTAACTTGTTTACATCAAAATGGAAGTAGCAAGGATCAATTACACTATTAGTAGTGTCCTTTTCCAAGGACCCTCCTTTCCCAAATCCTTGTTTGGTTGCTAACTCAAACTAATATTCCTTGTATTTGTATGCCCACACAAATTCCTTGAATTCCGTAATTTTAATAAATTCATCACTAGCCAAGAATTCCTTCTAGGCTCTTTCTCTAACACCCTCCAAAGTCTTATTTGTAGCTCTTCATCTTTCCCAGGTATTTGCTCACTACCACCCTATTATTGCATAGGGGTAACACCCTCTAGCTCAAGCATATCATTACCTTTGTCAAAGCATAATCCAAGCCTATTTGGCCAGCAAGCTCCCTCCTCTCTAAAAGAGCATCTTGTTATTAAGTCTACTAGATGTAGATGGAGCAACATAATCTATTGGAATGACCATTGACAATCTAAACAAAAGCACTTCCCTGAGACTATAATGGCTTAGGTAAAGATTGAGTTTCTTGTTAAGGCTTGTGATCTAACATTTGTTCTACCTCTTCTTCTTGAACCCTTGCTTACTCTGGCTCTAGGATTACTGAATAGACATCTATTGCATGCACAATTTTCTCCATCCTTTAAACTAGGTTTACAACTTGTTGGCGTAACAATTAGCACCTCTGGAGTACAAGTTGGTACATACAACTATGCACAGTGCGTAATGACTGCTCTTCAAATCAGGAGGGGAAGCTCCCTCTTTTGTTGATATGTGTTCTAAAAGTAAAATAACTAAATCCTATCTTTTTGAATTAGCTGGAAGAGGCACAAGGTTAAGAAAACCAAGGTCATTGCAGCTAAGGATTTTTTCTGGTTTCACAAGTCATTAACTACAACTAAAAAATAAAAGCTTTAAACTATCCAATCTCCTCCAAAAAACAAAGCATGAGGAAAAAGAGCAGGAATGTGATTATACGATAAACTTCAGGTATAGATTCACAATGTGAAGGCAAGGTGGGCTCAACTATTTGCTTGGCTGGGAAGAAGTTTATTAAAACAAACAAATATACGGTAAACCGAGTACAACTTCACAACATGAAGGCAAGGTGGGCTCAACTATCTGCTTGGCTGAATAGGTTTACTGCTACACACATCAAACGATAATCTTTGAGTACAGATTTGTAATGTGAAGGCAAGGTGGGCTCAACTATTTACTTTTCTGAATAGGCTTATTATAAACAAACAAAAAGGTAAGCAACTAGGACAACAAATTGTATTAGCGAAACACGCATACAACAAACGATCAAACTAGCAACCCCATTTAACTACGATTCGAACAAACACCACAATAATAACATGAAGGCAAGGTGGGCTCATCTATTTATTACTATAGTAATCACTCATGAATAGATACAAAATAACAATATTACAGGCAAGGTAGGCTCAACATATATTGCTATCGCGTGCAAAAGTTATTTACAAATGAGCTGAATGCTCTTATTTATAGATATCAAAGGTGTAGGGAACCCTAAAATCACCTTGAATCAACTACAGTTTCGCAACATGCGAGATTTTATTCATCTAAGTCGAAATAAAAGAAACTATATAGTTAACTGGAAAGCTACCATTAGTTAACCGACACAAACAAGACTAATTGGACATGTGCAACATGCACGTCCTTATTGAAAGGAAAGCTAACTGATAACTACCATCAGTTAAATGGTTCTAGCTAAAAGTCCATCCTCCTGCGAAGATATCTCCAAGAATGAGATAAGCGTGCCTGATATCAACAAGGAAAATTCAAGAAATGACATTGAGTTAACTGTTGCTTCTGACTCATCCTCTTAAATAACTGTAGGATTCAACTGGGCGTCTACTACAAGCCTTCTCTGTTTATCACCACGTCCAAGAATTTGTCGATTGTATCATCATCTGGCACTCTGACGCTATCCATGATGATGAACTACCTACCCAACTCCTTCTCTCCATCCTTGATCACCCTCTGACTGTCTTTGACTTCTACAATTGCCTTGTTGAAACCGACAGTCATCACTAAGAAGTTATCCAACTTGGACGCCTTAGGATCTCCACCTAGGTTATCACGAACCAATTCCTCGTACTCAGTCTGCATTGCATCAAGCTCAACATACGCACCATCTTCATGAAGATAATGGCACAAGATATGAGTGACTTTGGTGGCTCCGTAAATGGAGTGATGATTTCTGTTCCTTCTATAGCTTGACGCCTCTAACACTTTTCTTGATTCCTCTCAATGGAAGAGTGTTGCATGACGAAACTGCGAAGTTTGACCACAAACACTCTGGTTGTGAAAAATGCACACAAACTCACCGCACACGCAGAATTCATGGTATCAACCCTCCAAATGTGCTTGATGCAAAATAGTGTCAACTTTTCTTATGCAATTGTGAATTAAGACCAATTTGGTCTCGAATGATCTGCCTTCTGAAAAACTCACTTGTTGACTGTAAACACGGCTATGTTCTGACAAATTTTCCAGAAAGCTAAAAATAGCTCATGATGAGGCTAAAAATAACCTATTAACGAGCAATTTTCACGAAAAGTTTTGAGACGTGGGTTTTGTAGAGAAAATAATTCTAAGCAAACCCACAACGTTAGAAATTCGAAAAAATGCCTTTTGCCTTGGCATGCAAGAGCTTTTCAATAGGGGCACCAGGGGCAATTTTTCTCAAGAAAAACTGGCATATGGGTTTTGTTGTCGTTGATGAGCTAAGAAGACCCAGAATCTTCATTTTTCAAAAAATTGAGTTTTAGGCCCACATGTAAAATGTTTTTCAGTCAAGAATTGAATTGGTAGCTAGGGGTTTTGGGGCAATTTTTATTGAGAAAATTTTAAACATGGGTTTTGTGGGCAATGGAATTCCAAGCCGACCCAGATGATTAGATTTTGGAAAAAATGTGTTCTAGGCCCACATGCAAAGAAAATTCTGGAAAAAAAGAACAGTGCTCTAGAATAGAGGCAGCGGGGCAATTTTCACAAAATAATCTAAGACATGGGTATTGTTGTTGATGCTGAAATACACGAACCCAGATGCTTTGTTTCTGAAAATTTTGCTGTTTTCTTAGACATGTGAAGAATACCTGTGACGAAAATAAAGAAAAATAATACAAAAGATAGAAGTTTTTTGTTTGTTTGTTTCCTCTTCTTCTGTAGAAATTCGCCTATGCTTGAAATGCATTCGGTGGAACCTGCATGCAAATGGAAAACGAAGTCTGAAATATCCTTCCCCTGAAAATTTTGAATCTGTAGCTACGAAGATCGTTGAATTCTGACACCTGTAGCGCCTTCAGATTAAAATTTGCTCAAGAAAGGTGTGTTTTATCAACTTAGAATGAGAAATAATGGATGCCATATGCATAATAAATAAGAATTTATCATCAAAGGCATGTCAAATGCATGGACAGCCTTGGAAAATGCGCTTGAACTCTAACTGGATCTTCAAAACACATGCCTGGCCTCTGATTGGCTCTCAAAATAGTTAATGGAATGAAAAATATGCCCTAATTAGGGCGCCACCTTCAATAGTTCAGTTAACTGGCGCATGCGAGCTGATCTCACTTAGTTACAAGACAAAAATAGGCTTAGAAGAAGTTGACCTTGAAAACAGTTAACTGAAGAGTTATTTTTAATTAACTGAATCCACCTTTCATGCACACCACTTCTCTTGAGTTCAAAAAGTCAACCTTTGACTTTAGGCGTCCTTTTCTAGACTGTCATTTTCCTAAAAATTTAGATTTGAAAAACCTCGTCAGAGCTCACGTTTGATCATTGATTCCGATTGACTGACATGTCGGATTGACTGGCTAACAACTTCGTTGAAGGGCAGGATCAAATTTGACTAAAGTCTCCTTGAGGTGTCAAACCCTAATTCATCCATCTTGTAACAACCCCAAAACCGGGTAAACAAAAAATTTCTATTTTCACTAATAAGATACAAGGAAATACAATTAAACGACAAAGTAAATAACTTTTCTTTTCATTCTAATTGAACATTTCATCATAAAGAAATAAAAGACACGATACATCATTGTTCTATTTTCCAAGTAAATAACAGAGTACGCTTTCATGATTACTTTTCTTCAAAATAAAAAGCAAGGTAAGAATCTTACAAGTTTCAAACATAGCTCGGAAGCTTTTGAGCAAATAGGAATAAGACTGTCCAGGATCTTCCCTTTCAAACCTTGGTTCATCAGAAGTCTTAAGGTGGAGGGGAAACATCACTCAGGTGCTTTTCCACCAACCACGGACTTATATTGCGGTCCCCCGCACGTTTACTGTTAAGTAGACGGCCCTCCCTTCTTCGAGGAGATTGGTTGGGTAACCGGTTCTGTATGACCAACTGAGCATAGTGTGTAATCCTACATAACTAAATCCTTGTGTCCTCACAATCTCAATCTAGCATGTAACCTGGATTACTGTGAACTGACAGTGTAATTCGTCTCACAGTCTAAGTGGACGTTAGGTATACTACACTACTTTGGCCAAAGCATTTCGGCAGTACTTATACTGACGGTCATCTATCACTTGCACTAAGTCAGGTTTGGTTTGACTTAAGGCTGCCTTATCCTACGCGTAGGTTGAGTCCTTCAGTGGGTAGTCAATCACCCTAGACTTCCTACTTCAACTACTTAAACAGGAAATGGAGTACAGTCAACAAGGGGTCCCTCTGGTACTTCCCAACATGGAAATCTTTATCCATGGAGTACGTAGCTTTCTCTAGTTAACCTATTTAACTCTAAAGCTTTAGACTACCTTGGTTCTGAATCCACCCTCGTCCTAGTATTAATAACTAATCCCTTTCCTTTACTTAAGGAATTCAAGCAGTATTCAAGCAATACAAATTATAAGGTACTTTACTAAAAGTAAACAAATATTTCCCTTTCAAATTCATCTATGATTTCAAACTGATTCGTTTCAACATGCTTTTAAGTTATTCCAATTCATCAAGTTCTCTAAGCTATTTCAAAAGCTTTTCTAAGGAAATTAAACTATTCCCCAATTTGACCAGCTCTTTAAGCTATCTCTTAAATTCAATAAGCCTTTTCTAAGGAATTAAACTATTCCCAATTCAGCAATTTCATAGAACATAGAGGTTTCTTATTATTTTTCCTTTCATAAAGCAAGACATAATCAAGCAATCTAATCATACATTTTAAAATAAATGACAGAAAATCTATCAACATATATCTCATGCCTGATTTCCTTTTGCGTATGAGCTTGATCGGTAGCTTCAATCCTTGCTCCACCGTCCTTCGCAGCCTTCTCTCAGCTTAAGCAAATACTACTTTCAGGTAAATGCAAAAAGTTGTTCTCAGCAATACTGTCTCAATTGCAAATGATTTTCACAAAATGGCAATGGCTTTCACAAAAATGGCAATGGCTCTCATAAAATGACAATGGCTTTCATAAAATGGCAATGGCTCTCATAAAATGACAATGGCTTTCATAAAATGGCAATGGCTCTCATAAAATGACAATGGCTTTCATAAAATGGAATTTCAAAACACAGAAATACCACAGCACTGTATTTCGAATTTTCCAAGGCAAGGAGAGTGAATGAAAAATTGAGTGTCTTTCAACAATGAGTGAGAACCTATTTATAGGTTTCGAATTCTCATGTTTCCTACCTTGTAGGCATGAGAATTCGACACCTCTCATTTTGAAAATGTCAAAATCCGCAGTGGCAGTCGAATAGCCAAACACACAGCAAAAGAGTTGATGATTCAACATAATTTCTCAAGAATGTTTCAACATATCACATGCCAATTTCGTGGATCAACCACGTACAGGTTTAGTCACTGGGAAAAGCCCTCAAAAATGGCGAACTGAAAGAACAAATGGCGTTTGAATTTTACTGCTGAAAACGTCAAGGGTTACGCACAGACAGTTCAGGCCTCCTTCCACCCACGCGTCCCAGACCGGTGGCGTTCAAGCATCCGCGACCAAGTCTAAGCTACGCGAGCTGGGCGCGGTTCAATCTCCATTGTTTTCCACTGTTTTCTGGTTCAAACAGTCGCGCGATTTCTTCCCATGAAGAAATCCGCGATTTTTCAGTTTATTCAAACATTAACTTTAAATCTTTAAAAAGTCTATAGTTCATACTTACATTTCCTTAAATGATTTTTATAAATTTCCATTGGTCTTTACAAAATTTGAAATTCTTTTTCCTTTTAATATTTTCCAATTATTTCAATATTTCGAATTTCCTTTGTATGGTTTGCAAAGTATTTACCAAAGACTATGAAAGTCTTATTACCTTTATTTCCAAAGGTAAATAAACTCAAATACCTTTATAAGATAAATGTAAATTTAAATGCCAAAGATTATAGTTTATATAAAATCTTTCCAAAGTTTTAGATATTTTAATATTCTCATTAAAATGTATTAATATATTTTGTATTATATTCAATACAATATTATTATAGTTTTTAACTTACCTTTCTTTAAATATATAAATATATCTATATAATATTCAAAATATTATATTAGATATATTAATATATTATATTATCGATAAAACTATAATAACATCGATATTAAATATATTATTAAATATATTAATTAACTTACCCAGTTTACACTTAAATATATCTATACATGTTTATTTTCAAATCTCCAATTACGTGTATTATAGGCCAGTCAGAGCACCTCTAATAGACGTAATTGCATAAACACGTATTTATACATTTAACTGTAAATTCCAGGCATCAGTAACTTATCAGTTCACATTTCACATTCAAGGCTCACAGAACAGTAAGTCAGTCAATCAAGGAACACCACTCATAAAGCATGAAGAAGTAATCATAACTCCTAAGCCTAAGGATGACTTATCATGACAACTTAATCTGACTCAGTTCCTAAAATCCTTAGTGAAGTGTGTGTATGCTCATACGATCAACTTTACCGGTTAGTCGACCAAGTTCCTCTTCCTGAGTGATATTTCCCCTCCACCTGGAGGAATAGCTCCTGTTCCTGCATCCATGGCACAAAACCACGGCAGTCAAATGCTCACAATATTTGCAGTATATATAAATCAAATATATAAAACAAGACTAATTATTTTCCTCTATTCATTGTTTTATTCAAGAATAACATCAATCAAGAATACAGAATGAGCCAAACATAACATGTAAACAGGATTTCATATTGACAACAAAGTTCAATCACATTTATTCATTCAAAACCTTCCTTACAATCAGAATGCTCTAAGCATTACTAGAATAGTAACTATACAAATTCCGGGGTGTAACACATCGAGGCCTCAAAATGTAGGGTGTGCCTAGCCTTCAGGGGCACTTTTGATCTCAAACTTGGAAAATTTTCAATGCATTTTCCATCATTTTCAGAGTGATTTTGACCTAACTTCACTTCACATTTCTCGGTGTTTGACAAAACTTCAGAATGAGCTGATAGGCTCATTGCGGAGCTGACTGGATTTTGAACAAGAGCTCCTGGAGAGCACTTCTCGTAAAAACATCATTTGACAGCTTAAAAACATGAGCGCCCCTAGCCTCCAAGGGCGCTCATCCTCCCAGACAGCCATTTTCAAAACTAGCTAAAATCCACTAAACCTCCGACTACAAGTTGCTGAGAAGTCATCTGACCTGGTTGAGATAGGCAACGAAAAGATGGAACCAATACAAACAAGATGAATACTTGAGATCATCAAAAGGACTGAATTAAAGGCATCAAAACCTTGGGCGCCCCTTGCCTCTAGGGGTGCTTTTGGCATTTTTGGACATTTTTGATCATGGCTAGAACCCTATATTCGACTCTTGATCAAGACAACTCAGCAACTCGGATTCACCCTCTGATGGATGGTTTGTGAAGCTGGATCAAGTTAGAGACAGACATCCTAGGTAACACTTGATTAAAAATTTCATCTAGAGCTCCAAAAGGATGGGCGCCCTTAGCTGAGAGGCGCGCTTTTTACTCTAGACTTAGTCATTTTCAATTTCCCCGGTTTTGTATTCAATCTCCAGTTTCAGGTGATAGATAGATTTGTTGAACTGGTTGGCTAGCTCACTATGAAGCTAAAAGTATTTCGGAGAAGTCCCTCTGGAAGTGACATGCCTGAAAAAGTTGATCTTGGCCTCCAGAATCAAGGGCGCCCTTGGCTCACAGGGGTGCTTTTGCTCCAGAGTTAGAAAAAATTTCATCATTTTCACTTCGTTGAAAATCCCCTCCGAGACGAAGCCTCTTTTTGGACAAAAGTTGTCATAGAAACATCACCGAAGCGTTTTGAACTTAGCTTTCGACACTTGGAACCTAGCCATCTGCAATTGTTGAGCTCAAAGAACCTAACTTTTCACTTAAAAAAATGAAAAACTACCCACCAGGCTTAAACTGAGTTTTAACTGAAACTGACTTCACCATTGTGATCGTGAAGCAAAATAAGCCAATCAAAACAAATTTCAGCCAATTCTGACAAGTTTCAATTTTTAGGGTTTTTGACCTAAAAATAGGGGTGCAGAAACCCTAATTTTCAATTTTTTCAAATTTTGCCAGTATCTTCGTGGCATCACACTGACCCAAATCCCATACTTGATTTGCCCAAAAACTATGTTTTGACATCATTTTGACAAGGTTTAGACCATTTTAAGCAAAATGCCTTAATGAAGCAAAAAAATTGGTTTGGGTACAACACAACTAATCTCAATGCACCAAGATATTTAAGATTCAAAGGCTCCTATGTTTGCTTTGCCAAAAGGATTTTGATCCAATTCTTCTCTTCCTCATTGGCACAACTAATCAAGTCCTCAACATTGTAATGTTACTTTCTAAGATTTTTAGGAAACATATAGTTTTATTGTATTTGCTGCTTAATAGAAAACTTGCAATTGATACTAATTTTGAAATTCAAACCCTAGGCTACTACTAAACTATAATATGTAAATTTTCAGACTAATGTTAAATGATACTGAATATGAAACTTTAAAATAATGCTGAAAGTAATTGAATTAAACCCTATGCTAATGCAGCATATATTAACATATTATTCATAACAGCAAGTACCTTTAATCTATAAATTTTCTACCAACCCAAATATTAATCATCAAATAACAATAAATAAATCCAAGCTTATTTAACAGAAATAGTGAGTAATAATAATAATAATATTATGCTATTAAATCAACTTACAAATACTACATTGGAATTCCCTTACAAGGTACAGCAGAACAGCAATTTAATAACAGTATGACAGATCTACTATGGTTTAATGATCTTAAAATGGTATGGCGGCTTCAAGAAATAGCCACGATTATGAATGAACAGCATACAAATAACAGCAGCCCCTTTAAAATAATGTATGGCAGACTTCTGAACTGTGCTTAGAATTTCATATGGTACAAGGGAACTCCAATGCTTGCTTGAGAAATTTATAATGGAATAATATAAATCAGTTTACACCCCTGTACATATGGGGTAAAGCCAACTTTTAAAAACTAGCAAATAAGTCATTGTATGGACAGATGTATGGGATTTGGATTTATCTCACCTAAACCAGACCTGGCATTTTCTATCGAGTCATATATATGCACACACACACACACACACATCAAAACTTAGAAGTTCAACACCTAAATGCAAACAAGAGGATATTGCAGTACATACAGGCATACATTACATATTCTCCGATTACTCTCCAAGTAGCCGAGTAATCTCCAAAAAAATTGCATGCTGAGTAATTTCTGCTTTTACTCGTGGGCAGTATGCAGATGGATTTTCTCCCATCAAATTATCGAGTAATTGCCAGTAGCTCGCAAAAAACCCACAAACTTGTCGTGTTTGTGTGTGTGAAAATATGTCTGTGTGTGTATATGCATGCAAACTTGGCATCTTGTGTATGTTTATAGATATGTATGTGTGCACAGTGCAGTCCTAAGTATACACATACATAAATATCCACACACATTTGCTGAGTAGTTTCCGAGTATTTGCCGAGTATTTCTCAAGTCAAAAATTTTGGGCTTGCCGAGTACTCTCCGATTCCGAGTATGTAAACTATGCATACAGGAAACATTGGACTTTGGAACTGTGTATAGTAAGACTAAAGCATTTCTTATGAATTTTTTTGAAGATTTTGATTGGGCAAGATGAATAAATTGTCTAAAGTACACAATGGGAAAATCTACCATGAATATATGCAATGGTTCAGCATGGACAAAATAATATCAAATTTCCCAAGGTAACTTTATATTTCTTGTAGCAGCAATTTTATGAAGTCTTCTAATAAAAATGAGTTTAACTTTCTCGTCTAAATCAAATTAGTGACAACTTTAGAAAGTCTTCAAATAAAAATGAGCTTTTTACTTTTTTGTCTAAATTAAATGACAAGTTTGCAACTTTGATGATTATTAATACTTCTTTTACATTTGAAAATCCTTTGAACAATTTAAATAAGATGTGAATGAGTTTTAAGTACTAGAGAGCATCCTCATCACTTGAGAGAAAAACAAATAAATTGAAAACACTAAATCTCCATAGGGGTAGATAAATTATCATTTGGGAAATCTTTATTCACCATAAATGGACTCTATTGATAAAATTTTGCTAATGTATCTTTTGAAATGAATTATAATTTAAAAATATTTGTACATAAACAAAATTGACATACTTTGTTTCAGTGAGCTTAGGACTTGGGCGATAATACTTTAGATACCCATCCCATGGAACCTTCTTTAAACCTGCTCTTGTAGCTATTATGTCTCTGACCCTTTTTAATAGAGATGTCCGAATACAACTAAGATCAACAATATTGGAAGCAGGGAAAATACTTTCTGACTACAAATTAAACAATTAAGCATCAAGATATTGTGCTCGATTGGTGAAACATTTACCTCTCTGCAAATTCAATTGGTGTCTCTCCAGGTTGTAGCGTTTGTGGTTCTAAATACCACACATCACAAACTACTGCCCATGAAGTCATAAGACGGACCAAATGCATTGTAAAAGAATGCCTGCCAAAACAAAATTTGAAACAATGAAATTTGTATTTCTTTTGACCGAGCTTGTGATTAAGAACAGGAAGAGAATCTAAATACATATGAAATGAACCAAACTTCAATTCTAATGTTATCTTTCAAAGAAGCGATTTTAATCCAGGTAAAATATGACAAGAAGGTTAACGCAAATGTATAAATTAAAGAAAAAAAAGAGTTTCTGGAACATATTGCATAACAGACTTTTCATCCACTCAGATCACAATCTGTGATCCATCATCAGGTTAACAAGATGTCTATGGATTGTGGACTTGAATTAATTTTACCAGAAAACTCAATATAGTACAAGAATGCCTTGATAGGGTAGATAAATGTATTAAATAAACAGAATGTTACCAACATTATATCCTAACTAAGTTGCTGCCAACATTAGTTAGTTATAAACTTATAACCAATAACCACAAATATTAAATTCTTGTGAACTAGCCATTATCATTATTAATATGAATAACACCCTATTCATAAATATTAGATGGAGCATCCCCCTAGATGTTGGGAACTTTAGCATGTTAATGATAGGTCTCCATGAATGATTTAATTACAGAGAAAATGCAGCATGATAACATGCAAATAACTTTTAGGACCTCTCTCTATGCTCTTGATTCTTGTCCAAAAGCCAAGTTGTTATTTAGAATAGCTTTGAAAAATTGTCGCAAGTAATATAGGATTTAGGAGCATTGCTGATGTGATCCTCATTTATTTCATGGAATGAATTCAGATTTTGCCAATTTAAACCCCACTTATGGAAATACTGGGTATTGGAGTCCTGTCAAGTGAACCATTCCTCCACAAACTGCCGTCACTAATATTGTTCTTTGGTTTGTAACAAGAAAAGATCAAGAATAAGAGATTACTATCTGGAAGCATTCTCCTCTATGAAACCCTTATTCTTATTTTTTCTTGGAGAGTAACAATCTTGTCCATTAGATGAGATCATAGTTGAAAAACTCAAACTAAGCAATTATTGGACAGGCCCAAAAAATTTAAAAACTAAGGACTCAACAAAAACTTGGGGAAAAACTCAACAAATTTATTGAGCATCTGAAAATACATAGAATTTTATAAAAAATTCTTTGAAAACACATATTATTAAATGTGTAGAACATATTACTAAGTTCCATCATATATAAATTGAAATTAGAGTTTAATATATATCATAGATCAAAAAATGAGTTCAACTTCTAAATGCATATGAAATTTAAGTTTCAATATCAGAAAAAATTAGAAATCATAAATTTCTTCTACGACTAAAGCTCAAAAAGTCTGTTGCAGCTTTGTGGGTGTTGTGGAAGTGGATGGTATAGCTGCAATATCCTCAATAGGTGCCTCATCCATAGGGATAGGATCGAGCTATGTGTACAAAGAACCCACACCAAATGGCTCACCAACCTCGTCTTCTACCTCCTCATATACTACAACATTGGCTTCACATTCATATGCCCCCCTCTCCAAATTAGCTAAGTCATCATCAATTGGCAATGGATCCACATCAACATCCCCAAGCTTAGTAATCCAATCTAAATATGGATCAATGTCATCAAGGTCAAGCGCGTGATGTGTATCCCCCTTGTACATTCTTTTCATGCAACCAAATATTGTACCACACATAGACAAGGTCAATCAAGCACTTTTGACTCAACCTATTTGTCATGTCCCTGTAACCATGACACAAAAATAATAAATAAATCAATTCGTGTGTAATTTTAATACCTTTGATATATTATAATAATAATAAGTAAATCTTCAATACATTTGATTTATAAAAAATAATAATGATAAATCAATTGATAAGTAATTTAATGTATTTTTATAATTATGATTGTCCCCGACAATATCATAATTAGAATAGACTATTGATATTGGGAAAATATATAATAATAAAATAATAGTTTGGTAATCTAGAAAAATATCTAAAACATTAATAATCCTTATAAGTGAATATTTGAGACTTTTGAATTTTAAACATAATATAATGTAAAGGGAGAAAAGTTGTATTACAAGGAAGAATCGAAACAAATAATATATTAAAGGCATTTTAACCGAACCATGTTTAAATGCCATGAAGAGGAAACGACGTAGGTGAGAAGGAGAAATGTGGGTGAAGGTCGCGACTCAGACAAGAGCATCGCTTCACCAAGGATATAAGCAAGTCTTGGACGGAGAAACCAAGGGGAGAAAAAAACGGGAAAACGGAAGGAACAAAAAACCCTCGCATCTGATAAATATATACCACGCATCCTCCGCAGGAGAAGAACGTGACGAGATAAAGCTCAGGATCAGAGGACGCAATCACAGAGGTAGCAAGGCACGTACAACAACAGGTAAGCGTCCATGCCTGAACAAATTTCTTATTGATTAATAAAGGTTTGAAAATATGAATATCAATGTATAGAGCAGTCTAAAAAAACCATGAAGTTAAGACTCTAATATTGGTTGTGATCCATTTAGACACAATAATGGTGCTTTTAGCAATTATTGTGTCATGATGAGAGATTATGACGATTACCTTCAAGATAGCTCTGAGCCAAAGAAATTCCATTCACTAGAACTCAGCAAGGATAGGGAGTTTGTGGAGGGAAAGGCAGGTAATTCGGTCCTCTGGAGGACAATCCCAAGACGAGTGGAACACCTTGAGGGAGTCCCCTTTGAGACTGTTCACGCACCCTTTGCACAGTCATTCTACCATCCAGTGATGCTAGGAAAGTGGATATTGGATGAAGATATTCTTGGGATAAGAGTAATAAGTTATAAACTTGTCATGTAGATTTACACATTGAACAATAATGCATCTCACTACCTATTGTCTAAATTGAGAAATCTATGATGAATTAATCATGAGTTAAATAATATATGTTTAAACTAATAATACATTTTCCATTCAAATATTCATAGTAACTTACACTAATAAATTGATGTATTGTTAGATTAAAATAGATCTCCTAACTTATATTTTACACTTTAGGATAAATTCCGCAAGGAACATTACAATGGTATCAGAGCATAATCCTGCCATCCTGTACAAGGTGAATGCAAACCTACCATAGAAAGGGATCCATGGCTGAACAATTATCCAAGGAACTAAGGGATTTTATGGAACAAACTAATCAAACCCTTTTGAACCAAAATAAAGGATTAGAAAAGACAAATCAAGCACTCATCCAAACCTTGCAAAATATGGAAAACACCATCTGCAACTTGAAAAATAATCCCTCAAATGGGAGAGACGTGAGTTCAAATCATTCGGAGGCTAATAATGGGTCATCCACACCCAGGGTCCCAAAACCCCCTTTCATAACTGAGGAATTGGATCTTAGAAGGGAGGAGGAAATAAATCCAACACCAAACAACACAAAAGTAATCATTAGAGCATATAGGGATCTTGAACCTGAGCTGAGGGAACTCGTGTCATTTAGGGAATTTTGTGAAGCTAAAAGACATGAAGCTCCTAGGCAAAGAAAAAAATCCCCAAATAGGGACTTGAAGCATAAAATGAATAAGGTAACCTTACCAAACTTTGATGGCTCAAATAAATTCACTGCCCATGCTTGGCTGCAAAAGTTAAACACCTACCTTACCCTTAGCCCGATGACCAAAGAAGATGCACTTCAATTTGCAATCCTACATTTGGAGGGCTTAGCCCATGATTGGTGGCACCATGGAATCCTCACTCAAGGTCACCAAAATATAACCTCCTATGAAGAATTTTCACAAAAGCTCATAAGGAGGTTTGATAGGAAACACCCCCAAGAAGACTTTAAAAGACTCACGCAACTAAAACAGCAAGGGACAGTAGAAAGCTACATAAACGAATTTCAAAAAATCTCAATCCGATATTTGGGATTGGGGAAGATAGACTCACATACCTCTTTGTAGAAGGACTTACAAAATCACTTAGGGGGCTAGTGAGGGCTCTTAATCCTTCAAACTAGAGGATGCCATCGAAAAATCCTTGAGGCTAGAAACTAAATCAGCAAGAAACAAAACTCCAAATAACCACAACAAGCATCCCCACAAAAAGGAATATTCCTGCTACCAGCCTCTCTCAAAAAGAGAGAGATGAGCTAAAAGAAAAGACTTTGTGCTTCACATGTAAGAATCCATGGGAACATGGGCACACTTGTGGAAGGAAAGAGGACAACAGAAAGAGAAACCTTTGTCGCCATTGCAATGCAGATTGGACACCCGGGCATAAATGTGAAAAGAATGGGCGAGTCCACAAGCTAGGAGCAAAAGAAGAAAATGCATACAAAAAGGCAAGGTCTGAGGGGAATGAAAATGTAACTCTTGCCACAATTACTCACGTCTCCAAACACCATCCTTTTCACATTAAGAGCACCCTTATAGGCCAAAGAGTCATCACCCTGGTAGATAGTGGGGCATCCCACAACTTCATAGATGAAAGGTTAGTGAAAAAAAGGAAATTAAAAGCTCAAGACTTCAAAGGGTTTGCAGCAGCCACAGCCACATGAGCTATGATTCAATGCACAAAGGTAGTTCCCCAACTAGAGATGGTCCTAGGGAGTCACCCCATCAAAGAATATTTTTATGTGGTACCTCTAGATGCTGATGTAATATTGGGTACCCCATGGATCTATTCCTTGGGATGTTTTATGTTCGATCTTCCCAACTTGACACTTCGTTTTCAACACCAAGGCCAAGAAGTCACGTTAAAAGGGCTACCTGATGGATCACCACAAGTGGTCTCTTGCAAGAGAATAGAAAGAATCTTGAATATGGGTCATGGGGAATGGGCAACATAGTGCATGATTTTGGATAAATCAACTCCATAGGGAAAAACCATTGCCATTGACATCCAACCTATTATGGAAAAACACAAGAAAGTCTTCAAAGATATTCCAGCAAGATTACCCCCTAAAAGGGGCTTTGAACATATCATTGAATTGGAAGAGGGGGCAAAACCGGTAATCACCACCCCCTTACAAACATCCACAAAAATATAAAGAAGAAATAGAAAAGACGACCAAAGAAATTCTAGACATGGGACACATCCGGCCTAGCTCCAACCCCTTTGCCTCATCAGTTGTACTTGTCAAAAAGAAAGATGGAACCATGAGAATGTGTATTGATTATAGAGCCCTAAACAAAAAGACCATAACATAAAAAATCAATACCCCATTCCCAGAGTGGATGAACTCATAGATGAACTACACAGTGCAAAGTACTTTTCAAAAATTGACTTAAGATCGAGATACCATCAAATAAGAATGAGGGAGGAAGACATTTCCAAAACCACTTTTAGGTGCCACTATGGACATTTTGAATTCTTAGTTCTTCCCTTCGGGTTGACAAATGCCCCTACTACTTTCCAATCATGTATGGATCACACCTTCCGGAAATAGTTAAGGAAATTTCTATTGATATTTTTTGATGATATACTAATATACAGCAAGACCTGGGAGGAACATCTTAAGCATATTGATGAAGTCTTAGAGATTTTGGAACAAAAATCACTATATGCCAAAGCCTCAAAATGTGAATTTGGATTAGATGAGATCCTCTATCTAGGGCATAAAATTAGTGCCCAGGGGGTTATTGTTGATGAAGAGAAGATCAAAGCCATCAAAGAATGGCCAAAACCCAAGACTCTCACTCAACTCCAGGGATTTGTGGGACTGTGTAGATACTACAGGCGCTTCGTGAAAAACTTCTCAAGAATAGCCGCCCCACTAACAAACTTAACCAAGAAAGGAGCTTTCTTGTGGAATGAAAGATCACAAGAGGAATTTGAAAAAATCAAGGAAGCCATGTGTACATGCCCCGTCTTAAACATACCGGATTTCACTCTACCATTTCAACTTCAATGCGATGCCTTAGGAGAAGGAATTGGAGCAGTTCTTATGCAAAAAAGACACCCAATAGCTTTTGAAAGTCGCAAACTTACAGAAACTGAAAGGCACTATTCCATTTACGATAAAGAGATGTTGGCAATCATGCATGCCTTGACCAAGTTCCGGCAATACCTGGTTTGTGGGAGATATAATATTAAAACAGATCATAAGAGCTTAAGATTCTTTATGAATCAAAAGGATTTGAATGACCGTCAACAAAAGTGGGTAAGCAAAGTACAAGCTTACAACTTTGATATTGAATATGTCAAGGGAACTAATAATGTGGTAGCTAATGCCTTGTCTAGGCACCCACAAGTAAATACCCTTACCAACATCACGAGAAATTGGAGAAATGATATTATTGCAGAATATGCCAAAGACCCTCAGGCTCAAGAAATACTGGAGCGAAACGCTCTAAATAGTGAATACAAGGTAGTAGAAGATATCATATTATACAAAGAGCGAGTATTCCTTGTACCTCACTCTAAGATGAACGAAAAAATTATGAAGGAATATCATGACTCCCCCATGGCGGGACATCCCGGGTATTATAAAACCTACAAATAAATAAGGGAACGATATGCATGAAAAGGCCGAAAAAAGGATGTGGGAAAATATGTTCAAGAATGTATGACTCGCCAAAAAAATAAAATAGAACTCAACCATCCAACAGGACTATTACAACCACTACCCATTCCGGACCAGAAGTGGGAAAGTATTTCAATGGATTTTATCACTGGATTGCCTAAATCTCAAGGAAAGGATTGCATTTTCATAGTAGTGGATCGGTTAACAAAATACGCTCATTTTCTCCCCATATCCACAGAATACAAAGCACCCCAGATAGCCGAAGTGTTTTTTAAGGAGATCTTCAAATTACATGGTTTACCCCAGAATATAGTCAGCAATCGAGATAGCCGATTCCTTAGCCAATTTTGGCAAGAGCTCTTCCGGCTCACAGGTACTAATCTTACTACAAGTACTAGTTACCATCCTCAAACCGATGGGCAAATAGAAATTGTGAACAAATGGGTGGAAGGATACTTAAGAAATTATGTGACAGGACACCAGAACTCTTGGGTCAAATGGTTGCACTTAGGATAATACTGCTACAACACAACATTCCATATGTCCATTCAAGGCTCTATACAGGTATGGAGCAACCACCTTTGGAAGCTTAGTCATTCACGATAGCAGAGTGCCGGGTGCCAAAGAGTTTGAACAGAAGAACACAGATATATTAAAAGCTCTGAAAAATAATCTTCATCATGCTCAAAATCAACAAAAAATTTATGCGGATTGGAACTAGGTCGAAAGAACATTTGAAGTTGGAGTTTGGGTTTTCTTAAGACTCCAACCCTATAAGCAATCTTCTATCAAAGTAAGTTGTGCAGAGAAATTGAAACCTTGATTTAATGGGCCATACAAAATCCTCAAGAAAATAGGTGAAGTTGCTTATGAATTGGAATTACCTAGCACTAGCAAGATACATAACGTCTTTCATGTGTCCCGACTTAAAAAAGTTCTTGGGCAACGAATTGCTCCATGTATAGAGTTACCACCACTTGATGACGAAGGAAAACTAGATTTGGAACCCAAAACAATATTAAACATATGAGAGAAAAGGTTAAAGAACAGGACTATCCCTGAGTATCTGATAAAATGGAAGGGGCTACCTACAAAAGATTCCACTTGGGAAAATGAAGAGATCCTGAAACATCCAAGTTTGAACTTGCTTGAGGACAAGCAAATTCGGAGATGATGGACTGTCATGTCCCCGTAACCATGACACAAAAATAATAAATAAATCAATTCATGTGTAATTTTAATACCTTTGATTTATTATAATAATAATAAGTAAATCTTCAATACATTTGATTTATAAAAAATAATAATGATAAATCAATTGATAAGTAATTTAATGTATTTTTATAATTATGATTGTCCCTGACAATAACATAATTAGAATAGACTATAATTTGCTATCTCATCAAATATGAGGTCTCGAAGGTTGTCATCAACAACCAATCTCTCAATAAACATGTTGAGGCCAAGCATAACCTCTGCATTTGCTTTGAATAAAAGGAGAAAGAAAACCTAGGATTCAAATAGTAGTGTTGTGACCTTTTCACACATCACCCCATCCAAGATGGGGACCCCTAATTTTGCTCCATTCTGGTCTTTTGGCTTTGGTTCTCTTTGTCTCTGATCTTTCGTCCTTTTGGGGATGTCCCGTTTGACCTCAGTTGAAGTAATTGACAAATTTAGGGTTGCTATCCTTTAGACCCGTTCGAGGTCAAGATTGAGTTACTCAGGTGAAATCTAAGTGCAGCAACACATTCAGAAAGCTCAAGGCAGAATCCCCTTGAAATCTCACTGAAATCCGACAACTTACTATTTTTAGTAAGTGCCTAATTCGAGGCTTGTTCCTCAGGATTTCGGGATTCTAATGACTTCAGCACAATCAGGCAGCTTCAAAGTGCCTACATGCGAAATTTGAACGGATTCAAACAACTGGCTATTTTAGCAGTTCAGCCTTCGGAGGCTATTTTCAGGATTTAGACAAGCAATTCTCCGATAAGTGACAGGAGAATTGATCTGGGTTTTCCAAGACCTTCGCGATGGTGTAACATGCAAATCAAGTCGGGGACTTTCAGAGGTCAGCCTTCCGAGGCTATTTTTAGGGTTTGCATGCAAGAATTTTCAATGCATGTCGGATATTCCATCTGGGTTTCACGAGAGCTTCGCAGTGATATGACATGCAAGTGGATCGGATCAGTTTTTAAGGACTTACTATTTTTAGCCAGTGCCAGAACTTTGACCAGTTTTCTGGGTTTTTCTGGGTTTTTTGAGATCCCACAGGCACTGTGACATGCAAACTCATTCGACTTCGATTGACCACTTTCGGGACACTTACTATAAATAGTAGCTTCAGTCTAGCAGCTACCTAGCACTTCATTCCAGTGAGCAGAACGACAAACAATATAAATCAGAAGTAGTCGAGAGCACATGCAAGTCAGATTAGGGTTTCCCTGCCATGTCTAAAAATAGATGAAGCAAAATACATAGATGTCAGAACGAAGCACGCCACCATGATCAGCATCCTTCGGGCTACCTACTAGTAAGTCAAGACACGGCTAAAAATAGCACGTCATCACCAGAAGCAAGTATGAACATGTCTCTCACAGCATCAGAGGCAACTGGAGCAAATTTCAAAGCAAACAGAGATACGAAAATTGATCAATTCTAAGGTTTGCTAAAAATAGCAAATGGCTAAAAATAGCACGTATTGTGCCGGATAAGATGTGAACAGAATGTAAAACACCAGATGGAGGCACAACCACGTCAGTTCCAGTTCAGAACAGGGTGAAAATCAATGAAACCCTGATTTCTTCGAATTTACTAAAAATAGAAAGCTGAGAATGCCTAGGGCGTTGGAAATTTATAAACAACAGCTGGCAGGTAAACACCTTCATATGCGCCCAGGAGGAATGGAAAATACAAAATCACTCAGTGTGAAATTTCCTCACCAGGTCAAAATGCACCTTCCAGAGGCATGAAAATTATCCTAAGGCATGGAAATTCCCCTAAGGCATAAAATTCCTCCTCACAAGGTCAAATGCGCCTAGGGGAGGTGAAAGGTCAAGCTTGGGCATGGATTTTCCATCTCACATAGTGAAATGCGCTTGAAAATGGAGGTTGCACATGCTAAATGTGCCAAAGGGAGCTGAAAAGTCACTTTGGGCGTGGGTTTTCCTTGACCACAAGCAAATGCGCCTAAGGATAAAATGGAAGTTGCCAAGCCAATACGCGCCTAAGGCAAGAGATTTCCCTCTCACACTAGCAAATGCGCTTGAAGAAGGTGAAGAGACACCTAGGCGTGGAAGGTTTTTCACATGTGATGAATGCGCTTGGAAAAGGAAGTCAACACCTTCATATGCGCCTAGGGAAGGTGAGGAGTCACCTAGGACATGGAAACTTCCTCTAACACTATGAAATGCGCCCCAACTTGAAGGCTACATAGTCAAAATGCGCCAGGAGGAGCTGAAGAGTCACTTAAAGGGCGCGGAATTCCTTCCAACACTAGTGAATGCGCCCAACATGGAAGTATGCAAGCCCATATGCGCCATAGGAAGCTGAAGGGTCACAAGATGACGGCGTTGTTTTTCTTTGATGAAGGTGAAATGCACCTCAAGGATAGAGTGAATGTCTATTAGGTGAAATGCACCTCAAGGATAGAGTAAATGTTTATTAGGTGAAATGCGCTTGAAGGTGAGAGTCCTATATGAGGAATGCGCTTGAAGGTGAAGGGTCACCATGTGAAATGTGCCAAGGGAGTAAAATAATGCTAAAGGGGCGTGATTGTTTAAAAGACCAAGGGTTATATTTATTTATATTTTTCCTCTCCACTATATGAAATGCGCCTAGAAGTGGGGACTTGAAGAGTGAAAATGGCTAAGTAAGAAAGAGAATGTCTGGGCGTGGAATTGCCTAAGAGAGGAAATGGAAGTTGACATGCCCAAATGCGCCCTTCAAGGGTAAAATAATTAAATTTAAAATTCCTAAGGCATTCTTTGAAGGGAAAATGGAGAACACGCCTAGAGGATGATGCTAGTTTCCAGAGTTAGAAAAATCTTCAGAGAGGAAAACTCTTCAGAGGAAAATCAAGAAAATTGGCCAGGATCAAAGAGATTGAAATTATGGAATGGAACGCATCAGGAAGGGGAAGAAATAAACATTAGCCATTTTTATTATTTTTAAATAATAAAAATTAAAAGACCCCCTTCGTCCGGATACACATGAAAACGATGGATTCTGGAAGGATTTCTCTTCTGGGTATTAAACATTTGCAATTCAGAGGTGATTCAAACGTTCTCCGTGCCATGTCCACATCGTTTCGATGGATATTTTGCCCAGTGCCTATTTTAAATAAAATTCCTAAGGCAAAATTGAGAAATTTCTCTAAGGCAAACGAACAAAATGAATGAAAGGCACTTCACTAGAAGTTTTGAGCTAGATAATTTTGCCAAAGCGAAGACAAGATCAAATGACTTAGCCAAACGTTTCGAAATTGTTCAAGGAAGTGAACAATTTAATATTTTAAGAAATCAAAAGCGACGAGGCGGGCCTGTGCAGAGGTGATGAATTCATAATTCTAGAAGATGCCTCAGATGACAAGTGTTACAACGGAGAAAAGAGAGGGAAAATGAATTCAAAAATTTGCTAAGTATAGCCTCTGCAAGAATTCGACCAGGCTATAAGATTTTAAAATCCTCTTCGTTCCTCTCACCAGTTGCTGAATGCAAAATATTGGCTAAGTAAAAGTACGAATTTCTGAAGAGGTTGCAATTGCTGAGAAGTTCGAAATTGTGAGAGAGCCGAAGGAGAGGTACGAATTTGCCAAAAGTCTGAAGTTGCTGCATTTGCTGAGAAGGTACGAATTTGCCAAAAGTCTGAAGTTGCTGAATGCTGAAGTACGACTTAAGGAGAAGGTTTGAAGTTGCTGAAAGTTGCTAAGTTAGAGGGAAAAGTACGAACTTCAAAAGAGGAGGTTTCAAATTTATTGAAAGTAAATTGCTGCAAGCAAACATTTCCAAGTGTTTGGCATTGTGTTGCTGCAACCAGAGAAGAAACTTCTAAAGACGTTGAAATAAACAGGCGTAGTTGAGGTTTGCAGCTGAAAGTGACAAAGTGTTGCAGCCTTTTTATTTAAAAATCTGCTGGCACCCTCAAAAGCGATATATTGTTTTATAAAATCTTGTTTTCTAATGACTCTCTTGCCTTTTTTGCAGAATGGCCGAATCAAGCAGAAGAGCTGCAGGCAGAAACAACCACACCGAGTCCAGACAGGCTGTGATCAAGAAATTGGGCAAGTCATTCTTGCCAGAATCCAAATTTTCATCCAAGCTCGGCAGGCTAGCTGACACGAACTTAGGCTCATTCAACATAGAAGCATTCAGAAGAAGGATAATGGGGACTGGAGGCCATCACCCGTCAGTGACTTCGCACAGTATTGTCAGAAGTGGATTGTATGCAGCTGCCAACTTTCCGCCAGCTATCCGATGTCCAGAACTCATCATGGAGTGCGCCTACCACTACAATGCAGAACAGAGGACAGTCACTTCGCCAGATGGCAAGGTGCTGGCTAACCTGACACCTGAAGCGATCGGAGAGGCATTCGGGATTCCAGTTCATGAGAAGATGATCTACAAGACGAAAGAGAGAGCTGGAAAGATGTACTCATCCACCACAGACCGGTGTGCTGATTTGATAAACACTAGGTGGATGATTAAACCCAAGCCAACTCGCACCAAATTGCCCAAGCAGATAGTCTCAGATGACTTGAGACAGGAGTTTGGTGATCTCATTATGATGCTGAGCAGAGTTGGAGGATGCCCCCAAGCGTTCATCTTTGAACCTTGGATGTTCTATTTTGTCAACTTGGTGTTGGAGGGAAAGGATTACATGGATTGGGCATTGATGATCAGTGATAACATACATGAGCAGCTTCGTGGCGTGAGGAGAACGAAGACATTTTACATGGGCTCCTACCTTGTCTATATGCTGGCTCGCATGACGAGATATAGAGGGATCTCTTACAAGGAACCAATCGGTTGCGGATCCCATCAGTTTAAAATATATGAAGCTTGTCCACAGTTGCATCTGACAAGCACAACCAATTACAAGAGGGTCAATGACGCCTTTACAATGCATATCATGAGGACCTTGCAGCAGAGAACCCACCACAGAATATCAAGGGAGGCACAGGAAATGATTGAGAAATTCGGATATTGGTTTATCCAATTTCCAAAATTCACCTACATAAGGTTGCAAGGATTTTCCTCCTATCCATACAGATTGCTGCGGTATCCCACAAACAGGATAGTGATGCTGGAAGTATCTAGGCAACTGATTGCCTATGATAAGATTCAGAAGAAGAAGAAGAAAGGTGGACTCGGATTCCCGATTACTATGGGAAATTCAGATGAAATCTGCCCATCGCTGCAAGCAGCAAGAGAGGCAGAAGCGGAGCTCCAATTCTTCCACCTTTCCTATCACACCAGCAGGCACTACTACGATCCCCACAGAAACATCAAATGGATATTGACAAAAGAGTTCAGGCACAAGGTGCAAATCGAAGACTTTTGGGCTAGTGCAGTGGATGAGATCGAGGTCAGAAAGAGAATGTTTTCTTGGATACCGTTGGGGATGGTCAGAGAGTGTGAGATCATCCCAGTGCCAGATCAGATTGAGGAGGATATAAACGTAGTACAGGTTGACTACGAGACCGTAAGAGATACACCTCTGCCACTCCCAGATTGGTCTGAGCCAGAGGTCACTGACTTGGATACACTTTGTATCCCAGTCTTGACATTTACGCGGAGTTGGGTAGAGAGGCATGTCAGCCGACTCAAGGGAAGGTCAATTCCCCTTACCTACAATTTGATGGGAGACAGCAGATTGCAGACAACTAATCAGAGGAGACGGAGTAATCCAACTCCAGAGCTTCGAGGAAAGGAGCCAGTTTGACCTGAGCCAGTGGTAGTTGAGGAGTCCATGCATACGCCATCTCGGACACATTCTCCAAGCTTACAGGAGGTGTCTTTGTTTGTTGATCAGAGGGAGAGATTGGATGTAGAGCAGACGGTGCAAGTGGCGAGTCAACCACCTCGTAGAGAATCAGTGGGTCAGAGCATCAACATGCCCCAAGAAGAACATCAGCAGGAAAATCAGCAAAAGACAGATGAGGGGATGGCTACTGATACTCAATTTCAGCAGAAAATTGAGGCGGCTCTCGAGGGTGATGCTACTTCAGATCAGGATGCCCAAAGCTCGGGAGACACGGAGCCTATTGATGACGGTGAGCCTCGTCAGAACGATGGCAGAGGGGAGGTTCACGAGGTGGAGGTTGAGGTAGAACAGCCTTTTATTATATCTGACATGCGGCAGGAGGTGCCAGAATGGCTAAGGGACAGAATGAGGTGTGATCCTGTGGATGAGAGCGATCTCGCAGCCGAGATGGAAGAATTATTACAGAGGATCAGCGCACCTCCAGCAAAGAAAAAGGGTAGAAAGTTCTCCAAAATATCCACAGATGAGGATGGATCCCGAACCTTGCATATGGCAGTTCTTCGGGTAGAATGTGATAGAGACGAGGCCGTTCCTGAGAACTATGTTGTGACAACCATGGAACTAGGCTTCCCTACTGGAGCACAAGTGGTAGAGGAGTGCGATAATTCCTATCGAGCACTCAAGGATAGATTGTCCCATGTTGAGGGCAAATACAAAAGGTTGAAGGTAGAGCACAAGACACTGATTGGCTACGTGCAGCACTTGTCCCGTCCTTGTGGGCAAGAAGATCCTGCAATTGAACTTCCAACTAAGTTTTCCAAGGAGTCAATCAGTGGGTTAGAAGATTTGAAGAGAATGGCATAGCAGGCAGACAAGTGGGTTGCCAGTGTGCGTACAGAGACAAGAAAGTTCATGGAAGATCTTGCACGTGCCTATAGGCAAGCTTCCGATATTATGGCTAGAGTGGAGGCAATTAACCATGCTTGGGGTGAGGCTCGCATCTATCAGACAAGAGTTGTTCTCCGTTTAGGGGCTTTGATGAGCATACCTCAACACACTTTGGTTGAGGGAGGTGTTAATCAGCAGGGAGATAGATACGACTTCGCCAGATGGTATTCTTCAGTAGTCACAGGCTGGGGATTCTATGATGCATCACAGGCAGATTCTGTCAGGGTCAGAAAAGCCATGACGAACATCTTAGATGGAATTTTCAACACGTTGGAGGCAATCTTTGCCAAGAGGTTGATTGCTGAAGAGGTAGCTGCAGATGGATTGAAAGATAGATTGGCGCCATTCTTCTCTGAAGTGAAGACCTTCACATAGGACGATTTCGAGAACACGGCCACGTTCTCCACTATCATACAGAACACCTAGGACGCCCTTGTTGCCTGGAAGAAATCATGTGCCCGGCATGGGCAAACAGTTGCAGTTTTGGAGTTTCAATTGGATCACATTCCTCCTATCTCTGATCAGGAAGTTGAGGCAGTCTTGGCCAGATTCATTAGATTTGCAGCCAGCGAGAAGGAAAAAGGAAACGCCCTTCTGGACGATGACCTTCTGGAAGGAGACGACGTGCATTGATGGTAGGGTGTTGTGCATTGATGAGGAGTGGAGGGCGCATTCATTGCCCCACTCCTCTCGGTGGCGGTTTTTAGGGAAAAAGCCCTAATTAGGGCATGGGTGGCTCAATCTGAGCCCTTTATTGTAATCAGATCTGAACCGTCCACTATTTGGACTCATTATAAAAGGGGCATCCCCCTTCATTTGGAGGGAGTTAGAATTAGAATCAGAGATAGATCAGAGCTAGACAGAGATAGAGATTGATAGAAGTTAAAGTAGAGCTAGGAGTTAGCTTAGTTGGAAAGGAAAGAAAGACTTTCCCGTTGAAAGTTTTTGCAAAAGATTGTTGTGTAAGACTCTCATGATATAAAGATTTCATTGATTGGTGACTTCATTTTGTGTTGTGGGCAGTTGACGAGATCTTTTCATCTTTCCAATTCGAATAGAATAAAGTAAAGTAGATTTGTTTTCATGCAAGTAGAGTTAATTGTGGAATGTGACACTAGTTTGGGCATATCTTCCCGTATCCATACCACTGGTGGACTTGCTGACGGTAAGTCTGCTCCTGCGTGGTCGACTGGAATCTCAGTACTTAACTTCGATTGTGTTCAATGTGCTCACTTGCTTCGTTGTGAAGGGGTGTGCATGGTGAATCTCAATTCGAACATCTCATCCATCCTTTGAAGATTGCACCAGCTTTGTCGGAGTTGTCCGAAGGGGAGACAAAACGAAGCTTGGTTTGAAGATTGTCAAAGCTAATCCTTGCATTCCACCCGTAGAAGTAGATTGTAGAATTCCTATCCTTACCTCCTTTAAATTCAGCATTTCCCGATCCATTCAAATACCAGAGCATCATAGTCAAAATCCTTCACTTGCTTGAACATATAAAGTTGAACAATTACGTAAGTCCCCTTGGAATACCCAGCATATTCACATCAACCAACCGAGTCTATTCGCAATAAATGAAACCTTGGAGTTGAACGCATGAACTTTCACGCAATCTTAGCACGTGGAATACTTTGATCAAGAGAGAATAGAGTGACTGTTGGACATTTTATTATGTGTTGGTGTTGTCATAAAAAACACGTCAACAAGTAGGAAACAACATGAATATTTGATGGAGTTGTTGGTTCCACCTCTAATCAGTAATGCACCATATGGGTTCATATTGGCCTTATACATGGCCTCATATAGATACCCCATGGGGTTTGATCCCCATGCACCCATCGTAGAACCCTAACAAATGGTTCTAACACATAAATATCAAACATTTACAAAATCAACAAATTGTAGTATTAGAAAAGAAAAAAATAAATAAAAATTGGACTTCGAAAACTTTCCTTGATGATCTCCTCATGATTTTGGCAAATCTATCATAAAAAATGGACTTACAACTCTCTTTGGTTCGGCCTTCCTACAATAAGGACTCTCCAACCACCTTTTTCTCACAAACATGTGTTTAAGGTTAGGCAATGAAGCTTCTATACTCTACAAGGTGAGGAAATTAGTGGCAAAGTGTGTGACTCCTGATTACATGAGCTCCTTGCTATCAATGTACTCTCTCATAAGATTTAGGACCCATGTGTGGTTGTAGATGTACTTTGTGATATTACTTCCATCTTCAACCACGTTCTTCACCCAACGTAGTTTCTCTATGTCCTCAAGGAGTAATTCAAGACAATAGGAAACAAAAAGGCTCCAAACAACATTGGGTGCCTTGCCTCTGGAAGTCTACTAGCTGCCACATATACAATTGTATTGTCAGTCACTATTTGAATGACATTTTCCACTCCCATCTCTATCACCACCTCATCCAACATGTTGCACAAAGTCTCTGCATTTTTAGTTTCATTAGAGGCATCAACTAATTTTAAAAGGACTAATTGCCCCCCTAAATCCACTAAAAAAATGACGAATGTCCTATTCTTGCCATCTATCCACCCTCAAATAAAATGGTGCAACCTTTCTTTTCCCAAAATTTCTTTTGTTCTTCTACTAGCAGGCATGTGGACCTCATCTTGAAATAATGAGCCACTCAACTCATGATGAATCGGGGCCTTGAACCCCTTACCAACAATAGTCAATTGTATTTACCAACTACTCCAAGTAAGGACTTAAACAACATTAAATGAAATATTATTATAGCACCAAATTCTTGCAATTGGCAACTTCACCTCATGTTGCAATTTTTATTCCATGTAGTACCTTCCAATGAAGGTTGCACACCAAAATTGTTACGAGGAAAAAAAAATGCTAGAACCATGGCTACCCACATTACCTAATCCTCATATCCATGGCCCGATGGGAGAAGAGCACCCTATATATCCTTCTGACCTTTTAGAACAAAAACTCGGCTTGGGGCTGCAATTGCCTTTGCTATCATCTTTTCTCTACTCTCCTCTAGTCATATGTTGCAAGGAGTTCTTTCACCCATAATTCATAGACTTGGACTCCAAAAATTTGCAACTTGGAGAGTACTCGACAAAACTCAACAACTAAAACATTTTTTATTTCTTTTAAACATTATTTTTTAAAATGCAAAATACAACTACAAAATGTATCAAATGGGCTTGGTGGAGGTTTGGGGCCAACATCCCCAACAGTGTTGAGAGGCAATGCCCCTCACGAGGTTTGAGAGTAGAACCCTAGGTGCTATCCCTATTGCAATACAAGGTGGGATCGAGGGGTGGGGCCCTCACCACCAAGCCCCAATGAAGACCTTTAAAACCACACAGAATTTCATGGCACATCATTTTCACATTTTTTAAAAGGAAGAAAACAATACTTATAAAGCCGAAAAACAAAGTTTTTGGATTGTTTAACCCTCATTTTTTGTCGTGATTTTGACATATTGCTAAACAACAAGTCAAGTGGAAAATTTCATTGAGTTTTTTGGTGAGTCTTGGCGAGTACTCACCAAAAACTCGACGATTTTTTCCAAGTACTTGGCAAAAATATTTAGTGAGTAAACCTTGTGAGTACTTACATAGCAGAAAAATCATGAGTATCACCAAAAACTAAAAATAGTTTTTCCAAATACTCGGAAAAAAAACTCAATGACCCCAAGTTTGCGAACTATGCTTTCACCTCCTCAACCTCCAAAGTAGCTATTGTACATGGCATAACATCTTGGAAAGGGATTTGTGCAAGGTGATATTTGAGTCGATTTATTCCTTCAATCATACCCTCATTGCAATGCATACAAGTAACTTGTCCTCGCATTGGACCTAGTGTCGCATGTTTCCAACAAGGTTCCTTAGCTTTGCGACCAATTCTTCTATTTGCAGAAACCAAAATCCTTTTCCATTGCACTATGGATATTACAAATAGAAAAATTGGTGCAAAAAAAATTGTGCTACCCTCTTTAGCAACCTAAACTTAGAAAATAAAAAATAAATAAATTGTTGCATAAAAGATATCATTAATTATTTTGGAGCACTAATCTTAAGATATCATTATTTATCCATGTTTTGTTAATATTCTGTGTTACACGGGGATGCGTCCCCTGCCCCAAAACCCATTGTCCTCGTCCCTAGTCGTCCCTAGGATGGGGGGACGCAAAGGGGACATCCCCCGGCCTAAAAGATTCCCAACCCAATCTGATCTGATTTTTCAGAGTTTGTCTCTTCAAGAAGTCTTTGACCAGCGAATAGGAGGGGTTTTTGTTTTGTTTGTTTTTGCATTTTTTCTTATTTTTTTGGTGTTTTTGAGTTTTATGCAAATAAAATGACATATACAAATGCTGAAAATGGAAAATAACTAAAGTATACAACAATTCTATTACTAAAAGACTAAAATTACATAGATGTGGGCTAAATGCAACATACCCATTCATCAATAGACCTAGAAATTGTTGATGTTAAAGCAGTGGGAGATATCTTTCTCTCAAATTTAAAAATGATGGATAAATAATACCAAGGCAAGTCGGACTTGCCATATATAATAATTTTATGAAGAGTCACCTTGTTTCTTAAAAGAGGCCAACCCAAATGACGAGTCACCTAGTTTTGTATAAATACAAGGTGATGATCATTCATTTGATCATCATGTTCATTCATCATAATTCACATTCCTAGAAGAAGTTCATACTTGAGCAGCAGATCATCATCTTGTAGCAGCAGATCATCATTTTGTAGCAGCAGATAGATTTCAAGGAGAAACATATTCATTTGTATCTTTGCATCTAGGAGAGGTGCTATTTGTTGTACCCAAACGATTTTTTTTGCTTCATTAAGGCATTTTGCTTAAAGAGTCTAAACAATGTTAAAATGATGTCAAAATACAAGTTTTTGGGCGGAACAAGTATGGACTTTAGTCAGTGTCATGTCAGTCTTCAGCGACAATTGGACAGTACTTGGAGGTCAGAACCTGAATCTAGGATCCAGGTTAGAACTTGAACTTGGGATCCAAAGCAGAACATGGATGATGGAGAAGCATTTCATGACGAGATTATACTCCTACAAAGTCATTTCAATGGCTAGAGGAGTGTTTTTCAGAGCAAAGACAGATGTAAATTTCAAGCAAAAAACAAATCTGCACCCCTGTAGCCCAGGGGCACCCTTCTTTTTGGAGGCTCAGATCTTGTTGCATGTGCTTGCAAATGAATTCAATCTCTTCAGAATTAGCCCAAATTTCCGACGAGCTATTGAGCGAAGATGTATGTAGTGCAAAACTCCGGTTATCAAGGTCAGAAGCTGGAGGTACAAAGAGAACACATATCCCAGAGATTGTCAGTTTATGGTTTCTGCACCCTTGTAGCTCAGGGGCGCCCTTGAATTTGGCTTCCCAGATGTGTGAATTTGCAGATGGTGTCTTCCTAAGATCTTCCCTAATCTAGTCTGGCTTCACAACGCATCAGTTCGCAAGGTGATCCGACATTCCAAGTGACCGTGACAAAGGTTCTACCGAGCACGTAAATCAGAGGATGGAGAACATGGCAATACACAGCTGCACATCTATAGGCCAGGGGCGCCCAGCCTTTAGGCCTGGTAGATGGGGTTTTTAGCCTATGCAGTCTTCACGAGACTTGTGTGCAATTACTCCAGCTATCCAACGAGTGCAGTCGTCAACCTCCGAGATTTGGCAAACGCTCGTACGTGCAAGGTCAATGTGGTGATGCTAAAAAGTGAAAGCAACCGAAAAATGGCTAAGTATGGGGAATACACGTGTCCTTGAAAAAGGCGCCCTTCTTGTTGAGGTCTTAGAAGCAGTTTTCTTGCTTCGTCACCTCCAAAGACATCTCTTGTAAGTTGATCCAGCTACGTAGAGAGATAGACGATGCGCGAATCGGAGCACTCCAACTCCCGGTATCAGGGATCAAAGTGTGGTGTCTAGAACACTTGTCAAAATGATGCTTGCACCTTCACAGGCCAAGGGTGCCCATCTTTTTGGGGTTCCTAATGCAGCTTTCAGATGCCTTACATACAATCATTGGATGCCGAATACTTTCAGTCACGTAATGAACCTATCATCCAGTCAGCAGGGTTCATCGTTCATTGGTAATGACAGTTTGAAGCGTTAGATGGCAAAACGGAGAAATGGCCAAGTCTGGAGACCTTGCATCAATTTAATCAAAGGCGCCTAATTTTTTGAGGGGTCAAATGTTGATTTTAGCAGTTGCAGCTCCCAGCAAACATTTCATCCTCACTATGCAGGCTTCATAGTGGATATCTCAGATCAGTCACAGGTTCACTCAATCACTTGAAAATCAGAGTTGAAAATGGTCAACTATAACTTTGCAATCAGCTATAAAATAGGAGATAGTAAAAAATTCAATAACTCTTGCAAATGGATGCCTCAAATTTGGACTTTATGGAATCAGTGAAGTTTGCCGAGCACATCTAGATGCTGTATATTTTTGGCTAAATTATTAAAATAATATTTTAATATTTGTTTTGCATGCAAAGTGTTAAATGGCGATTTTCTTCAATAATTTATTATTGGCGCCTCTTTAATGCTAAGTCTTAAGTTCGCATGCTAAAACAATATTATTTTAATTCTCAAGACTCGGAGTTAGTGGCAGTTTAGCTAGTGGAGGGCCAATCGAACTTTCCTTCAGAGTTAGGGTTTTCAGAGCTTGCAGTCTTGCTTTTGTGGGACGATTTTTCTCTATTTATTGCAAGTATGGCGCCTATTCTCATTCATCCAACTTAGAGAATTCGAATTTCTTCAAGAGATTGGCAAATTTTCATCAGATAATCAAGTTCGAAGGCAGCAAAAACATTCTTTTGCAGGCACAGGTCTAGATTCAACAATAGAATTCAAGTTAGAGTGGCGATTTTGACAGAAGAAGACAAAAATAATAAAAAAACTAAAAAACGTCTTTCTTTTCTAAAATTCTTCCATTTTTTTGTCTAAAATTCTCACATGTTCGAAGAATTAGCAAATTTTGGCAAAAAAAAACATCTGGGTTGATTCAGAATTGCTTCCTCAGACAAACCAATGTGCTAGAATTTTCAGGAAAATTTGTTCCAGAGCATTTTTTCTTGAAGCTCTAATTTTCTTAACTGAAATTCCTTTGCATGGCTAAGTAGAAGTTGAATTTTTACATTTCTGACATTCTCGGTTGTCTTAGAATCATTTTCTGAGCAAAACCCATATCTCCAAATTTTCCATGAAAATTTACCTCTGATGAGCTATTTTTAGCTTTCTAGAAAACTTGTCAGAATATACCCGTGTTCACAATCAACAGGCGAGTTTTTCAGAATGCAGTTCACTCGGCTCGAATTCAAGACCAAGTCAGTCTTAACTCATGACTTCATCAGGACAGTTGATACAAATCTACATAAGGTGCTTCCAGAAGCAGTTTTAGATCCACTCAAGATCAAAGATTTGATAATCCAGAACATTTAACAGTCTGGGTTACTTGAGGCCGCTTCCATACGTTTCTCAGTTCATTGCGTAGAGTTTGTAATGTCTTGTATTAAGCATTACAATTCTGCTGCACAGGAGATACAATCAGTAGATGGGCGTGTTATTTGCAATCTCAAACCCCTTGATATCGAGAGAAGTCTGGGTATTCCTCAACATCCAGATGGTCTGGTCATTTCTATGAGTTAGAGTGAGCAAGCATTCAATGTTGAATTGGATAAGTGTCAGAGTAAGATGACAGAGAGGTGGCTGAAACAGAAAAAGACCAAGTTGCCAAACAATGTAGGTCGTGGTGAATACAAAGATGAGTATGCAATTTTGATTACATTGCTTAATTGTGTCTCAAGTCATGCAAATGCAAACAAATTCCACCCATGGATGTACTATATCATTGGTCGAATCATCTATGGGCAAGAGCATTATGACTGGGCATCCTTCATCAGCGATGCTATTCACGAACAAATCACCGGTTTCCTAGTTGCGCACTAGTTTCATATGTGTTCCTACCTCGTGTACTTGATAGCCTATCAGGGTCAGTTTAGAGGGTTGAACACGATGGGCATACTCAGTGCACAGAAAGTCTATCGTTACTATGATCAGCTCGAGTTCACGAAGGCTGAAAGACATTTCAAACGTGTGGAGGAGGCTTTCTTGACATATACAGTGAGAAACTTGGACCGGGAGTTGCACATTCGTATCTCAACAATTGCTAGAGCAGCAATGGAAGATTGGGCGGACTAGTTCATTCAATTCCTTACATACACCTACATCTGTGTCTATGGATACACAGGGAATCCAGCTATGCTACCACGTTATCCTTCGGATAAGACAATATTCATGGAGTTCCTAAGGCAGTTGTATGAGGTTCACGAACGTTTGCGCCACAAGCGTAAATAGGCTGCCAACTTTCCTATGCAGTTCGGGATATATTGGTGCAAGACAACAGTTGATGCTAAAGCTGCAAGGTAGGAGTTAGAGAATTGCAAACTCAAGTACTTGGTTGACACACACACATATGATCCTTGGGGACATTACGCCATATTGTACCCAAACCAAATTTTTTGCTTCATTAAGGCATTTTGCTTAAAATGGTCTAAACCCTCTTAAAATGATGTCAAAACATAGTTTTTGGGCAATTCAAGTATGGGCTTTGAGTCAGTGTGATGCCATGGAGATACTGGAAAAAATTGAAAAAAATGAAAATTAGGGTTTCTGGACCCCTGTTTTTAGGTCAAGAACCCTAAAAATTGAAACTTGTCAGCATTGGCTGAAATTTGTTTTGATTAGCTTATTTTGCTTCACGATCACAATGGTGAAGTTAGATTCAGTTAAAACTCAGTTTAAGCATGGTGGGTAGTTTTTGTTTTTTCAAGTGAGAAGTTAGGGTTTTTGAGCTCATCAATGGTAGATGGCCAGGTGCCAGGTGTCGAAAGCTAAGCTCAAAATGCTTCGGTGATGTTTCTATGATGAGTTTTGTTCGAAAAGTTACTTCGTCTCGGAGGGGTTTTTCGACGAGGTGAAGATGTTGTAAAAATGGCTAACTCTGGAATAAAAAACGCAACTCTGAACTAGGGGCGTCCTTCATTCTAGAGGCCTAGATCAACTTTTTGTGACTTCTGTCTTCCATGATGTCTTCTCCAAATTCTTGTTAGCTTTGCGATAAGCCAACCAGCCAGTCCAACGGATCAGTATATCACCTAAAATTGGAGATTGAACCCAAAACGAGGGAAATTAAAAATGACTAAGTCTGGAGTGAAAAAGTGTGGCTCTCAGCCAAGGGCACCCATCTTTTTGGAGCTTCAAATGAAGTTTTCTGATCAAGTGACACCTAGGAGGTTTGTTTCCATCTTGATCCAGCTTCGCAATGCATCTGTCAGCAGGTGAATCAGAGTTGTCATGTTGTCGTGGTCAAAGGTCAAACTTGAGGTTCCAGACATGATCAGAACTATCCAAAAATGTCAAAAGAGCCCCTGGAGGCCAGGGGCACCCAAGGTTTTGGTGCCTTGAATTCAATCTGTTTGATGATTTCAAGTGCTCGTTCTGTCTGTGTCAGCTTCAACTTTCCGTTGCCTATCTCAGTCGGGTCAAAGGATGTCTCTGCAGCTTGCAGCCAGAAGATTAGTGGATTTTAGCCAGTTGTGAAAATGGCCAAGTCTGGGAGGAAAAAGCGCCCCTGGGGGCCAAAGGCGCCCATGTTTTAAAGTTGTTAGATGATGTTTTTACAGGAAGTGTTCTCTAGGAGCTCTTGCTCAGAATCCAGTCTGCTCCGCAGTGAGCCAGTCAGCTAACTCCGAAGTTTTGTCGGACACCAAGAAACATAAAGTGAAGTAAGGTCAAACTTCACAATGAAAATAATGGAAAATGCCTGAAAATTTTCTAAGTCTGAGGTTAAAAATCGCCCCTGGAGGCCAAGGGCGACCATCATTTTGAGGCCTCAGATAGATGAATAATGGGTGGTCAGCTCAAGGAAATCTTTTTGTCAAGATTTGATCCTGCTCTTCAACGAAACTATCATCCAATTGATCTAACATGGCAGTCAATCAGAATCAGTGGTCAAACATGAGCTCCGACGAGGTTTTAAAATTCAAATTTTCAGAAAAATGTCTAGTTTGGAAAAGACGCCTAAAGTCAAAGGTTGACTTTTAAACTCAAAAATAGAAGTGCGCATGAGAGGTGAAGCAGTTAACTGAAAATAGATCTTTAGTTCAACTCTTTCCAAGTCGACTTCTTCTAGAGCCTATTTTTAGTCTGTAACTAGCTGAAATCAGTTTGCATGCAATAGTCAACTGAGCTTTTCAAAGTGGCACCCTAATTAGGGTTTATTCTTCATTCAGTTAACTGATTTTGAAGCCAATTATAGGCCATGTGTGGGTTTTGAAGATTCAGTTGAAGTATAAGCGCCATTTCCAAGACATAGCATGCATTTGACACGCCTTAGAGGATATTTTCTTATATATTTTACCTATGGCGCCCATTATTTCTCATTGTGAGCTGATGAAAAATGTCTTTTCTTGAGCATGAAAATGATTTGAAGGTGCTACAAGTATCGGATTTCAGTGTTCTTCGTAGCTACAAATTTAGAGTGTTCGGGAGAAGAATATTTCAGACTTTGTTTTCCGTTTGCATGCAGGTTTCATCAGATCTACTTCAAGCATAGGCGAATTTCTACAGAAGAAGATTGAAACAAAACATAAAAATTCTATTCTTCTGTCTTATTTCCTCTATTCTTGTCTTAGATTTTCTCCGCATGTCAAAGAAAATGAAAATTTCTTCAGAAAAGCATCATCTGGGTTCGAGTATTTCAGCATCAACTACAATACCCATGTCTTAGATTATTTTGTGAAAATTGCCTCGCTACCTCTATTCCAGAGCATTGTGTTTTTTTCCAGAGTTTTCTTTGCATGTGGGCCTAAAACACATTTTTTCCAGAATCTTTCGATTTGGGTCATCTTATAATTGAGTTTTACATAAAACCCATATCTTAGATTTTCACGGAAAAAATTGGCCCCAGTGCCCTTAACTGCCAGTTCAAATCTCAACTAAAAACCTTTTGCATGCGGGCCTAAATCTCACACTTTCACAATTCTGTTGATCTGGGTCATCTTAGAATTTGAGTCTACACAAAACCCACGCCTCAAAATTTTTTGTGAAAATTGCTCTCCGACGGGGTATTTTTAGCCTTATCGAGAGTTGTTTTAGCTTTCCAGAAAAAGTTGTCAGAACATAGCCGTGTTTACAGTCAGCAGGCAATTTTTTCATAAGACAGTTCACTCAAACTAAATTCAGGACCAAATTGGTCTTAATTCACAAGTTCATAAGAAAAGTTGACACTGTTTTGCATCAAGCACATCCGGAGGGTTGATACTGTTGGAATTTTGTGGATGCGGTGAGTTCGTATGCATTTCTCACAACCAGAGTGTTCGCAGTCAAACTTCATGGTTTTGTCATGCAACTCTTTTCCATAAGAAGAATCGAGGAAAGCTTCAAAGGTATAAAGATGTAGAAGAAACAAGGGCCATCACTCCATTTACAGAGCCGCCAAAGTCACTCAGATCCCATGCCATTATCTTCATGAAGATGGTGCGTATGTTGAGCTTGATGTAGTTCACACTGAGTTTGAGAAACTGGTTCGTGATAACCTAGGTGGAGATCCTGAGGCATCCAAGTTGGATGAGTCCTCAGTGATGACTACCAGTTTCAAAAAGGCAACTGCGGAAGTCAGAGACAGTCAGAGGGAAATCCAGGATGGAGATAAGGAGTTAGACAGACAGTTGATCATCGTGGACAGCGTCAAAGTGCCAAATGAGAATACCATCGATAAATTCTTGGATGAGATGGTAAACAAAGAGGACTTGGAGTAGACATCCAGTTGGATCCTGCAGTTGTTTGCAAGGATGAGTCACAAGCAGCAGTTAACTCAACGTCAGTTCTTGAGTTTTCCTTGTTGATATCAGGCACGCCTATCTCATTCTTGGAGATATCTTCATCGGAGAATGGACTCTTAGTTAGTGTTAGTTAACTGATGTTAGTTTATCAGTTAGCTTTTCTTTCAATAAGGACGTGCATGTTGCACATTGTCCAGTTAGCATTGTTTGTATCAATTAACTGATGGTAGCTTTCCAGTTAACTATATAGTTTCCTTTATTAGGGTTTAGCAATAAGATCTTCCATGCATTGCAAGACTGTAGTTGACTCAAGGTGATTTTAGGGTTGCCTACACCTTTGATGTCTATAAATAAGAGCTTTCAACTCATTTGTAAATAACTTTTGCACGAGAAAGTAATATATGCTATGCCCACCTTGCCTGTAATATTGCTTATTTTGTATTTGTTCACGAGTATTTATTATGATAATGAATTGTTATGCCACTTGGGTTTAATGCAATTATTATGATGAATGTTCAACTTAGTTAAATATAGTGGCTAGTTTGATCGTAGATTGTACACGTGTCTCGCCTATGCAATTTATTGTCCTAGTTGGCTATCCTTTGTGTTTTGTTATCAATAAGCCTATTCAAATTGAGCAAATTGTTATGCCACCTTGCCTTCATGTTGAGAGTTTGTACCTAAAGCTTATTGTATGTTGTGTGTGATAATAAACTAATTTAACTGAGCAAATTGGTGTGCCACCTTGCCTTCACATTGTGAGTCTGTACCTGGTTTATCGTGTAAAACCATTCCTGCTCCTTTTCCTCATGCTCTGTTTTTTTGAGGAAATTGGATAGATTAAAGTATTTAATTTTAGTTGTAGTTAAGACCTGTGAAACCAGAGGAAACCCTTAGCTACAACGTCCTTGGTTTCCTTAACTTTGTGCCTCTTCCAGCTGAGTCGAAAAAGATAGGTTTAGCTTACTTTACTTTTAGAACGTATACCAACAAAAGAGGGAGCTTCCCCTCCTAATTTGAAGAGCACTCATCACGTAGTGTGCATAGCTGTCCGTACAAAATTACACTCCAGAGGTGTTAGTTATTACGCCAACACGCAGCACACCTTGGTAGTTGCTCTTATCACAAACCTACAATGGAGGACTACTGGGTGAATTGCGAGGATGACTTTGAGGTACGTAGGCACAACTACAGTAGGTTCTCTCTTTCGCAAATATTTGTCTTCTTGGCAAAAGAGGTGGAAGGTTTGTCAGAGGATGAGGGAGATGCACTTCCTCAGTTTTACAGAGAACAGGTTGATGGACAACCACTGCCGACAGTTGATTGGTACGCCAAAGAGTTCTCATCGGTGAAGGAGAGGTCGAGCAGAGTCATCCAGAATAGTATGCTTTATCTAGAAAGCAGGAGGACTAGGAGGGTAACTATGCCTAGAGCAAAGCCGCCACCAGTGGGAGTTTCACTACCTTCCTCGTCTAAACCCAAGCAGAAGAAGAGGAATAACCCTCCTAAGAAGAATCTAGTGCCTAATAACTCAAAGGGAAAGGCACCCATTGTTGTTTCGCATGTAGAGCCCGTTAGAGAAGTTGTTCAGACTTCACCACAGCCTGAGGTTCAACCACATATGCCGTCACCGACACCAGAGCAACCTCTAGTTCCAGTTCACATCGATTTGGACTTGGACTCACCACCTCGCAGTGACACCTCTACGCATTCAGTTTCATCAGAGCCTCCCATTACTAGTACAGATCATTCCAGTGGGATTAATCGGGATTCGTCTTGGCTTGAGAGTCAACTAGGAAGAAAGAGGAGACAGCCATCTTATGTGCTTGATCATTCAGATTTCGATCATGCTTATCAAAATGCGCCTGACAAGAGGATCAAGAAATAGGTTCACATTGAGAGGAATGCAGGTAAGGAGATCATCATTGAGACTGTCGCACCTCGAGAGGATAAGAGTCTGAACGAGATGGAAGCTCAGAACTTCGAAGTGATTACAATGAATTTTGATAGAAGTACTCGCCAGACGGAGATTGATCTCCTATAGGTTGCTACAGATAGCGCAAGGGATAGAATGGTGAAGGATGGAGAAGATAAGTCAGCCCTAAAGGCTGAAATCCAGCAGCTTCGTCAATACATTTCTAGCCTTGTACAGAGAACAAGAAACGCTATCACCACACTCCCACCAATGTTAGAACCACCAGTAGAACAGGGTCAACTTGATCACTTGGTTGCATATGCCAAGCAGTTAGATGAGTGGGAGGAGGAGTTTGTTACTAGAGGCCGCTTTGTGCTTTTAGAGTTATACCAGTTATGGTACAATGCACGCAAGCTCCGTCTACAACTTCAGGATGAGGAGCGTGACTTGGCTATTAGTAGACCCAGAGATGAGATCCTAATTGCTAGCCTGGGATTGTCATATGAATCAGTCACAGATGCAGAAGATAAAGAGGTTGTCTACACTTGTATTACACAATTGATCTTCAAGGCAAAGATAGAAGAAACAATAGCATCAAAGTTGGCTAAGAGCAGAGAGCACGTCACCAGTGCACTCTGTTATGTGAGAAACTTTGTCTCAATTACCATGCCAGTATCAATGTGTGGGTGGTGACTATGTTGAGCTTGCTGATGTTCAATCAGAGCTCCAAGCACTCATTCACGGTATTTTCAGTGGTGAGACCGTTGGCTGTAAGATGAAATTAGCGTACAGTTATGTCAGCATTGTTTAATGAGGCAACTAGCAGTAAAGGCAAGTTTCAGTGTCAGATCACTGGTGGAGAAGACATGCTACATAGGCATGGGATACTTCGTCGGAGCTTCAGTTCCCCAGAAGGTGACATAGTCAACAACCTCGTGGATGGGTTGATTGCTCGAGATCAGGGCTAGTAGACTTCAGTTCCCACCTTTCAAGATATACTTCATGCACGACAGTTAACTCGATGCTTATTTTCGGGTTAACTTGTTTTCTCACATCTCATGCATGTCTATCTTGGAAGTATCTACATTCACTTGGAGTTTCTTTTAGGATTTTACGTTAACTGATGGTAGTATTCCAGTTAACTTGCTTTCAATAAGGATGTGCATGCTTGCACATTGTCCACTTAGATAGATGTTTCGGTTAACTTATGGTAGCTTGCCAGTTAACTATATAGTTTCCATTATTAGGGTTTAGTAATAAAATCTTGCATGCATTGTAGGACTGTAGTTGACTTAAGGTGATTTTAGGGTTGCCTACACCTTTGATGTCTATAAATAAGAGCTTTCAGCTCATTTGTAGATATCTTTTGCAAGAGAGAGTAATATATGTTGTGCCTACCTTGCTTGTAATTGTAACGACCCCCAAACCGGGTAAACAAAAATTTTCTATTTTCACTAATAAGATACAAGGAAATACATTTATAATGACAAAGTAAATAACTTTTCTTTTCATTCTAATTGAACATTTCATCATAAAGAAATAAATGACACAATACATCATTGTTCTATTTTCCAAGTAAATAACAGAGTACGCTTTCATGATTACTTTTCTTTCAAATAATAAAAAGCAAGGTAAGAATCTTACAAGTTTCAAACATAGCTCGGAAGCTTTTGAGCAAATAGGAATAAGACTGTCCAGGATCTTCCCTTTCAAACCTTGGTTCATCAGAAGTCTACCGTGGAGGAGAAACATCACTCAGGTGCTTTTCCACCAACCACGGACTTATATTGCGGTCCCCCGCACGTTTACTGTTAAGTAGACGGCCCTCCCTTCTACGAAGAGATTGGTTGGGTAACCGATTATGTATGACCAACTGAGCATAGTGTGTAATCCTACATAACTAAATCCTTGTGCCCTCACAATCTCAATCTAGCATGTAACCTGGATTACTGTGAACTGACAGTGTAATTCGTCTCACAGTCTAAGTGGACGTTAGGTATACTACACTACTTTGGCCAAAGCATTTCGGCAGTACTTAAACTGACGGTCATCTATCACTTGCACTAAGTCAGGTTCAGTTTGACTTAAGGCTGCCTTATCCTACGCGTAGGTTGAGTCCTTTCCGTGGGTAGTCAATCACCCTAGACTTCCTACTTCAACTACTTAAACAGGAAATGGAGTACAGTCAACAAGGGGTCCCTCTGGTACTTCCTAACATGGAAATATTTATCCATGGAGTACATAGCTTTCTCTAGTTAACCTATTTAACTCTAAAGCTTTAGACTACCTTGTTACTGAATCCACCCTCGTCCTAGTATTTAATAACTAGTTCCTTTTCCTTTATTTAAGGAGTTCAAGTAGTATTCAAGTAATACAAAACATAAAGTACTTTTATTTAAGAAGTAATCAAACATTTCCCTTTTATGCTATTCCTTTTCAAACTCTCCTATGAAATCAAACTATTTCATTTCAACAAGCTTTTAAGCTATTTCCAATTCAACAAGCTCTTAAGCTATTTCTTAATTCAATAAGCCTTTTCTAATGAAATTAAGCTATTCCCAATTCAATACAATTCCTTAGAAAAATAGAGGCTTTCTAATATTTTTCCTTTCATACTACATCATAATGCAAAGCATAATCAAGCAAACAAATAACTCATTTTTAAATCAATGACAGAAATTCTACAAAGACATTTCTCATGCCTGATTTCCTTGCTACGAAATGAGTTTGATCGGTAGTTTCAGCTCTTCCTCCACCGTTCTTCACAACCTTTACCAACTACTTCTCACAGCATGAACAAATACAACTCTCAAGTAAATGCAGCTTGGTAATGAGGGAATGTTGCTCTCAGCAATACAGTCACAGCAAAATGATATATGGCTCTCAGCAAAATTGTAGATGGCTTTCACAAAATTGTATATGGCTCTCACAATCTAAATAGCAATGATAGTTTGCAACTCACAGGAAATGAAACAGCAGTGATGGTGAAATAAGGCTCTTACAAAACTCAACAGCAAAGAGGGATTACAATACACAGAAAATGCAACAGTAATGAAATTCGTAATTCCAAATGCAAAGGAAAGTGGTAAGTTTAACAATGAGAGCAACCTCTTTATATAGGTTTCAAATTCTCATGTTTACAGAATTGTAGGCATGAGAATTCGACACCTCTCCTATTGACATTGTCACAATGTGCAGTGGCAAACAAATAACTAGACACTTAGCAAATTTAAGTGATGATTCAACCTTATTTTCGAAGAATGCTTCAACTCTCACATGGCGAATTCGTGAAGCATCCACGTACAGGCATAGTCACTGAAAATGCCCTCAAAAATGGCGGACTGTATGAACAAATGGCGTTTTAAGTTCGCTGTTGAAAACGTCAAGGGTTACACACAGATGTTTTTGGCTTCCTTCCGCCCACGCATCCCAGAATGGTGGCGTTTTAGCAGTTGCGACCAAGTCTAAGATGTGCGAGCTGGGTGCGGGTTCATTCTTCATTATTTCCATTGTTTTCTAGTTCTCACAGTTGCGCGATTTCTTCCCGTGAAGAAATCCGTGATTTTTAGCTTATTCAAACATTTACTTTAAATCTTTTAAAAGTCTATAGTTTCAAACATTCATATTTCCTTTAATATTTTCCAATATATTTCCAATGGCTTTAAATTTCGAAATTCCTTTATTCCATATGGTAAATGCAATTAACTACCAAATAACTATAAAAGTCCATTTCAAATATTTCCAAGGCAAAGTCATTTTAATATAAATTTTAAAATGTTATAAATACATTTAACACTATATTTAGTATAAACCATTATAGTTTTTATCTTATCTTTATTAAAATATATGAATATATCTATATAATATCCAAATATTAATATAGATATACCAATATATTTCATTATCGATTAAACTATAATAATGTCTATATTAAATATATTATTAAATATATTTATAAATATATCCACATTTACATTTAAATATATCTATACATGTTTATTTCCAATTATCCAATTATGTGTATTATAGGCCAGTCAGAGCACCTTTAATATACGTAATTGCACAAACATGTATATATACATTTAACTGTAAATTCTAGGCATCAGTATAACTTATCAGTTCACATTTCACATTCAAGGTTCATAGAACAGTAAGTCAGTCAATCAAGTAACACCACTCATAAAGCATAAAGAAGTAATCAGAAACTCCTAAGCCTAAGGATGACTTATCATGACAACTCAATCTGACTTAGTTCCCAAAACCCTTAGTGAAGTGTGTGTATGCTCATATAATCAACTTTACCGGTTAGCCGACCAAGTTCCTCTCCCGAGTGATGTTTCCCCTCCACCTGGAGGAATAGTTCCTGTTCCTGCATCCATGGCACAAAACCACGGCAGTCGATTGCTCACAATATTTGCAGTATATATAAATCAAATATATAAAACAAGACTAATTACTTTCCTCTATTCATTGCTTATCCAAGAATAACATCAATCAAGAATATAGAATGAGCCAATCATAACATGTAAACAGATTCTCAAATTGATAACAAGGATCAATCACATTTTATTCATTCAAAACCTCCTTTACAATCAGAATGCTCTAAGCATTACTAGAATAGTAACTATACAAATTCCGGGGTGTAACAGTAATATTGCTTATTTTGTATCTGTTCATGAGTATTTATTATGATAATGAATTGTTATGCCACTTGGGTTTCATGCAATTATTATGGTGAATGCTCAACTTAGTTAAATATAGTGGCTAGTTTGATCGTAGATTGTACACGTGTCTCGGCTATGCAATTTACTGTCCTAGTTGGCTATCCTTTATGTTTTGTTATCAATAAGCCTATTCAAATTGAGAAAATTGTTGTGCCACCTTTCCTTCATGTTGAGAGTTTGTACCTAAAGCTTATCGTGTGATGTGTGTGATAATAAGCCTATTCATCCAAGCAAATTCTTGTGCCCCTTGCCTTCACGTTGTGAATCTGTACCTGGATTATTGTGTAAAACCATTCTTGCTCCTTTTCCCCATGTTCTATTTTCTTGAGGAAATTGGATAGATTAAAGTATATAGTTTTAGTTGTAGTTAAGACTTGCGAAACCAGAGAAAACCCTTAGCTGCAATGCCCTTGGTTTGCTTAACCTTGTGCCTCTCCCAACTGAGTCGAAAAAGATAGGTTTAGATTACTTTATTTTTAGAATGCATACCAACAAAAGAGGGAGCTTCCCCTCCTAATTTGAAGAGCACTCATCAAGTAGTGTACATAGCTCTCCATACAAACTTACACTCTAGAGATGTTAGTTATTACGCCAACACTATTATTCATTGTATCAAATTCGGCATTGTGTTGGGCCTGAGTTGTAAGCAGATTTCTGGTCTCTTCTTTAAATATATAAGAGATATTTTGGCTGGGTTTTTCTCCCTCGAGTAGGAGGGTTTTCCCAAGGTATCTTGTTGTGTTCATTGTTTTATGTGTTGAATTTTCTGATTGCTTTCATTTTTTATCCTAAATCTAACATGGTATCAGAGCTATTCTAAGAAAAGATCTGATCAAATTTGTTTAAGTAATCAAGTTCTTGCTACACATACTTTGAAATATATCGGGCCAATTTTTTCCAATTTTTTCACAATTCAATTTACCTGTTAACGTTAATGGAAAACTCAATCAACTGAAGGGAACCCTTTCCTCTAATCAACTCAGATCCCATTGTGGGCAAGGTGAGAGCATACTCGAAAGGGGATCATTAGTACAACTGAAACTGCTGAAATAGTAACTAAAGAGATACAATCAACTCAACCACTAATTCGGCGGGAGGACTGAAATGGAAAGTACATTGCTGAAATTAAAGATGCAACTCGACCACTTGTTCAGCGAGAGTATGTTGACGGCTTAGCCGATCAGCAATATGATGAACAATGCAATATAGTAAATAAATAGGCGGCAAGCTAGCCTCTTCCACTTGTTCAGTGGGTGATGCAAGAAATGGAAACTTAAGGCTATAGACTGAAAGGAGGCTAGTCTCTTCCACGATCGTGGAAAATTGCAAGAGCTAGATAAAGATGAGAATTGCTGACAGTACTACTGTTCAGCTTACAATGTAGTAGAGAACCTGTCAGTACACATGATTAGAAGTCATATAATGCTGCAATAACATAAAGGCACTCCCCCATAATCAATATTGACTCCCTAGACTCAAGCCCACTCAAGAGATGACTTCTCATAACCTGATATGACTGTGACAATGACTAAAATTGTGTAGACTAGCAACATGTAACCTCATTAAATTGCTCATAACTTGCTCAAAACCCAACCAAAAGACATGAGGTAAAATGCATAATACTCTAATAATAATGGCGACCAAGACTAGACATCAAAACCCACTCAAACAGATTTCATTTATTTGCACGGAATCCAAGACACTCCTAGCAAAGTGCGCCCCTCTAGAAAGGGCGATTTTACCTTTAAAAATTCAATACTTGCTAATAAAATCTGAGAATTAACATGAAGGGTCGCCCCTTGCAAGGAAATAGATAGAAACAATACCTAGAACGATGCTAGTTTTTTTCTGCAAGATATGAATAAAAACTACAATCAACTGAACAACTCCAGCAAATCTGCAAATCTGATAAAATGCAAATAAGTCACTCCTACATGCATCAAACTCAATTCAAAGACCAAAGACAATCCTATCTTAACTAGTTGCTATCTTTAAAGCAAGAAGTCAAGCCAAGCTAGGGGGTATGCCTTCCCCGAAGCACTCAGTCACCATTCCGGCAGCATAACTTTGCAATAAACTCAAGATGATAAACTAAGAGCCCAATGCTCTTATTTATAACATTTCCTATTCCACATTCAAATTCAAACTCCCTCAAATGGATGCCAAAACCAAACTCAAATTCAAAATGCCCATTTGTGTCATTTGCATTTCATTTCTCCAAGTTGTCCTCCAAGAAGTATCATACTTTATTAAAATGTGAATAAAGTATATTATGGCGTCCAAAGTAATAATAAATGAAATACTTTATCAAACTGATTTAATTCCTCCAGGCTAGGCGTCAAAACAATAAAGAGAAATATAAATCTAATTGGCCACTTATTTCTCCAAGGCATCCAAACCTGCCTTTTAAATATTTCACTTAAAATAATATTCTCATCAAATATCAAACTTGCCAAAATAATCACCTCAAATGCTGGAGACCAACAGTTAATACTGCCTTGCCCGAAATAGCCATAATACCAAGTTGCTCAAACACTGCCAAAAATAGCACCAAGGGTGTTGGAGACCAAACTGCTCAAATTGACATGCCAGATATAGCCATTGAATTTAACTGTAGAAACCCTGATAAAAATAGTGCGGCTAAAAATAGAACTTACTAAAATTAGCATACTGCCAAAAATAGTAAGTTGTTCCAAACTCATTTTAACCACAATCCGAGCAGCCATCGTACTTACTAAAAATAGTAAGTCCAGAAAAGTTCTCTGATTCAGTTGCATGTCACGTTGTCGCTAAGCTCTATGAAAACCCAGAAGGAATCCAGAATCCGAACTATAAAACTCCAACATGCAGCCATCGTAACTTACTAAAAATAGTAAGTCCGGAAAAGTTCTCCGATTCAGTTGCATGTCATACCACCGCGAAGCTCTCTGAAAACCCAAAAAGAATCTCGCAACTAGACTGCAAAAATCCAACATGCAAACCCCTGAATCCTCAAAGAAAACCTCCAAGCAGCTGGAAACCCTAATTCTGCTTCTGACTAGCCTACGAGCATCCAAGAATAGGCTAACAGTCACTGGAAGATGTAGTGATGAAAATGGGGACATTACATACTTCTAGAGAAAGAGGAATGGAAACAAAGAATCAAATTCTGCCCCAAAACCGAAGAAGAAGAAGGATATCTCACATTCAATGTTTCAGGTGTGACAAGTATGGTCACTTTGCTCAAGATTGCAAATTAAGGTCTACACGACATGTTTCTACTACGGAAATTGACATAGGGACATCTTAGAAGGAGCCTAGCTCTAAAGTTGATTCAAAAGGTTTCTTATTCTAAAGTCGATCAATTTCTTCAAAGAGGAGGAAATGACATTCAGAGGGAGTCAAGTTCAGAGAATTCAAGGCACGAGTTGAGAGCTTGTCCAAGAAAAGGATTAAAGTTCTGAGATAGGTCAATGGAGGGGAGTTCACTTCCAGAGGATTTCTTTAAAATATCTGACGCAAGGATCAAGAGGGAGTTCTGTGACTCACTAAGAAGAAGTGAAGGTTGCAGTGTTGCAAGGCCAAGCGCAAAATCCTTGGAAGACTCTTCAGCAGTTGAGAACAAAATTGCACAAGAAAGTTAATCTAGATTTTGAAATTGGTAGCTCCGCAAACCTATTTAGAATAGGGTAATCTGGGATGAGGTCGAGGAGGACAATCCTGAACTCGAGCAAGTCAATAGTGTCGGAAGTGTGCATTGGAAACCGCTCCTCTAAGGCAAGCATTGCAGACAATCTTGGACGAGGAGGTCAAGAGGTTGATGCAAGTACTTGGAGCTCCAGAGGGAATCGCATCATCATGAAGATTTGTTGTAATGTATATTTCTCTGGGATGCAAAAATATGAGGTGAAAACCCTTGTAGTGTATATTTCTCTGAGATGGAGAGATATGAGGTGAAAGCCCTTGTAGTGTATATTTCTTTGAGACGGAGAAATATGAAGTGAAAGCCCTTGTGGGTATATTTCTCTTAGACGGAGAAATATGAGGTGCGAGCCCTTGTTCATCTTTGTGACTGAGATGCGACGTCATGTTGAGAGACTCCATGACATCACATTGAGAGACTCCGTGATGAACCCTTGTACTTGTGTTTCTTTCCACACATGGGAGTAGCCATGGTAGATGTCATGTTGAGAGACTCCATGACGACATCACGTTGGGAGACTCCGTGATGAACCTTTGAGTTTTCCACAAATGAGTGTAGCCATTGTGGGCGTCATGTTGACAGACTCCATGACGTGGATATCTGGAAACATACTCCCTAGCTAAGAGGGAGTGTTGATGTTATAGCAGTGGGAGATATCTTTCTCTCAAATTTAAAAATGATGGATAAATAATACCAAGGCAAGTCGAACTTGCTATATATAATAATTTTATGAAGAGTCACCTTGTTTCTTAAAAGAGGCCAACACAAATGAAGAGTCACCTAGTTTTGTATAAATACAAGGTGATGATCATTCATTTGATCATCAAGTTCATTCATCATAATTTGCATTCCTAGAAGAAGTTCATACTTGAGCAGCAGATCATCATCTTGTAGCAGCAGATCATCGTTTTGTAGCAGCAGACCAATTTCAAGGAGAAGCATATTCATTTGTATCTTTGCATTTAGGAGAGGTGCTATTATTCATTATATCAAATTCGGCATTGTGTTGGGCCTGCGTTGTAAGCAGATTTCTGCTCTCTTCATTAAATATATAAGAGATATATTTTGGTTGGGTTTTTCTCCCTCGAGTAGGAGGGTTTTCCTAGGGTATCTTGTTGTGTTCATTGTCTTATGTGTTGCATTTTCTGATTGCTTTCATTTCTGATCCTAAATCTAACAGAAATGAAATATTACATGACTGAAACAAACTTTCAGGTCTGATATAATCCTGGGACAGCAAAATGACACTCTTCCAACTCTAAATATGACCCCACAATTTAGCTCCAGACACGAGATGATTTCTTTTAACAATTGTGAGTGAATTTCTAGCTCCAAAACTCTCAAAAACTCCACTTGGCACCTAGGGTTTGATGCCCAAATGCCCAATGGTGTATGGCTGAGTGTAATATTCCTGTAAGATGGTAAAAATGCCCTCAAAAGGGGCTGATCTGCAACCTGATAAGAATTTATGCCCTTCCAAATGACTAATCTGCAATATCCTTCCCAAATAAATGATGTCAAACTGATAATAAAGCTTCTCTATGATGTTTTTGTCTTCTAGAATGTTGGCGCTACGTCCAACACTTCTTTCTCCCAAGAGTTTTCATTCTTGGAATGCCAAAACTGCATGTAGAAACCCTCCTTTAGCTCCAACCTGCAAACTACTCTGAAAATATAAACTCATGATGTGTCAAATGGCAGCCTCCAACTCTTTTTAGAACCTTTTACTACTCCCCCAAAGAGGTCCCCCCTTTTAGGGTTTTTTAGTTGGCACCATGAAGACTTTTTTAGCATTTTTTTATTAAACTTTAGTTGGCCTCCCTCAATGTGATGTCCCCACTCTAGTCAATCACCTGATGCAGTGTGTTAGCCTTTTTTGGACCCTTGTGGGCTAACTGGTTTGGTTAGAGGGTCAGTGGTACCTTCTAGAGAGTTTGGTCTATTTCATTTCTGAGATCGTGGATGGGCTCATTGCGTGCCTTGGCAATACTGGAGTCTGAGTTGCTTCTGACGGCACTGGATTCAGTGAAGTATGGAGGGAGATAGGCTTACTTAAGTGATTTATTAGAAATTGACTTTAATATTTCTAATTTTCACTTAAATAAGTCTAAAGTGAATATTTTATTGTATTTCTTTTAATTCACTAAAGGAGGCGCCAAAAATCAAAGAGAAACTATGGAAAGTGACTTTAGTTTGTATTCAATGACTTTAAATGATTCAAAACCCTAAAATGTACGGCCTCTTTAGGTTTTGACCTCGTTGGTTATAAAAGAGACTTGGGCAATGAGAAATTGATTTTTATATTTTTTGATCATTTCAACTTTGCCTTAAGGGTTTTCTACCTTGCTTCCTTCCTGTGATCAGGTTGGTGCAAATCCACCATTGGAGAACGAAATCTCTTCAGTGAGTGCACTTTTGAGGTTGTGAGAGATCAGCTGAATTGGTGTTGTTTTAGAGAGCTTCATCCCAGGAGTTCTATAATGTTTCAACAGATTTTTGGAGTGTTCTTCATCAGAAATCAAAGGGTTTGATTGTTGGTGTTCTTCCTTCAGCATAGCAGGAATCAAAGCTGTTTGGGCGTACCTTCTGTAGGGTTTTCTGATTTATTTTGGCTTGAGGGGCGTTGGATTTGAGCTAAGGCGTGTTTCTTCCTTGGAGAAGCGCCTAACTTCTCAAGGGTTTATCTTCCTCATCTTCAACACTTTGTATTCCCTCTTCTATAGCTTCAGTTTCACAGTTGGATTCAGACCTTGTTTCATCCTATTTTGAATCTTGTTAGATTTTCATGTATAGACTGGCAAATTGGCTTCATTTCTTAAATAAAAAAAACTGGAGGCTTTCGGGTATGTTTGTATGTTTTAAATCCATTGTTGATGCAAATAAATACCTTCTGCAATTTCAGTTTGACTAGAATAGCTCAAGTTTTCATTCTATGAGCATTTATATGATGCGCCCCTTCTCTTCTGTCTATTAAAATTTCTCTAAAAAACTCAAAAACACAAATACTCTTAAGAAAAGACAGGTTTTGAATAGTGAGCTAGCTAGGCTCATCACACTCAAGCAAGGCGTAGCTTCCTCTTGGCCTCTTTTTAATCATTAAAGTTGTTTTTAAAAGACACAAGGTATGTCTCCTAGGCATCATGGCACAAGGGGGGGGATCTTTGTAATGTACCCACTTAACTTTTTTCTCGACTTATCACAATGAAACCAGAATAAGCACACTGATTAGCGTTAGCTCCAAATCAAAACCAACTTGTAAATAACCCTCACCAAGAATGTTCACCAAGATCCCAGTTTGGGCGAGGTGATAGCATATGGTTTGGGGATCGTTAGCAACATAACTAAATTGAAAGTACATTCATCTACTAAAGTAGGCATCCACAATGCAGTGGGTATACTCCACTTATTCAGTGGGTGAGATTATTACAAATTATCAAGGCGGCAAGCTAGTCATGTAACGACACTTCCACTTGTACAGTGGGGGATATGTATTCCTCACTACCACTTATTTCATGTGGGGAATTTACAAATAAGAAAGGAAGATTATTAAACTCAACCACTCAATTGTGGGAGTGTAAGATTTATTACTAAATTGCAGCAATAGAAATTAATTCAACCACTAACATTTACAATATGAAATGATATGGAATTGAAGCTCAAATCAGCATAATATCAAAATCTAACTAATCTAATAAAAAAGATATGAAAAATCAGATCAGCAAGATGAGAGATCACCAAAATGGACGTAGCTTCTTTGAAACAACTCGGAATGCTCCCAAACCATAGCCAAATGACATCTAGAAGCTTGGCATCCAATCTACAAGGAGAAATCAAGCCAAAAACAGCACCAACAGAAGGCACGACTCCCAAGTCAACAAGCATGAAATGGTACGACCCCTCTAGGAGGTCTACTTGGCTCTAAAAATCCAATTCTCAACGAAAAAATCTGAAAACTTCCAAAAAGGGTTGCCCTCCACAGTAGAACAACATGAGAAAACACCCAGAATGGAATTAAATTCGATGGTGAAACTATGAACAAAAATTCTCTTCAACCATGTATAAACCAACAACATAGAAACAGGCTATACATCAGCAACTTGTTCGAAAACATCAGAATTGAAGCTCCATCTACACCTCTGTGTGAGGTACAATCTCATATAACCACCTAGGAAGCCATAGTTTCAGGCCTGAAGGATAGATTGAATTTGCTAAGCTTCCCCTTAGTCAAGTTCTGGATTTAGTCTAGCAGCATAACTTTACTTTCAAAATTCTAACATAAGAATGAATTAGCAAGACATCAATAAATAAGCTTCAATAGAGGAGATGAATCAACTGTAACCTCCAAACAAGAAACTCTCCAACTTCTCCAAGAGACGTCCACTTCAAAAAGCATTTTAAATTTTTTAAAACTCTTCATATTTCTCCCAAGTCGCCCCATGTAGAGGAATAATGAAAACTTTAATAAAATATGAAAGTGCATTAATGAGGTGTCCCCCTTCATGACCCCATTTTAAAAACAACTTAAAGTTCATTGACTAGGTGCGGGGTACAACTTCAAAACATCAAAAATTGACTAAGTCTGGAACTTAGTCCAAGGAAAAATAGAAGCCAAAGCCAAAACCAACGCCCAACTGATTCTACTAGAAATAGAATGATGTCCTGAACTAATGCTGCCAACAATGCCACTGCCACAAATAGACTTACTAAAAATAGTAAGTTCACTTCAAACTCAACAAAAAGCCAAACTGATCAGCCTCACTGCCCAAAATAGAAACGTGAACTGTAGATGATTGAACTGCTACTAGAATGATACTGCTATAAATAGACTTACCAAAAATAGCAAATTGCTATAAATAGTAAGTTTGCAAAACATTATTTGAACACCAACTGAGTAGTATCATGACTTACTATAAATAGTAAGTGTTTCCAAATATCTTTTGAGCACAAACCAAGCAACCGACATGACTTACTATAAATAGTAAGTGCTCGGAAGGATGTCAGATTCAGATGCATGTCACACCACCTTGGAGGTCTCTGAAAAACCCAGAAAAACCCAAAAACCTTTCTTGCATGCAAGGTATCAGTCAAAATTGTATGTCATTATCTTAACATGCATGTTACCTCATCCTGAAACTCTCCGAAAACCCAGAAAGCTCCACTAGACATGCATCAAAAAAACACACATGCAAGCCTTAAAAATTGCATCTAAAAGTGGAAACCCTAATTTCCCATTTTGCTTAGCCTATGAGTTTTCGGAAATAGGCTAAAACCTCAAGAAGAGTGTAAGGCTAAATTGGGGACATTACAAACTTTTCACTATTCACCTTCTAATTCTCTATTACTATTCACCCTTTCACTGTTCCAATAGAACCAACTTTAATAATTCCAAATTAACTTAATTAACTTTGTATTCAACCTCTGGATCCCAAACTGAAGGCTTGACAAGCTCCCAGCAAAACTCCACAACCCCCGATTGAGTCCCCTTACCAAACTACTGACCTATGGGAACCCGAGTAGTAGCTCAACCTCTACTAAGTTTTGAGTTATCTAAGGAAGGGACATTACAATCCTCCCTTCCCAGGATTGCTTGCCCCCAAGCAACTGCAAAGTTGGATGCTAAAATATCATCTTTCCTTCCCACGTAGCATCCTCCAACGACAAGTCCTTCCATCATACCAAATACTCTCTGGTAACTCTGTTTCTCAACCTTCTCTCCCTCATATCAAGAAACTCTGTAGGAATCAGTATCAATCGACCCTCCTCATCCAAAGGAGACAAATCTGGTGATGGAGTAACATGCTGCCCCAAAGCATTCTTCAAACAAGACACATGAAAAATATTATGTATCTTGCTCTCCGAGGGTAACTCAAGCTCGTAAGCAACCTCTCCAATCCTCCGAAGAACTCTATATGGTCCATAAAATCTAGGCTTGAGCTTTTCAGCCCCACTCCTCTTGAGTGTACTCTGCCTGTAGGGTTGTAAGCGCAAAAGAACCATATCACCAACCTCAAAGGTCCTCTCAATCTTGTGCCGATCAGCATAAAGCTTCTGCTGATTTTGTGCATGTTGGATGTTATCGTTATGTGCCTTAAGGATATCCTGACTGTCCTGAAGCCACTCTCGAGCTCTAGGCGCTTTGCTATCACCTAGCACCAAATCCACAAACGATAAAGCATCATAACAGTATAAAGCTCAGAAGGGAGTCATGCCAATAGACATATGATGCGTAGTATTATAACAATCCTCACTCAAATATAAACAACGCACCCATGCTCTTTGTTGACCCGAAACATAATTATGCAAATATCCCTCCACCCACTTGTTGACAATCTCTGTTTGCCCATTAGTCTGAGGATGGTAACTGGTGCTAGGGGTCAACTTTGTACTTGTAAGTCGGAATAGTTCCTGCCAAAATATACTCATGAATCTACTATCCCAATCAATGACAATGGTCTTGGGGAGTCCATGTAGACGAAATACCTCACAGAAGAATAACTCTGCCACTTGTGAAGCTGTGAAATCGGATGCAATAGAAAAGAAGTGTGCATACTTTATCAATCTATCAACAACCACATATATGCAGTCCTTCCCCTAAACTCTCGGAAGACCGGCAATGAAATCCATCGATATACCTTCCCACTTTTTCTCTATAATAGGCAACGGCTGCAGAAGTCCAACTGGGAAAGTATGCTCTGACTTGTTCTACTAACAAGTCACACACTCGCGAACATAGCGCAGAACATCATCCTTGAGACCCTTCCATGAGAATCTCTCACGAACTTTCCATGGATGGCACGTAGAATCTTTTCCTTCATCTTTGATCCAAGAACTAAATAGATTTTATCCTTGTAGTATATCACATCATCAATCACAGTGTACCTGTCATCCTATACCTGTTCATCCAAAACCTCACATGCGAACTGATTATTGGAATACTCAACTAAAAGTTGAGATTTCCAATCAACTGAAATCTCACTCATGGAACAGAGGGCAGCAACTAAAGGCCTCCAAGAAACTGCATCAGCAACAACATTTTTCTTCCCTTTGACAAACTCAATGTCAAAATCATATGCCTGAATCTTGCTAACCCACTTTTGTTGGCGCTCATTAAGTTCTTTTTGTTCCAAGAAGTATTTAAGAGTTCAGAGTATTGTGGTTAGTTCTCGCCACAAACTTCCCACCCACCAAATACTATCGAAATTTAACCAAGGCATGCATAATGGAGAGCATCTCCTTATCGTAGGTGGAGTACAATCTCTCATTATCCCTCAATTTTTTGCTCTCAAATGCAATGGGATGGCGGTTTTGCATAAGTACCGCTCCTATGCCCCCTCTTGATGCATCACACTTTAGAACAAAGGGCTGAGAGAAGTCCGGAAGAGCTAAAACTAGACATGTGCTCATAACCTGCTTGAGCCTGTCAAATACACTCTGGGCATCTGTCCATATAAAATCCCCCTTTCGTTTAAGGTCTGTCAAAAGAGCTGTTAGCTATGAATACCCCTTAACTCTCCTGTAATATGCACATAATCCTAGGAAACCACACAACTCTGAAACATTCCTAGGTGGCGGCCAATCTAACATTTCCTGTATCTTCTCCTGGTGAACTTTCACTCCATCTGCACCAATCACATGTCCCAAGTATAATGTCCCCTACTGTCCCCTAAAAATGGTCCCCTAGGAAACGTCCCAAAAACACATCCCTTGTCGTCCCCCGTCCCCATCCCTAAAATGCCGTGGAACATAGTTAATATTTGTTGAACTATATTCTATGTTATTCCATATGAGTTGTGATTGTGGGTCATATTTGAAGGTGAAATATCTTTTTTGTTTCTTTTTGTATTTCTTCATGATAGCACAACCTATCTAACTAATATTTGCAATTTTACAAGAGATTTACTTGTTCCAATCTTCATTTATTGAGATGACCATGAAGAATCCAGAATGAGATTATGAAGGCCATGTAGCAAAAAATTCGCCCACTATAACAAGGAAGAACTTGTACTTTTGAAAGAGAGGTCACAAGTTTGAATCCTGAGGAAGTAGGGTATGTGTGCCTTGTGTAATGTCCCCAAATTTGTGGTAAAGTGACTTAATTAATTTAATTGATTAAGTTGTCCAAAACTTAATATTATTTCAAAAGGATGACTTTAATTGATTATTTTAATTAAAATAAAGTGAAAATAATAAAATATTATAAAGTCACTTTATTAATATTTATTAAAGTGACTTAAGTGAAAAATAAAATATTATAATGGCACTTTAAGGAATATTAAAATATTCTTCAAGAAGCTTGGTGAAGATTCTTTTAGATCTTTCTAGAAGAACAAGGAGTTCTTTAAAAAGGCAAGAAGGAGCTCATTTCTCTCATGCTTGAAGTTATTTTCTCATTTCATTGGAGATCTATTCTGAAGCTTCTTTGATTTGTGGGTTTGAAGACCCTAGGCCACCAGTTTCGGTAGTGAAACTATCTACCCTAGGTAGAGATTGTTAAAAAATCCATTCAGGGTTTCTACAAGTACTTCATTGCAAATTTAATGGTCAATTTCAGCAACCAAATTTGAGGATTCACATCGAAATCTGCTTGTTTGAGAAGTTAAGTATCTGAATTTTCATTTAGAGGGTTTGAATAATATAATATTCATGGGCGGATTATTGTTGCAGTTTTGTTTAAGGGTTTCTAAAAGATGTTCTTATTCATATAATTATTGGGAAATTTCTTTTACAAATAAATATTAAAATATTGGGCCTGCTGGAATGGTGTTATTTGAAAGACAATAATAGCAAATCTGGAAGTGTGACTTGGATGATTTCTTCTACTATTTGTGCATCGATTTATTTATGGGGGTTTGATTAAGGGTTAGAGCTGAGAATGGCTACAAGCTCGTTTCATCAAATGGTCTGCATTTGACATTAATGTTGCATCGTGTGGCTTCAGCTGGGTCTTGCATCAGTTCTATGGAGTGCGTGGGTCACTGAAAACCCTAGGCGCATCATTTCTTAAGCATCTTTGTTGTGTTCAAGTTGACCAGCAGTTTAGAGAAGAGAATGTGTAGACATTACAAAGGGTCGAGCTTCATATTCCATGCGTGGGATATCCTGAAAGAGACAATTAAGATTGAACACTGCTGCTCCCTTATTGCGCACCTCTAAAGCTTTTATGGTATGCGTGGAAGTTCTAAGTTGATTCTTGGACAGTTTGTGGGGGTTGTGGAATGCATCAGCTGGACATGGAAGTTCATTGCATACTTAAGGGAAAGCAATTTCACCTTCAGCAACCTGTAGCTACATACGGGATTCTCATTGTCTAAGTTACTGCTGCATGCCACTATCAAGTTGGGAATTCATTTATTCCTGTCACTGTTCTATGTAATTCTTAAGTTTATTGCTATTGGAATAGTCGCAGACACTGAAGGGGGTGTTTGAGAAGTCTTGTCTCATAGTCACTTTATAATTTCACTATGAATGTGCATCATAGTTAGTCCATGAACTGAGTGTAATCAGCAATCCTTGCTTATCCACTGTTGCTATTGCCTTGAGCCTGTTGTTCAGTATTATCAGTCTTATTCAATCTCAGAACTCAGCATCATATCTGCTATTTCTCATTCAATGTAACCACCGAGTCATTTCATGAATTAGTACAAGTTTGAAATGTGTTTTCTGGGTAGTCTTATGTGTATGGACAGCCATTACATGCACTCAGAATGTAGTAACAGTACTGCTGTTCTCTTATATCAGCCACTGTGTTACAAATGCTGGTCTTATTTGCAAGGTTGTATCTTTATAATGCACGTAATCCTTGATATCATAGTTGGCATTTGCACATGCTTTGGAAACCATACTGTTTATCCTGCTTCAGATTCAGTATACCTTATGTTGCATAATCAGTTGTATGGTTCTTAACTGACAAATGAAATATGTCAAGTTAAGCATATTGGGAAAATTATCGACACTTAGGCAAGGGACATCACATTGTCATCAGAGCAAGCTGGGTTATTTATATCAATCGCAAAAATTTAGTTTATATTCCGTTGGGGAATATTTCAGGAGGTGTCTCTTGCATAAATAGGAGTATGAGGTAATCTCATATACCATAAGCCACTTATAAACCTGAACTAGGTTGCCCAACACCCTGGATTATAAAAGAATTCCATTTCCAATTAGACATATATGGCTGGAAAGAAACAAAAGAATTTCAAGGCGAAAGGAAAACTTAATGTGAAGAATATGGGCAAAAATAGAGGCTTCAATATTAGACTTGTCAAGTGTTGGAAGCTTAAATCCAAAGAATCGATCTCAAGGAGGTGAGCAAATTGTAAACGGAATACTTGAAAAAAAATACACCAATGCAAAAAATGAACAAATTCCAAAAATATGGAAGTTGATTATGATAACTAACAAATTAATAATGGGTATTGTATAAAAGATAGAAAAACCTAAATATGTGTGGAAGAAACCTCCTAAATTGCATTAAGCTCAATATTAATGGAACTATAAAAGAAAATTCAAGATTAGTGGAGCTAATAGATCTTTAGAGACTACGGTAGATAAACTCAACTAATGTTTTTAGTCCATTGGACTAGATACTATAATAAGGCAGAGAAAATGCCTCAATAGTAATAAGAGTGGCCAAGGAAAAGGATGTCAAAAATTCAATTTTAATGGGACTCAATGCTAGTTATTGAAGTCGTCAAAAAAGGGAAGTGCAATGACAGATAAACAAGCAATATCACTTAGGAAATTAAGATTCAAACAAAGAATTTTGAGAACTTATACCAGCACATCATGAGTTACCTAAAGGGTCAAGGAAGCGCTTTACTCGGTTTCACGGTGATGGAACTCAACACCCGGAGGAACATTTTTCTGCGTTCACAATGGCTTGCGCCGTCTTGCACGTAGCACATGAAGACATTGCGGTGCGTCTCTTTGTCGAGACTCTTGTGGAAAATGCTGCCAACTGGTTCAATCACCTGGCGCTAGGTAGTATCACAAGCTGGGCAACTATGAGCGAGAAGGTTTTAGTGAGATTCAAGCCCGCTAAAGACAATCACCTATTGTTCGCCCAACTTACAAATTCAAAGATGGAGCACAACGAACACATGAGGGATTTTGTAGCAAGATTTAATCATCTTGTTACAATAATTTCTTCTACAGTCGATCCATCACCGCAGATTCTGATAAGTTGTTTCATAAATACTCTTCCATCAGAGATAGCCTTCTTCCTCAAGACGACAAAAGCGACAGAGTTGAAGAGTGCGCAAGAACACGCCATCAAGTTGGAGGACAATATGATCACTTCCAACCTGATGAAGATAGATTCTTTCAAATCTCCATTTCAGCAACCGTACCAGCCAAAGAGAGACAATCTTCAGCCACTGTTGCCAACATCTCCATCAAGACCAATGATTGAGGCTGCACACCATGCAGTATTTTGCTGTTTTCATGACACTGATGCACACACCGGATCCACATGTCTAGAGAATCTGAGAATGATCCAAATCATGCGATACACTGAAGTTGCTCCCAGTTCTAGTTTTGTACCAACACCAAATTCGAAGGTTGTTTTTCCACAAATGGACAACTTCGATGGCGACTCCGTTGCAGGTACTTTGATAAAGAACCCGTAAATCAAGAACAAGAAGAAGAATACCATCAAAAACACTCCTACGGTGAATCATGTATGTTTCAACCCCTATGTTCACACGTGCTCAACACTTCAAGGCACAAAAAGAAGAAGAGAGGCGGAAATCAAACGAAAAAGGAAACGAAGTGACTTCAACTTCAATTTCCAGACCTTCACAGGAGAACACTATGCCAGTTGCTCAAGAGACGTCTTCAACAAATTTTGACATCGTAGCTTCCATGATGAAGAACAAGGTACAAATCTCTCAACTGGAATATCTACAAGATCATCCAGAACAACTAGATCAGATTCTCAAAGTTATAAAGAAGCAGGTTGCACTCAAGTCATCTGTTGCAGCAAAAGCAAAGCCTGAAACGGGTCCTGGTAATTGTGTGACTTTGCCAGAAATAGAAATTGAAGACCAAAACATTGCTTGTTTTGAAAAGAGACCAGCAAAGGATACAAAGTCATGGACAATACAGTTTGATGGAGATTGTATAAATACCGTTTCAGAAGTAGGGGAATTGATCATCTCCCCTAAAGGACAGTTACACCCATTTGTGCAATTGGAATTCACTGAAGCTAAGAAAGAGGTGCTTTTGTTAGGCCTCAAAGATGCTGAAGACATGGGAATCAAACTCCTATGTGTTAAAGGTGATGTAGAGCTGATCAACGAACCGGTCAAAGGATATTTTCAGGTCAGAAAAGATCACCTACGACATTACAAAAATCGAGTTTGGAACTCGATCGACTGGTTTGAAGAAATCAACATCACATGGATGGACGACGACAGAACTAATGCCTCAGGGCTATCAGCTATTCCATTTGCATCATATTCTAACTTTTGTCATAATATCTTTGCATGGGTATGCAAATACCTAAGAATCTTCATTCCAGAAGGATTGCCTTCTGCAATGCCCATCAAAAGAGAAGTGAAGCCTTTGAGGCAGAAAGGACATCGATGGGATGCTCTTCTTGCTGCCATGCAGCGAACAATATCCAAAGCACTTCATCTCTTCGGGGGTGGAGTAAATTTTCTTTAAATAATTTATTTATGCTTTATCGTCATGTCGTATTGTTTTTCCCCATTTTGTGATGTTTTGTCGTGTTTTAGGTGATTTAGGTAGTCTTGTTTTAGGTGATTAGGAGAACTCCAAGTATATTAGGTGATTAGGGATGAGTCTTGACTCCAATGCCCAAATGTTAAGTCAATGGTCTAAAAAAACACTGAGAAATCTCGGTTCTCCTATGCCGTAAGTATCCGACATGGTCACCAGACGGAGCCTAATGTTGTACCCAAACCCAATTATTTGCTTCATTAAGGCATTTTGCTTTAAATTGTCTAAACCTTGTAAAAATGATGTCAAAACTTAGTTTTTGGGCAAATCAAGTATGCGCTTTTGGTCAGTGTGATGTTAGGAAGATACTAGCAACATTTGAAATTTTTGAAAATTAGGGTTTTCGGACCCCTGTTTTTACATCAAAAACCCTAAAAATAGAAACTTGTCAGAATTGGCTGAAATTAATTTTGATTGGCTTATTTCACATCACGATCACAGTGGTGAACTCGGTTTCAGTTAAAAGTACATTTAAGCCTAGTGGGAAGTTTTCACTTTTTCAGGAGAAAAGTTAGGACCTCTGAGATCGTCAATGCAGTTGGCCAGTACCAGGTGTCAAAATCTAAGCTTGAAACTCAAGGTAGAACATTTTATGTTGAAAGATGCTAAAAAAGATGCTTCTTGACGAAGGGGATTTTCAAATGGCAAAAAGTGCAAAAAATATTCAAAGTCTGGAAACACTTCACTTTGTAACGTGGGAGACGCTTGCGCAATCAACATGCAAGTCAACTTTACAATGTCCGTACATGTGAAAATGGTGAAATACAGTCACACACACACGTCAGCAGCAGTAATGCTTCTACGTGAACAACTCAGCAATCGACACAATGTTCACAAAGCGCAAAATGAAGGAAATTACCAAGTCCAGAGCAAATTTGTGCCCCTGTAGCTCAGGGACACCCTTCAATTTGGAGGTTCAATTTCAGTTGTTTCTGGCTGCAAATACATTCATTCTCTTCGATTTTTTGTCAGCTTTCCAACAAGCTATCAAGCAAGTCCATCCAATTCTCGAAACTTCGGCAATCGAAGATGGAAGTAGAAGTTATGAAGAAGTTACATATCACAGAGGCAGTCAAATTTATAGTTTTTGCACCCTTGTAGCCCAAGGGCGCCATTGAATTAGACCCCTCATATGAATGAATTTGCAGTGTCCATTTCCAGGGGATCTCTTTTCATTTAGCTCAGCTCCACGATGCACCTTGTAATGTCCCTTCCTTAGGCGTTTCAGATCTAAGCAGAGGTTGACCTATTACTAGGGTTTTCTTAGGTTAGCAGTATGGATAGGGGACCCATTTCAGGGTTGTGGAACCTTGTCGGGACCTTTCCAAGCCTTCAGTTGAGATTCAAAAGTTGAATTCAAGGTTATTTGGGAAATATTCAAGTTGTCTCTATTGAATAGTGAAGGGGTGAATAGTAATTGAAAATTAGAAAAGTGAATAGTGAAAAGTGCACCCCCATCCTAGAACTTAAGTTGTTTTAAAAAGGGTGCCAAATTCACAATGTAAAATTAGACCCTCAATGTTATTTTATGATTTTTTAGGCCAACTAGTAACCCCAAAAAGGGTCGACCCCTCTTGGAGAAGATAAAGAGGCATTTTTGTCTATTTTGGACTCATTCTTATGACTTCAATTTGAGAGCAGCAGCAGACTTGAGGGTTTGAAGAGATTGGAGCTTCCAGGAACACAAACTTCTGGGAGAATTTGGAGATTTGGACGAAAACCCATTTATCCTGGTGACAGGATTCAGCATTATCCAGCTTCAGTGTGGAGTTGGCAGCATTATTTGAGGTTATAATTGCAGATCAGTCCATTTTGAGTACAGAAATTCACATCAGATAGCAGATCAGTCCTTTTAGAGGACATTTCTACCATCTTTCAGCAATTGCACAGGCAGCCGCACCTTTGTTTGGCATTTGGGCTTCAAACCCTAAGTGTTAAGTGAAGATTTGAAGTTGAGAATTTACATACAATAGTGCCTCAACTCTTCTCATACTTGGAAACGAATTGGGTAGTCATTTTTAGAGCCGGGTAAGTTCGAAATTGTTGTTATAGGGTTATATCAGACCTGATTTATTTTTTGTAGCCTTGTAAAACGTCATTTCATGGCCTTTGGAGGAATGGGTATGTTGCAGTTGGACCTTATCTATGTAATTTCAGTCTTTTAGTTAATAAAATCATTGCATGTTTGGTTACTTTTCCTTTATCAGCATTGTACATGTCATGCATTTCACATAAAACTCAAAAAAACACAAAAAAAATAAAAAAATACACAAAACACAAACAAAACAAAAACTATTCTACACATTGGTCAAAGACTCCAAGAAAAAACAAATTCAGAAAATTCAGATTAGATTGAAGAAGGAATCTTTCAATGGTATTAGAGCCATGATCCTGCCAGCCTGTGGGCACTCTGTTCAGTCCAATGCATCCTAGAGAGGTCGGGCCGCACAGATATTACTCCCGCAAGAGAGCACACAAACAGTTTGGGGTTGACACTAGCATTCTGGGTGCAGCTATGGGAGATACCCATGATGGCAGTAGAAGTCCCCACTAGGGGGAGAGACAAAATCCTCAAGAAGATCCTGATCGTGAGTTATTCAGGACTTTTGTTAATACACAAACACTGATTGTTCCGGCTTTAGACAGACTTCAGAATACCCTGGACAGGATGGATTTGGGTCGGACTAGGGATAGGCGTGGCAGACATGACAGACGTGACAGAGCAGATGGGTCTATTATAGTTTCAGGCAACCGTAGGAGTACCAGGGCTCCCTCATCGAGGGACAATACTCTTGGTTCTCCTAGGCATGACAAGACTCATACACGCACAACAGATAGGCCCATGCAGCCCCATTCTCCTCCTAGAGATGAGCCACCACCAGTTGACCCGCTTGAGGGAGTGGAGTTTCAGGATATTATTATGGTAGCGAGTGATGAGTGGGCATGTCTTCCAGAGCATGTTAGGGATGCCTTTCCTCTACCTCAATATTGTTCACAACATAGAGATAGCATGAGGAACCGTGGTGATAGGGGGCCTAGACAACAACATAATGGTGACCTCCATCGAGCTACTAGCAAGATCGCTATCTCTCCCTTTGATGGTAGCGAAAAGATCACTGCTCGAGCTTGGGTGCACAAGCTTGACATCTACCTTTCACTTAAGTCGATGCCTAAGGACGAGGCCATCCAGTTTGTAGTACTACACCTAGAGGGTCCAGTTTGTAGTACTACACCTAGAGGGTGTGGCTTACGATTGGTGGCATCATGTTTTGGTTACCCAAAACCATAGGCTTATTCATTCTTATAGGGAGTTCACTGAGCGATTGATTGCCAGATTTGACCGTAAGGATGTTGAGTTGTACTATAGGGATTTAGCCCTACTGCGACAAAATGGACATGTTGAAACTTACATTAATAAGTTTCAACGCATTGCTGTTATGGTTCCCGAGATGCTAGATAGACGTGTGGTGATGCTTTTCATAGAGGGTTTACATGACAGGTTACGGGGTTTGGTCAAGGCTCTTATGCCTAGGACTTTACATGAGGCTATTCAGATTGCCTAGACCTTGATACTTCACCACCTCCCACTTCCTATCAATAAAATAAGAAGTCTTCCAAGGGTTCCAAGCCTTTCCAGAGATCTTCGACACAGCACAGGAGTACACCACCTCCTCCTAGGATGGATCAAGAGAGAAGTAATGAGTTGAGAAGGAAGAAGCTATGCTTCACATGTAACGAGCCTTGGGAGCCTGGACACCGATGCCTTGGGAAAGGCAAGGCGCATCTCATTGAGGTTGTGTCTAATGTGGATGATGAGCATATACAGGATATAGATTCAGAGGGCAGTGATGGTGAGGATTTACGGGAGACTCCATAGGTGGAGCTTGGAGTGGGTGATGCATTGGATGCACCCAAGCCTATCATTGCTACCATGTTAGGAGTCCCTAGATACCATCCCTTCCGTTTGAAGGGAGTGATTAATGGACAACGTGCAACTTGCCTTCTTGACAATGGTGCCACACACAATTTTATTGATGAGGGATTGGTTGCTAAGCGGGGATTGTAGGCGGAGGATTTTCTTGGTTTCAGTGTGATAGTAGTCGATGAATTTTCTATGAGGTGCACTAGGGTGGTTCCGCAACTTAGTATACAGTTGGGAGATCACACCCTGACCGATGATTTTTATGTGGTGGGTCTAGGTGACATTGATGCGGTGTTAGGCATCCAATGGTTACAGTCGCTCGGCAGGTACATACAAGATTTCAAGAGGATGGAGTTGGAGTTTACAGTTGGTGGCAAGAAGGTGGTGCTAAAAGCACTCTCAGAGGGTGGACCCATGGTAGTTTCAGCACATAGGATGGAGTCTATTTTCAGACATGGGGATTTTGCTTGGGCAACACAGTGTTTCATTTCGTCCAAGTCACCTTCTTCAGATGATAGACCAACATTTCGTGTAGATATCCAGACAGTGTTGGACGGGCATAGTGTGGTGTTTGGAGACCTTCCTTCTGGTAGACCTCCTGACCGTGGGTTTGAGCATGTGATAGAGCTAGAGGAGGGTGCCAAGCCCATGATTACTATCCCTTATCGTCATCCTAAGGCGTATAAAGAAAAGATAGAGAAGACAATCCGAGAGTTATTGGACAAGGGGTTCATCAGGCGTAGTTCTAGCCCCTTCACTTCTTCCGTGTTGTTGGTGAGGAAGAAGGATGGAACTATGCGCATGTGCATTGACTACCGTGCACTCAATAAGAAAACAATTAAGAATAGGTATTGTTGATGGGTGTTTTATGACCACAGCAACATAGAATAAAGTTTACCAACGGATACTCTATCCTCTCTTGATCAAAGTATTTTGCATGCTAAGATTGCTAGAAAGATCATACATTCAACTCCAAGGTTCCTTATGCAAGGGGATAGTCTTAGTTGGCTTGATGTGATTTTGCTGGTTATTCCAAGGGGACTTACACAATTGTTCAATCAGAGAAGCAGTTGCAAGATGCAAATGATTTTTCGATAATGTTTAGGTTCCTAAACTAACCAAGAGAATACTAAAAGTAAAAAGGATGGGGATAGGGATTCTACTATCTACTCCTAAATGTGGGATACGAGGATCAATTTTTGCAAGCTTCGAACCAGATTCTGCTTTGCCTCCCTTCGGAGAGCTTCTACAGAGCTAGTGCAATCTTCAAAGGATAATGGAAGATGTTCAAACTACGACCCGATGTACAAATACCATCACAACGATGCATACTAACACATGAATCATAATTGAAGTTAAGTGCAAGAATACTCCAGTTGACCACACAAGGCGAACCCACCGTTAGTGAGCCCGCTAGTGGTATGGATGAATAAAACTTACTTAAACCAAACGACGTATTCCACAACTATCAACTACTTGCATGAAATAAAATCTATTTTACTTTAAACTACTTGAATCGGAAAGACAAAAAAGCCTTGCTAGCTGCTCACAATAAAAGAAGGAATCACCAATCAATGAGAATTCTTTATATCATGAGAGTGTTCACAACAACTTCTTACAAAACTTTCAAAGGGAAAGCTTTCTTCCCTCCTCAATCTAAGCTATGCTAACTTCTAAGCTACTCACTATATGCTCTCTCTATTCTCTAGCTCAACTCTTAATCTAATATCTAATCTATATTTTACAAATGAGGGGGGATACCCCTTTTATAGTTAGCTCATTCCAGCAGATGAATCATATTTGATTACAATGACGGGCCCAGATTAAGCCACATATGCCCCAATCGAGGCTCTACCCTAAAAACCGCCACAGAGAGGAGTGGGGTAATAAATGAACGGAAGATCCTCCACTCCTCTACAAAAACCACCATGAGCAATTAATGCCCACTATCATCAGAAGATTCCCGTCCAGAAAGACTTTCTCTGTTCTGCCTACCAATTCTGTTACGCTAGGAGGGTAAGAGAGTCTAAGATTGTCTCCACAGATAATAAAAATTGATAGGATCCGGAGTTCGACTGCTCAGTTGTTCGCGTTTGGCCCTCTTGTTGTTTTAATTCCAGGACGCATTTCTTCCTGTAACTTTCACATTTCTCTAGCCCACTGCCTTGGGCGCATTTAGCCTCTTTTGCATCACATTCCTAATGCCTTAGAAAAATTTCCCCCACCATTTCCCTTTGCCTTGGGAACTTTTTCACCTAGCTTCTTCATCTTTACCCTGTCGCATGCCTTCCTGAGTTGGGTGCATATTGGGTGTTTGTGGAGAAATCTCAACACTTGGTCATTTCTTCCAACATAAACCTTCATCGCTTGGGCACAAATGAGACATCATGGAGGAGTTTCGAACATGTAGCTTTTTCCTCTTCCAAAGTTTTAATGTTATCCCCGAGTACTTGTTCCATCACCTTAAGTCATCATTCTTGGCCTCGGTGTTCATCCTGCAAAACAAACAAAAAGAAGAGCATCAAGACACTTATAATATAACTTCACTTTACTTACCTAATTCTCATGTTCTGATTTCCAAGGTCTGCTTGACCTCTAGATTTGATAAAATTCATCCCTTTTTTAGAAAATCTTCATAACTTTTCAACATCTGTGTGCTAGGGTGCATGCCATCTTGATGTTTTCATCCTCTTGCCTTAGCAATTTCATTCACCTGTCTTGTCCACCTTCCTTTAGGCTCTTAATGACTTAGATAAAATTCCACCTATCTCGAGCTTGAGTGCATTTGACCCCTTCTGCTTTCCTTTTTATGCCTTAGAAAATTTATCCATCTGAGCCTTAGGAAATCTCCTCTTAGAAAATTTTATCAATCACAAGGCAGGCATCCATTTTGAAATCACAATCCCAAGCATAAAAATTTCAAAATCATACCTCCCTTAGAAAATATTCAATGACCCCCTTAGAAAAATATTTTTTACTTTGTTGCTCAAGGGTGCACACGAAGGGGTACATTTAATTTTTCTCACCCTTGGAAAAAAAATATTCTCCGCCAATGTTTATTTTAACTTTTCCAGTCTTTGGGCGCATTCACTAGGTGGCTCCTTTATTTTCACTTTATCCTACCTTTGAAGAATTTTCAAACTCATCTCATACCCTGTCTTGCCCTCTGAAGAATTTTCAATTCCTCTTTATCATGGGTGCATTTCTCCTAGTGAAATTTTATTTCACTTAGAAATTTCTTCTAGACCTTCAAGGGCGCATTTCACAAGGGCTTCTTTTTTTTTTTTGACTTAGGAAAATTTTCAAACCTCCATCTATTTGTTGGGCGCATATAGGGGATAACACTTTAATTTCAAGCCTTAGGCGTTTCCTTGCATGTCACCTCCCACTACTTGGGCGCATTTGACCTTGTGTGATTCCACTTTCCCATACTTAGAGATTCCCACACCTCTAGCCACTTTGGGCGCATTTTAGGGGGGCTACTCTTGTTTTTGACTGAGAAGATTTTCATTAACTCCTTCTTGAGGGCGCATTTTGCCCCTAGAGCTTTCATGTTTGATGCCTTAGAACTTTTGCCCAACTTACTTCATGAGGTGGGCGCATTTGCCAGGCCAAGCTTCCACTTTATAATTTAAACGTTTCTCACCTCCACACTCCTTGCTTGAGGGCGCATTTCATAGGGGCTTCTTTTGTTTTTCTTGCCTTAGAAACTTTTCAAGCCCTCATCACTTGATGGGCGCATTTGAGAGGGTGTCAAGAAACTTTGTGCACTGGAAATTTCTCAAGGCTCTACTCATTTCACCTTGGGCACATTTGGGGGTGTGATGTTTTATTTCCAATGCCTTCAAATATTTTCACCTTCCTTGTAGCCTTGGGCGCATTTCACATAGGGAGGATGAATTCCCACACTTAGAATTTTTTATATGCCAGCCTTCATGCCTTGGGCGCATTTGAGGGTATGAGGAGGAATTCTTCAACACTTGAAACTTTTTCATGCATCTCCTCTGCTAGGGTGCATTTGAAGGGTGCTACTTCCAATTTTCTGACTTAGAGATAATTTTATTCTATCTTGATGCCTAGGCCGCATTTAGAGGTGTGAGGAGGAATTTCTCACGCCTTAAGAACTTCTTTGCCTTGCCTCCATTTTCATTGCCTTGAGGGCGCTTTTCCTGGGTGGTGGAGGATTTTCCTCATGACTTGCACGTTTTTTCCTCAGCCTCCTTCAAGTTGGGCGCATTTGAGGGTGGCCTTGGGGAATTTTTTGATGACTTGAAGGATTTTTCTTTTTCATGACTTGCTACTCTTAGGGCGCATCTTGGCCATCCTCATGCCAGTTTCATTACATACTTAGAAATTCCTCGGGCTTTCATACCTCGCCTGCCCCGTTTACTATTTTTAATAAGTTTTTGATTTCTTGACCTTGGCAGCTCTATTTGACTTGAAATTTTCACCACGTGGTCCTCATCACTTGGTGATCCCGTTCAAACCTGCCTCTCATACTGACCTACTATTTATAGTCCTGTTCTGGAGACGACTTACTATGAATAGTAAGTGCTCGGATTGCGCCCAAATTTTACCAGTAGACTGCCTGAAGGATGTTGATCGCAGTGGGATACCTTCGTTTTTGAAGATTCTAGCTTTTTACCCCTCATTTTGAGTCTCAAAATTAGAAACCCTAATTTTTCTTGCATGTGGCCCAAATGACCTCAGTTTGACCCCGTTTCTGTTGCATGTTGCTTTGTTCGTGATACTGAAGTGTCAGGTGGCTGCTGGAGTGAACCTGCTAAAAATAGTAAGTGTTTGAAAAGTGACCAATCAACTATCAGATGAGTTTGCATGTCATAACGCCCGAGAGATCTCAAAAAACCCAGAAAACTGGTCCATATGCAGGCATTGGCTAAAAATAGTAAGTTCCTCAAAAATGACCAACTCAACTTGTATGTCACGTCATTGCGAAGCTCTCAAAAAACCCATAAAGAATATCCTGACATGCATTGAGAAATCCTGCATTCAAATCCTAAAAATAGCCTTTGAAGCCTAAACTACCAAAAGTCATCATCCCGTCTTGCATGTTATATCATCGTGAAGGTCTTGAAAAACCCAGAAAGTTCCTCTAGACATGCATTGAAAAAGCATGCATGCAAACCCCGAAAATGGCTCCCGAAGCTCGAGCTGCTAAAAATAGCAAGTTGTCCAGATCTGTTCAAATTTTGCGTGCGAGTACTTTGAAGTGTCCTGAATATGGTGAAGTAGTCAGAATTCCAAAATCTTGATGAAAAGATCCCAGATTGATTACTTACTAAAAATAGTAAGTTGTCAGAACTCGGTGAAAATTTGATGGGATTTTGCCTGAAGCCTCCAAATTATAGTATCAAGCTCATATTTCAATTTGCCAACTTAATTTGACCTCAAACAAGCCTGAAGAATGAAAACCCTAATTTCACAAACTTAGCCAAAATTTCAAATTAGGTCAAAGATAGGAGATCCTCGGAAGGACAAAAGATGAGAGAGAGAGAGAGAGAGAGAGAGAGAGAGAGAGAGGACCAAAGCCAAAAAACCAGAATGCAGCAAAATTTAGGGGGTCCCCATTTGAATGGGGTGATGTGTGAAAAGGTCACAACAGGTATCTGATTCTGCGCATAGATGAGTTACTAGATGAACTCCATGGGGCAGTGTGTTTTTCGAAAGTTGATCTTCATTCAAGATACCATCAGATCTGTGTTTGTGACGAGGATATCCATAAGACAACACTGACATGCCACTACGGACACTATGAGTTTTTAGTGATGCCATTTGGTCTCACTAACACACCTGCTACGTTTCAATCATGCATGAATCATGTGTTCAATAAGCAAATGCATAAGTATGTGCTTGTATTCTTCGATGACATTCTGATATACAGTAGAACCTGGGAGGAACACATGAGGCATTTGGATGAGATTCTTGGTATTATGGAGGCTCAGTCTCTGTTTGCCAAAATGTTCAAATATGAATTTGGACTTATAGAGATATTATACTTGTGACATGTGATTTGTGCGGATGGAGTGAAGGTTCACCAAGATAACATACAGGCAATGCTAGATTGGCTGCCACCTAGGAATGTTTCAGAGCTGCGTGGTTTCGTAGGGCTATGTGCTTATTACAGGAGATTTGTTAAGGGGTATTCACAACTAGCAGCTCCTTTGACAGATCCTACACGGAAGGGGGCTTTTACATGGACAGATGAGGCACAGAGGGTATTTGACAGGCTCAAGCAGGCTATGAGCACATGTCCAGTTTTAGCTCTTCCAGATTTCTCTTAGCCCTTTGTTCTAGAGTGTGATGCATCAAGAGGGGGCATAGGAGCAGTACTCATGCAAAACCGCCACCCCATAGCATATGAGAGTAGGAAATTGAGGGATAATGAGAGATTGTACTCGACCTACGACAAGGAGATGCTCGCCATTATGCATGCCTTGGCGAAGTTTCAACAATATTTGGTGGGAGGAAAGTTTGTGGTAAGAACTGACCACAATAGTCTGAAATACTTCTTGGAACAAAAAGAACTTAATGAACTCCAACAGAAGTGGGTTAGCAAGATTCAGGCATATGATTTTTGTTGGCGTAAGAACTAACACCTCTGGAGTGTGAGTTTGTACAGACAGCTATGCACACTACGTAATGAGTGCTCTTCAAATTAGGAGGGGAAGCTCCCTCGTTGTGCTGGAATGCATGAAATAGAAAACTAAACTAATGTCCTATCTTTTTGTTCTCAGCTGGTAGAGGCACAAGGTTTAAGAAAACCTAGAACGTTGCAGCTGAGTATTTTCTGGTTTCGCAGATCATGTAACTACAACTAAGCTAACTTCTTTAATATCTATCCAATTTCCTCGAGAAACAGAGCATGAGGAAATGGAGCAGGAATGTATTGTACGATAAACTCCAGGTGCGGGCTCACAACATGAAGGCAAGGTAGGCGCAACTATTTGCTAATCCGGGAAGAAGTTTATTAAAACAAACAAATGGACGGTAAACCTGGTACAACTTCACAACATGAAGCCAAGGTAGGTGCAACTATTTGCTTGGCTGAATGAGTCTACTATAACACACATCATACGATAAGCTTTGAGTACAGTTTCGCAACATGAAGGCAAGGTAGGCGCAACTATTTGCTCTTCTAAATAGGCTTATAATCAACAAAACAAAAGGTAAGCAACTGGGATAGTAGATTGTATAGACGCAACACGCATGCAATAACGATCAAACCAGCAACCCCATTTAACTAAGATCGAATAAACACCATAACAATAACATGAAGGCAAGGTAGGCGCAACAATTTATTATAACAACAATTACTCTTTGAACAGATACAATAATAGCAATACTACAGGCAAGGTAGGCGCAACATGTATGCTATCAAGCAAAAGTTCTAATTTACAAGGGTGAACCAATCTTGAGAATAGGCATGTTGCCGACAACGCAGCAATTCTCTATCACCAGGAAAAGTTACCTTGAGTCAACTAAAGTCTTGCAATGCATGCAAGATCTTATTCCCTAAACCTAATTGAATGAACCTACACAGTTAACTGGGAAACTACCATCAGTTAACTGAAACATCTAATCTAAATGGACAAGGTGCAACATGCACGTCCTTATTGAAAGCAAGTCAACTGGAATGCTATCATTAGTCAACTGAAAAATCTAATCTAATCTCAAAGTATATGTAGATGTTTCCAAGAAAGACATGCATGCAATGTATAACAGCAAGTTAACTCGGAAAGAAGCCTCGAGTTAACTACTTCTGATGACTCATCATTGTAAGCAACTGCATGGTCTAACTGAACGTCTACTCCAAGTTTATCATCTCCTCCAAGAATTTATCAATAGTATCATCATCTGGCACTTTGACGCTGTCCACGATGATTAACTGCTTGTCCAACTCTTTGTCTCCATCTCGAATCTCCCTCTGACTATCTCTAACCTCTGTGGTCACCTTTTTGAAACTGATAGTCAGCATTGTAAACTCCTCCATCTTGGACGCCTCTGGCCCTCCACATAGGTTATCACGAACTAACTCTTCAAACTCAGCTTGAACTGCCTCTAACTCGGCGTAAGTACCATCCTCATACCGATAATGACATGGGATCTGAGTGATGTATTCGCTGATGAAACGAAGAGCTGCAACAACCTTTTCCTGAATCATGCTCATCCTAGCAGAAATCCTGTCATATGTCTCCACCCTGCAAAGATATAATTCTCTCCAAGTGAAGACCTTCTTCTGATCTCCATCTGCTTCAATGGCGTCATAGATTCCTGCAAGCTGTGATATCAAAATCAGGTCCTTCGGCTTACGCTCGGCTATGCGAATCTCGAGCTCCTGAATTCTCTGGCGAAGACTATGTGCGTCAACCCTCAACTGATATAGCTCTATGAGGAGGTGTCGACCAGCAATGATAAAGTCTTCAATCCAGGTATCCAGTAGCTTTCCTCGATTAACCAAGTGTTGAATCCTCTGCTGCTCTGCGGCGGTTTCTCGAAGTTGTGGAAGTAAAGGTGCTTGCCCCTCGTTGCCATGAAGCAAACCCGAGATGTACCTGCGAAGTTGTTTGATTTCAGCCTTGAGAACTGCCTTATCCTCCCCATCTTTCATGATGCGCTCCTCTAGATTACTCGCGACGACTCTGAATAGATTCACGTCGGTGTGTCGAGTATTCTTACCCAGCTTAGTTTTGACGAAGGTAAAATCACCAACATCAACTTCATCCAAGTATTTGTCTTTTGGAGGAGTAGCAACCTCTATGACGATCTCTGCCTCAAGATTCTTCTCAATATTTATCTGCTTTCTGGCCCTCTTATTCAACCTGTTCTGATAAGGCTCACCAAACTCAGACAAATCAAGATTATATGAAGGCATACGCCTCTCCCTCTCCAATGACTTCTCGAGCCAAGATGAATAAGGAATACTGTCCTCTCGAGGTGGAGTCATTTCTACTGTATTAGCTGCTGGCAAATCCACTGGTATACAGGTCTCATGTATCGAAATCTCAGGCTCCGAATCAATATCTATGGGAGATGAGTGCGCTGAAAAAGGTGAACCTGGAGATGACAACCCGGCCTCAGTCTGAATAACTGGTTCCGATGAAATAACTGGCTCTAGAAGTACTGTCTTTGTAACTGGAAGTGTTGGCTCCTTCTCAACTGGAAGTGTTGGCTCCTTCTCAACCTGTTTCCTTTTGGTGATGCTTTTTCCTTTTGAATTAATTCCCATCTTAACCCCTTCAGGCGGCCTCATAGTAACCTTGACTCGAGGTTTAGCTCTAGAAGTGGAAGGTAAAGAAGAAACTACCACTGCTGGCGGCTCTGTAACTGGGATCACCCTTCGCTTCCGCTTGCTCTCAAGGAAGTACATGGTGGTTTTGATAACAGACCTGGATAAGTCTTTCACTGAAGTGTTCAATGGAACATACCAATCAGGTTGGCGAGCAACTTGGTCTCTAATGAATGAATGAAGTAGTATCTCGCCATCATCATCAGACAAACCTTCCACATCCTCGGAAAAGAAATCAATAATCTATGGAACAGTAAACCTACAATAATGACGACGACGCACCTCAAACTCATCCTCACAATTGACCCAAAAGTCCTCAAGCGCTGCCGAATGTGAAACATTTCGCTCCAACCTTGCTGAATAATGACCCAACGGATCATAGGCACGCTTTTGAGGAAAACACCCAAGCTGAAGTTTCTCTAACTTGTGTGCCATTAACTTGCAATCAGCAGCTGTTTTGCATTTGTAAATACCTAACTCAAATGGAAAGGTGAAAGCTGGCTTATGTCGATTGCGAAGAAAAGTGTGAACCTCATGTGCCTGTCTCATGAACTCCATGAAAAGAACCTTATCCAATGGGTACCTTGGTAGCATTAGAGGCTCTCCTGTATATCCATATACACGAATATATGTGAAAGTAGGAAATTGGATAAACCAATCTGCCCAACTTTCCATTGCTGATTGTGCCTCTGTAGAAATCCTCACATGCATCTCGTTATCTAAATTTCTGACTATTCTCATAAGAAAGTGATCATTCACTGCTGTAAAGTCCTGTTCAACTTTCGAAAACTCCAACTGAGGGTAGTATTCGTACACTCGCTGAACACCCAGAACTCCATCGGTCTTTAATAATTTAAAGCTGCCTTGAAATGCAACTAAGTAAACCAGAAGAGTTACCATATGGAATTCGTGAATCTTTAGGAACTCTGTAATCTGCTGGTGAAGACACTCGCTGATAAACATGGCCCAGTCAAATGTTTCTTTTTTATCAATAACTCGTGAGATGAGGTAGAACATCCATGTTCAGAAAACACTTGCGTCTTCAGAACCTGCTAACCGGTTAAGGAAAGTTATCAAAATAGCAATCTCGTCCTTGAAATCTCCACGTGCAATCTTCCTTGGCATGTTGGTTTTTTGAATTTTCAACCACCGTTGAGCTACTTTCTTCTGTGATCTATCCTTGTCCTCCTCCCATATTCTGTCACAATCTGAAATGGATACAGCGAAATGATCTGAACGTGGAGGAATAGAAAAACATTTTTCTACATTCCTCGGCTTAAGGCTACAAATAATCCTTCCATCTGTCGATCTGATTTGTCTGGTAGACGAGTCATAATGCTTGACACAAGCAAGTACGAACTCAAGATGAAAGACTGAGATAGGAATGGACGCCGCTGCAAGTATCCCTGAACGTTCAAGATTTTTGATTGTAGTACTGCTGATACCCTCCAATGAGTTCAGATTGACGATGGGAAAAACATGACTTAAGTCGGTATCGGTAGTTTTCAGAAAGTTATGAAGAAAGACCTGTTTGGCCTTATAATCTATGGGATTATACTGCATTCTGAAAAACTAGACTTTTGACTGTAAAGTCGGGTATGTTTGGACAACTTTGGAAAAACTGAAAAAGCTTGAGGATAGGCTAAAAATAGCAAAGGGAAGTGAATTTTTTCGAACAAATTCTAAGATATGGGTTTTGTGCAGAATCAAATTCTAATGCAACCCAGAATGTCAGAATTTCGAAAAAATGGGATTTAGGCTTGCATGCAAAAGGTTTTCGGTTGAGATTTGAACTGGCTGTTAGGGGCACTGGGGGCAATTTTTCCCGCGAAAATCTGGAACATGGGTTTTGTGTAGAAATGAATCCTAAAACCACCCAGATCAACAGATTTGCGAAAAAATGTGATTTAGGCCCACATGCAAAGAGAATTCTGGAAAAAAAGCACAGTGCTTCTAGAAAAAGAGGTAGCGGGGCAATTTTCACAAAATAATCTAAGACATGGGTATTGTTGTTGATGCTGAAATACTCGAACCCAGATGATGCTTTTCTGAAAAATCTGCCGTTTTCTTTGACATGCGAAGAAAACCTAAGACGAGAATAGAAGAAAGTAAGACAAAAGAATAGAAGTTTTATTTTTTGTTTTCTCTCTTCTTCTGTAAAAATTCGCCTATGCTTGAAGTAGAACTGATAACACCTGCATGCAAAATAGAAACCAAATCTGAAATAATCTTCCCTTGAACAA